>LR738709.1:653744224-653763369 GCA_902687465.1 Secale cereale
AGTCGGACGTCTGAGCGACATCACATAAAGGGCTTATAATGAAAATAAATAACAAGAGTGCCACAGTCGGACGTCTGAGCGACATCACATAAAGGGCTTATAACAAAAGTAAATAACGAGCATGCCGCAGTCGGACTTCTGAGCGACATCACATAAAGGGCTTATAATGAAAATAAATAACAAGAGTGCCACAGTCGGACGTCTGAGCGACATCACATAAAGGGCTTATATAAACACTGGAATAACGGTAAAATACTTCAAGAGATAAATCAGTGCAGAGATAACTGGTTAGTTCATCTACCCAAAATGGACTTGACAAAAATTATCACTCTTGTTGCTATCATAACTTTCTAGAGACGGTCACCGGGGTTGACACGAAGATTGACTCTAGGCCATAACATGGCTACTCGGAAGATTTAACTCTGCAGAGCTTGTACTCTTAAATCACAGCCAACGGATTCCACTAGCCACAGGGACTAGCTCCGTCTACAGTGTTTTAGCAGAAACACAACTGACCAGTACACACCCATTTCACATCCTGCTGTCCGGAATCACCCGTGACAACATTCACGAAAAACTTTAAGACGGGGAGGCTACAACCTCGAATAGCATGGGATCAAATTTATATATGCGCGCTCTAAGGGGTGCCCCCCTCTCGGTCCCAACCGGAAACACCCATGCCCCCTGACCGGATGACGGGCTTTAATCCAGGGCCATGGAACCCTCATCACGGTCCCTCTACTTGGTGTGTACACGGAAAGAGGTTTGCAACTGACTAAACCGTAATCTTAGCAGACGACATGTGCCAGTACCAAAAAGGAGACGAACGGGATCACGACTTGATCCACGTTGATATTAGAGTTAACCATTTACTGGCATGCTCCAACAATACCAGTACACAACCCATCATGTCACCACATGATCGGGGTGGTTCAACCATCATCATTCGGGGCTCACCCGAAGCTTGCTTGCATGAAAATATAATCATCACAAATGCTTATACGACCATGCTACAAAGAAGAATTACTCAAGCAAACATGCAACACACTCATCATATCAAAAGTTCAAACATGATTGCCTGGTTCGGAGTAGTCGGAGTCTAACTCGGTGAAGTTTGCGGCTCCGTCACGTCCTTCGGTATCTACGTATTCAAACAAAATGAATACTAACATAAATACCGCGCGTGCATAAAAGTTGTCCCGAATATTTTTCAAATAAACATGACAAAAAACTAGACAGAAAACTAAAGAGAACAGAAAAAGGATCAACTAAAAATCACTTTTCGTTGAAAAGTTATAAGAGTTTCTGTCCAGGGACTTGTCTGTAATGAAACAGAAAGTTTCCAGGGGCTAGAATATAAAAACACAAAAACGAACCGGTACGTAGTACGCCAGCCGAATAAGGATACGTACTTTGCCCGAGGGTGCTTTCCAGAAAAACGGTTTTGAGGGAAAAGAGAGGCTGACGAGGGGGTCCCACTCGTCAGGTTTAAAAACAGAACAGAGTCGCGCCGGCGCCAGAAGGCTGTCGTGGTCGCCGACGCCGATCCACGGCGAGGTAAGGGGAGGGAGTGGTACCTACGGGTTCCTGGTGTTCTTCCGCGTCGGTGGGTGGTGGAGTTGAGCGTCGGCGAGCCCCACGTTGACGGCGACCCTATCTCCGGCGGACGGCGGCTCGGGTGGTCGTGGGCCTCCTCGGAGAGAGTTTCTGGGGTCAAATTGATGTTGTGGTTATACTCATGTAGGTGTCAGGAGGCTACGAACGAGTCCAGGGCGGTGGAGGAGCTCTCACCAAAGAGGACGCTGCTGGGACCCGAGGCGGATGGAAGTGGCCGGAGTTGAGGAAGAAGGGCCCCTCGAGGCTCTTCCAGTGGCTGGGCGTGGTCTAGTGAGGTGGTGGAGATGTGCTGCGAGGACCGGTTTTTCAGTAAAATAATTACCGAAAGACCGACCTTTTTATTAAACTAGCGAGGAAGAATACTTCTTGCTGATAGACAATTCCTTGATACAGAATTCCAGAATACTGAATGATTATACATGGTTGAGCTGAGGTGGCTCAACAATCTTATTACAAGTACGCCAATATAGCACATAAAGGTGGATATGACACAATGGCTGGGTGGCATACTACTAACTCGTAATAAAAAGGTGGTGGATATGTCACAGTGAAGTGGGTGACGTGACTCCAATATAATACAGTTCATCGAGTGTCGGAGTGAGACCCGATTAATTTATTTGGTGGTTGGCGGAAGCGGTTATATAACAGTGATCAACTCCAGGATCGCAAGAGACTGACTGGGACTCCACTAGACGTCGGACTCGCTATCGAACTCTTCATCCATGAGATCGCCTTTGTCCACATCTGGCCAAATCAACAACCAGGTGAGTACTTTGAATGTACTCGCAAGACAGTGCGGATTTAAGATATAATAAATGCCAACATGATGCATGTGAGTATTCTAACAAAATGCAACCGGATACATATATTCCTCTGCCGTATGTAAATAATTAGAAGTCGGGCGGTAATCCTCCCGAAATCCATAAGATAAATAAAAGGAAACCAAACGAGTGTCTGTGTGACGCCTCGTGAGGAAATAATAAAATGAAAACATGCCACAGTTGGGTGTCTGAGCGACACCACATAAAGGGCTTATAGCAAAAATAAATAACAAGAATGCCTTAGTCGGACGTCTGAGCGACATCACATGAAGGGCTTATAAATAACAAGAATGCCATAGTCGGACGTCTGAGCGACATCACATAAAGGGCTTTTAAATAACAGGAATGCCACAGTTGGACGTCTGAGCGACATCACATAAAGGGCTTATAAATAGCAAGAATGCCACAGTCGGACGTCTGAGCGACATCACATAAAGGGCTTATAAATAGCAAGAATGCCACAGTCGGACGTCTGAGCGACATCACATAAAGGGCTTATAAATAACAATATTATAACGGTGAAATAGTTCAGGAAGTAAATCAATGCAGAGATAATTGGTTAGTTCATCTACCAAATGAACCTGAAAGAAAAAAGAAAGGTCACTACTCTTGTTACTATCAAGAATATACCAAAGACGGTCACCGGGTTGACACAAAGATTGACCCTAGGCCATAAACATGGCTACTTGAAGGATTTAACTCTGCAGAGCTTGTACTATTAAATCATAGCCAACGGATTCTACTAGCCACAGGGACTAGTTCCGTCTACGGTGTTTTAGCAGAAACCCAACTGACCAGTACACACCCATTTCACATCCTGCTGTCCGGAATCACCCGTGACAACGTTCACGAAAAACTTTAAGACGGGGAGGCTACAACCTCGAATAGCATGGGATCAAATTTATATATGCGCGCTCTAAGGGGTGCCCCCCTCTCGGTCCCAACCGGAAACACCCATGCCCGCTGACCGGATGACGGGCTTTAATCCAGGGCCATGGAACCCTCATCATGGCCCCTCTACTTGGTGTGTACTCGGAAAGTGGTTTACAACTGACTAGACCGCAGTCACAACAGATGGCATATGACAGTACCAAAAGGAGATGAGCGGGATCATGACTCGATCCACGCGGATACTAAGTTAACCAACTACTGGCATGCTTCAACAATACCAGTACTCCACCCATCATGTCACCACATGATCGGGGTGGTTCAATCATTATCATACGGGGCTCACCCGAAGCTTGCTTGCATGAAATATAACCATACACAAATGCTTATATAACCATGCTTATGAAAAGAACTACTCGAGCAAACATGCAACACATCCATCATATCAAAGGTTCAAACATGCTTGCCTGGTTCGGAGTAGTCGGAGTCTAATTCGGTGAGGTTCGCGGCTCCGTCACGTCCTTTGGTATCTACGGATTCAAACAAAATGGATACTAACATAAATACCGAGCGTGCAAAGAAAGTTGCTCCAAAAAAATTCACATAAATATGACAAACAACTAGACAGAAAACTAAAGAGGACAGAAAAAGAATCAACTCAAAATTATCTTTAGTTAAAAAGATATTAGAGTTTCTGTCCAGGGACTCATCTGTAATGAAACAGAAAATTTCCAGGGGCTAGAATAGAAAATAGCAAAGCGAACAGGTACGCAGTACGGCAATTGAAGACGAAGACGTACTTTGCCCGAAGGCGCTTTCCAGAAAAACGATTCGGGGGAAAACAAGAGGCTGACGAGGGGGTCCCACTCGTCGGGTTTAAACTCTGAAACAGAGTCGCGCCGGCGCCAGGAGCTGCGGTGGTCGCCGGCGCCGATCCACGGCGAGTTAGGGGAGGGGAGTGGTACGTACAGCTTCCTGGTGTTCTTCCGCGTCGATTGGTGGTGGAGTTGAGCATCGGCGAGCCCCACGTCGACGGCGACCCTGTCTTCGGCGGACGGCGGCTCGGGTGGTCGTGGGCCTCGTCGGAGAGAGCTCCTGGGGTCAAATTGGAGTGGGGGTTAGGTTTAGGTAGGTGCTAGGGTGCTACGCTCGAGTCCAGGGCGGCGGAGGAGTTCTCACCAGAGAGAACGTTGTTGGAGCCCGAGGCGGACGGAGTTGGCCGGAGTTGGGGAAGAAGGGCCCCTCGAGGCTCTTCCAAAGGCTGGGCACGGTCTAGGGAGATGGTGGAGGTGTGCGGGCTCGAGAACGAGCTCGGGAGCGCTTTATATAGCCGGCCCGAGGCGGTTGCCTTGAACGGGATAAGTCCGGCGAGCGATTACGGCGATGCAGTGGCTGGGCGGCGGGTTTAGGGGCTTGAGCATCGACTAGGAGGTGCACTGGTTCCATTCCCGTGCCTAACTCAGCAGGGGAGGGGTAATTACGGGCTGCCCTCGACGGAACGGCCGTGCGGCATGTCGGCGGCAGAGAACGCGCTCTGTGCGCGCCAGGCCACGACGACGGTGCTGCAGGCATGCGCTAGCAGTGGAGAATGCCACGCAGAGCTCTGGGGTGACTTGGGCGGCGCCAAACGGCGTCGAGCTGCAAGATCCTCCATTTTGGCCGCCACGGGGGTTTCTGTTGCCGTGGAAGTCGCCGGCGTGGTCGGGCCAAGGCGCCACCGATGCCCGGAAGCCGCCAAGCAAGCGTGCGGCGTGCTGGATAAGCAGGAGGTGTAGTGAGCATCGATCCAAGGCGAGCACTGGTGAGATTGACGCTGCGGCTCTGACGAACTGACGAATTGCACTGTCGACAGTGAATATTCAGTTAGCAGTTTCTGAAACTGACAGCATAGTGTAAGCCAGGTGTTCAATGAAATGATTCTGGCATGTTGGAAATGTTTCTGGGGCTGATATTTGGTGGAGTGGCCTCTTGATGCATCTTGGGGCTGCCTGAATTTTCACAGAATTTTTGGAAGAAGATAAATATGAATTTCACCAAATTTTGCAAATCTGGTCCAAACTTGCAGCAAGTAAAATTTGAAAATTTTGAACTGTGGACCAGTGAAACAAGATGGATTTAGGTTGTGGGTACTAAGGACTATCTAGGGAAGTTAGTTTGGAATCAAATAACAAGATGGATATGGTGGTTCCTTTGTAAATCACCAAGGTCCACTATAATGACAGAAATAGAATTTGGAGCAAAATAAATAGAGAAAAAATTCCAATAAGGTTGAAACTCACTGGAATTGATGAGAGACTTGTCCTAAGGTGTAGAGGGGGTCTTGGAGAGAAATGTTTTTGTTGGGGTCATGGCAAGATGAAGGTTGGAGAGGAAGATAAGCCCAAGGTTAAACCTGAGGAGTCTAAATCATGAAGGAAAAGAATCAAACAAATCTCTAAGAAAATAACTTGTGTTGAGCTAACACCAGAAGAAGCTTTCAAGACCAAAAACCAAGCTTGAGAAAAACACACAAACTTTGGCCAGAAGAGATTTTAGAAGGGTCTTAAGAGAAGATCAAACAACCCCCTTCCAAAAGACCAAAAGTTTTGGAAGAAAAACCAAACCCCAAAATTTGGAGTGTTACACCACCTACCCCCTTAGGAAAAATCTCATCCCCGAGATTTCAGCTGATCCTCAAATAGGTGTGGGTGTTCTGTCCGAAGGAAATCTTCCCTTTCCTACGTTGCCTCATCCTCTGTGTGATTACTCCACTGAACCTTGAGAAATTTAATAGTCTTCTGACGGGTTCTCCTTTCAGACTCCTCCAAAAAAATTACTGGGTGTTCCCGGTAGGTGAGATCTGGTTGCACGTCAAGACTTTCATGTGACACATGCTTCTCTGGGTTGCTTACACACTTCCGTAGTTGCGAGACGTGGAACACGTCGTGGACGTCTGACAGTTCCTTGGGAAGGTCCAGCTGGTAGGCCACTGTGCCCCTCCGTGCAATTATACGAAAGGGTCCGATGAATCGGGGTGCTAGTTTCCCTTTGACCTTGAATCGTTGTAGTCCTCTCATAGGTGATACACATAAGTATACGTCTTCACCGGGCTCAAAACTTATTTCCCGATGCTTTTGATCGTAATAGCTCTTCTGTCGGCTTTGGGCTGTTTTGAGTCGATCCCGTATTATTTTTACTCTTTCCTCAGCTTATTTCAACATATCTGGGCCGAATATACGATTGTCCCCTGTTTCCGACCAGTTTAATGGAGTACGGCATCTTCGTCCGTACAGGGCTTCGAACGGTGCCATCTGCACGCTGGCTTGGTAACTATTATTGTATGCAAACTCAGCATATGGTAAGCTTGCCTCCCAACTGGTCCCATATGTGAGGACACATGCCCTTAGCATGTCTTCAAGTATTTGATTGACTCGTTCCGTTTGTCCTCCAGTCTGGGGGTGATAAGCTGTACTGAACGTTAGTTGCATTCCGAGGGCTTGTTGCAACTGGTCCCAAAATTTGGAGACGAACTGAGTGCCTCTGTCGGATATTATAGTCTTTGGAACCCCATCTAGGCATACTATACGGGCGAGGTAAAGCTTGGCAAGCTTTTGGGTGGTGTGGGTTGTCTTGACTGGTATGAAGTGTGCTACCTTGGTCAGTCTATCTGTGATGACCCATATGGCATCATTACCGTGTTGTGACCATGGTAGTCCAACAATAAAATCCATTCCAATATCGTCCCATTTCCACTCTGGTATCTTGTTTGGCTGTAAGAGTCATGCGGGTTTTTGGTGCTCGGCCTTAATGCGTTGACATGAATCACAGCATGCAATATATGTGGCTATAACCCTCTTCATGCCGTGCCACCAAAATCTTTCCTGAATGTCCTTGTACATTTTTGTCCCTCCAGGGTGGATTGAGTATGGAGCGGTGTGGCTTTCTGCTAGAATTTGCTGTTTAAGGTTGTTGCTATTTGGTACGCAAAGTCTGTCTCCGAACCATAATATTCCCTCACTGTCTATGGTGAATTCTGAGGCCTTGCCCTGACTTACTTTTCTTTTTATACCTTCGATGCTGGGGTGTCCATGCTGAGCCTTCTTTATTTGTTCTATTAGTGTAGGCCGTATTTCCAGATTTGACACTTCGCCTTCAGTGACCATCATTAGGTTGAGTTTGGCGAATTCTCGCTGAAATTCGGATCTCAGGTTCTGTAGGCTGCCGTTGTTCGGGCTGGGGTTACGGCTGAGAGCATCTGCTACCACGTTTGCCTTTCCTGGGTGATAGTGGATACCAACGTCATAATCTTTTACCAGTTCCAGCCAGCGTCGTTGTCGTAAATTGAGTTCTGGTTGCGTGAAAATATATCTCAGGCTCTTATGGTCCGTATATATTTCATAGCGATTCCCAAGCAAAAAGTGCCTCCACTCCTTGAGTGCATGAATGACTGCTGCCAACTCCAAATCGTGAGTAGGATAATTTTCTTCATGTTTCCGCAGTTGCCGGGAAGCGTAGGCGACCACTTTGCCTTCTTGCATTAGTACGCATCCGAGGCCTTTCTGGGATGCATCGCAATATACTTCAAAACTCTTGTGTATGTCTGGTACAACCAATACTGGGGTTGTTGTTAACTTCTTTTTGAGTTCCTGGAA
This sequence comes from Secale cereale, assembly GCA_902687465.1. Classification (NCBI taxonomy): domain Eukaryota; kingdom Viridiplantae; phylum Streptophyta; class Magnoliopsida; order Poales; family Poaceae; genus Secale; species Secale cereale. The sequence goes on from LR738709.1 coordinate 653,752,182, forward strand.
GCTTTTCTCACATGCTTCGGTCCATACGAATTTCTTATCCTTCTTGAGTAACTGTGTCATTGGTTTGGCTATGGTGGAAAATCCTTCAATAAACCTTCTGTAATATCCAGCCATACCGAGGAAACTTCGTATGTCCGTTACACTGGCTGGTGACTTCCAGCCAAGTACAGCCTTAACTTTATCCGGGTCCACAGCAACTCCCTCTTGTGTCAATACGTGTCCTAGGAAACCCACTTGCCTCAACCAAAATTCACATTTGCTGAATTTGGCGTAGAGTTGGTGTTTCCTTAATTCTCCCAGTACAATGCGGAGGTGTTCAGCATGTTCTTCCGGTGTCTTTGAATATACCAAGATGTCATCAATAAATACCACCACACATTTGTCCATGAATTTCATAAATACTTTGTTCATGAGGTGGACGAAATATGCGGGGGCGTTGGTCAGTCCAAATGGCATTACTGTAAATTCATAAAGTCTGTATCTGGAGGTGAATGTTGTTTTCGGGATATCTTCTGTTCGTACTTTTAATTGATGGTATCCTGACCTTAAATCAACTTTTGAGAAAACCTTGGCTTGCGCGAGCTGGTCAAATAAATCATTTATCTGTGGCATCGGATATTTGTTCTTGATTGTGACCATGTTGAGCGCTCGGTAGTCTATACACAACCTCATAGTCCCATCCTTCTTTTTGGCAAATAAAACCGGCGAACCCCAAGGTCAGGAGCTGGCCCTTATAAATCCTTTGTCCAGCAATTCCTTTATTTGTTTCTTTAGTTCAACCAACTCGGATGGTGCCATTCTGTACGGCTTCTTGTATATGGGGGTGGTTCCAGGCGCTAGCACAATAATGAATTCTATTTCTCTGTCTGGTGGCATGCCTGATAGTTCTTCGGGAAATACGTCCGGGAATTCACATACAACTGGAACTTTGCTTAACTCAGAAGTGTCTACCTTGTTTAATTTTGGTTGCCGCGGTACTAGTCTTTCCTGAGCTGTGACTCTTATTGTCTTTCCGTGATGATGAGTAAGAATCACTGTCCTATTGAAGCAATCGATAAATCCTTTGTTGGTGGTTAGCCAGTCCATACCCAGGACAACATCCAGTCCCTTGTTTTCTAACACGATGAGGTTTGCGTGAAACTGTAACCCTTCAATTTCAATTGTCAAACCTTGGCAGTAATTCTGAGTGATCTGCTTACTTCCGGGGGACTTGATGGTCATTGATTTTCCCAAGGGAAGTATTGAAAAACCGTGTTGCAAAGCAAAACTCTTCAAAATGAACGAATGAGAAGCTCCAGAATCAAACAAAACCGTGGCAGGTATTGTGTTGACAGGGAACGTACCGAGTACGATATCCGGGGCATCCTGTGCTTGCTCCTTGGTCACATGGTTCAGGTGGCCTTTCTTGTGGTTGTTATTGGGGTTGAAGTTGTTATGCTTGGGCGCGGAATTGTATCCATTGCTGTTAGGCTTCGGTGCTGAGTTTCTTGGCTTTGGGCACTGTTTAGCATAGTGTCCCTCTTCTCCACATGCGTAGCAAGTAACACCTGGGTGATACGTGAAATCCTTGTCCTTTGCATGAAAATTCTTGCTTGGACGAGTGTCATTTGTCATGGGTTTGTTCGCCCCATTTTTCTGGAAACTTATCTTATTCCTGTTGTTGCGAGGGTGGTTGGTCTGATCCCTTTTTCTCTTGCGAATGTCTTCCAGACTACGACGTTCATTTTCCAATGTAATAGCCTTGTCCACCAGTGTCTTGAAATCTGGAAAAGTGTGTACGACCAACTGGCATTTAAGTGCTGGTGCCAGTCCGTCTAGGAATTTTTCCATCTTCTTATTTTCAGTCATACGCTCTTCGTTGGCATAACGGGATAATTACGTAAACTGACTGTTGTACTCAAGTACTGTCATGCCCCTTTGCTTGAGGTCATCAAATTCTCTTTTCTTGATCTTCATAATGCTCTTAGGGATGTGCGCCCCACGGAAGCCTTCCTTGAAATCTTCCCAGGTGATATTATTTATGTCGGGGTGCATAAGCAGAAAATTTTCCCACCATGACGCGGCTGCTCCGGCAAGATAATGTGGTGCGTAAAGTACCTTTTCACGGTCTGAGCATTGTGCCATAATTAATTTTCTTTCAATATCTCGAAGCCAATCATCGGCCTCAAGAGGTTTGTATGTGTGCGAAAACGTTGTCGGACGCGTCTTCTGAAATTCAGATAATTTTGAGTGCTGCTGATATGGCTCACGGTGATTTCCCATGTTAATGACATGGTTCATCATTTCCTGGTGCTGTTGCTAACTTTGCTCGTAAAGACGGCATACTTGAGAAAAATGTTGTTTCACTGCCCTGCTGACTTGACTGCCCCTGTGTGAAATTGTTATCTGTCTGCGTGCCATAATTTTCCTCTGGCGGACTTGGCATGGAACGCGTCCAGGGACGAGTCATTTCTTACTCTGGGGTATTATTGCAGAAATCATGAGAAGAACCGGGCAGCAAAATAAGCCAAGATTTGCAAAAGCAACAAAACACGAGCTCCAAAGAGATTTTTAAAATAAATTGCTTGATTGCGCACGGAGAAGGACCGCTTAGTACATATCTTACACGCGGGTTCTAATTATACATACGTCACTCAGGATGTGTGTACACATTCCTGACATGTTATTTATGCTAGTGCACTTCTCCAAGATCCTACATGATGCGCAAACAGACTACTTCACATCAACCTATTTTACATATCGCACACATAATACAAGCGAGCACAGTGCGTCGCAGATAAACGCACTAGTCGGAGATGTTGAAGATTTCCCTCGGCCTGTCGAGGGTAAGGCCCAGTGATGCTGGTGACTCAACTTCCTCCTCACTAATAGGCTCCAGGCGCGGAGTATGGGTACGAGGTGTTGATGCAGGTGCGACTGGCGGTGCAACTCTGACTGGAGTAGGAGCAATGACCTGGTCAAACTCCTCAGTGGTAGGCAGGCGGCGAGCGGTGGCTAAGATGTAAGGTGCATAGGATGCGGTGGACGAGAAAAATGTCATTGGTGGCGCAGTATGGAGTAGCTCCCTCCTGTTGGCGGAGCCACTCAGGACCAAGTCCATACGAGCAGCCACCAAGTCGTCCACAAGATTATCAAAGGCTGCCTCAAGTGCCTTGAGGTACTCAACCATTGATTCGATGCCTTCATCACGTTCCCCATTTGCGCAAGCAAACGCATAGTGGCAAGTGTAGGGCACGTGGCATGGGAGGTAACGGTAGCGACGAGTCTTCATTGAAGGAAGGATGTCCCGGAGATGAGCTATCGCCTCACGGGCAGCCATTTGCATGGCATGTCTCTCCGTATGCATGGCTCTGCCCACAAATCGGAGGCGGCGCGCTTCAGAACGCCCTCCCTTGAAGTGCACCACGGCCTGGTGCATTGACATGCTGTCGTTGAGCTTGTGACGGTAGAGTGTAAACTCTAGACGGGTTGATGGCCCAATCGCGACTTTGGTGATGGTGAAGAGGAGCTTGACAAACCCCTCAGGAATGTTGGCGAACACCTGTGCATCACAGTCGTTGCTGGCCATCTACAAAAGTAGACAAAAAATCCGAATAGTCAAGTCATAAATTTATGATGACCAACAGAAAATTGCTGCAGATGTAAAAATGCTGAATAGCAATTATTACGCTAATAACCGATTAGCGAGCGCACCTAGTGGCTTCCTACAGTCAGCCTGGCCCTGGTACCAAGGTTGTCAGGACCGGTTTTTCAGTAAAATAATTACCGAAAGACCGACCTTTTTATTAAACCAGCGAGGAAGAATACTTCTTGCTGATAGACAATTCCTTGATACAGAATTCTAGAATACTGAATGATTATACAAGGTTGAGCTGAGGTGGCTCAACAATTTTATTACAAGTACGCCAATATAGCACATAAAGGCGGATATGACACAATGGCAGGGTGGCATACTACTAACTCGTAATAAAAAGGTGGTGGATATGTCACAGTGAAGTGGGTGACGTGACTCCAATATAATACAGTTCATCGAGTGTCGGAGTGAGACCCGATGAATTTATTTGGTGGTTGGCGAAAGCGGTTATATAACAGTGATCAACTCCAGGATCGCAAGAGACTGACTGGGACTCCACTAGACGTCGGACTCGCTATCGAACTCCTCATCCATGCGATCGCCTTCGTCCACATCTGGCCAAATCAACAAGCCAGGTGAGTACTTTGAATGTACTCGCAAGACAGTCCGGACTTAAGATATAATAAATGACAACATGATGCATGTGAGTATTCTAGCAAAATGCAACCGGATACATATATTCCTGTGTCGTATGTAAATAATTAGAAGTCGGGCGGTAATCCTCCTGAAATCCAAAAGATAAATAAAAGGAAACCAAACGAGTGTCTGTGTGACGCCTCGTGAGGAAATAATAAAATGAAAACATGCCACAGTCGGGCGTCTGAGGGACACCACATAAAGGGCTTATAGCGAAAATAAATAACAAGAATGCCTCAGTCGGACGTCTGAGCGACATCACATAAAGGGCTTATAATTAACAAGAATGCCACAGTCGGACGTCTGAGCGACATCACATAAAGGGCTTTTAAATAACAGGAATGCCACAGTCGGACGTCTGAGCGACATCACATAAAGGGCTTATAAATAGCAAGAATGCCACAGTCGGACGTCTGAGCGACATCACATAAAGGGCTTATAAATAACAATAGTATAACGGTGAAATACTTCAGGAAGTAAATTAATGCAGAGATAATTGGTTAGTTCATCTACCAAATGAACCTGAAAGAAAAAAGAAAGGTCACTACTCTTGTTACTATCAAGAATATACCAAAGATGGTCATCGAGTTGACACAAAGATTGACCCTAGGCCATAAACATGGCTACTTGAAGGATTTAACTCTGCAGAGCTTGTACTATTAAATCATAGCCAACGGATTCTACTAGCCACAGGGACTAGTTCCGTCTACGGTGTTTTAGCAGAAACCCAACTGACCAGTACACACCCATTTCACATCCTGTTGTCCGGAATCACCCGTGACAACGTTCACGAAAAAATTTAAGACGGGGAGGCTACAACCTCGAATAGCATGGGATCAAAATTATATATGCGCGCTCTAAGGGGTGCCCCCCTCTCGGTCCCAACCGGAAACACACATGCCCCCTGACCGGATGACGGGCTTTAATCCAGGGCCATTGAACCCTCATCCCGGCCCCTCTACTTGGTGTGTACTCGGAAAGTGGTTTACAACTGACTAGACTGCAATCACAATAGATGGCATATGACAGTACCAAAAGGAGATGAGCGGGATCATGACTCGATCCACGCGGATACTAAGTTAACCAACTACTGGCATGCTTCAACAATACCAGTACTCCACCCATCATGTCACCACATGATCGGGGTGGTTCAATCATTATCATACGGGGCTCACCCGAAGCTTGCTTGCATGAAATATAACCATACACAAATGCTTATATAACCATGCTTATGAAAAGAACTACTCGAACAAACATGCAACACATCCATCATATCAAAGGTTCAAACATGCTTGCCTGGTTCGGAGTAGTCGGAGTCTAATTCGGTGAGGTTCGCGGCTCCGTCACGTCCTTTGGTATCTACGTATTCAAACAAAACGGATACTAACATAAATACCGAGCGTGCAAAGAAAGTTGCTCCAAAAAAATTCACATAAATATGACAAAAAAACTAGACAGAAAACTAAAGAGGACAGAAAAACAATCAACTCAAAATTATCTTTAGTTAAAAAGATATTAGAGTTTTTGTCCAGGGACTCATCTGTAATGAAACAGAAAATTTCCAGGGGCTAGAATAGAAAACAGAAAATCGAACCGATACGCAGTACGCCAACTGAAGACGAAGACGTACTTTGCCCGAAGGCGCTTTCCAGAAAAACGATTCGGGGGAAAACAAGAGGCTGACGAGGGGGTCCCACTCGTCGGGTTTAAACTCTGAACCAGAGTCGCGCCGGCGCTAGGAGCTGCGGTGGTCGCCGGCGCCGATCCACGGCGAGTTAGGGGAGGGGAGTGGTACGTACAGCTTCCTGGTGTTCTTCCGCGTCGATTGGTGGTGGAGTTGAGCGTCGGCGAGCCCCACGTCGACGGCGACCCTGTCTCCGGCGGACAGCGGCTCGGGTGGTCGTGGGCCTCGTCGGAGAGAGCTCCTGGGGTCAAATTGGAGTGGGGGTTAGGTTTAGGTAGGTGCCAGGGTGCTACGCTCGAGTCCAGGGCGGCGGAGGAGTTCTCACCGGAGAGAACGCTGTTGGAGCCCGAGGCGGACGGAGTTGGCCGGAGTTGGGGAAGAAGGGCCCCTCGAGGCTCTTCCAGAGGCTGGGCGCGGTCTAGGGAGATGGTGGAGGTGTGCGAGCTCGAGAACGAGGTCGGGGGCGCTTTATATAGCCGGCCCGAGGCGGTTACCGTGAACGGGATAAGTCTGGCGAGCGATTACGGTGATGCAGTGGCTGGATGGCGGGTTTAGGGGCTTGAGCATCGACTAGGAGGTGCACTGGTTCCATTCCCGTGCCTAACTCAGCAGGGGAGGGGTAATTATGGGCTGCCCTCGACGGAACGGCCGTACAGCACGTCGGCGGCAGAGAACGCGCTCTGTGCGTGCCAGGCCACGGCGACGATGCTGCAGGCGTGCGCTGGCAGTGGAGAAGGCCACGCGGAGCTCTGGCGTGACTTGGGCGGCGCCAAACGGCGTCGAGCTGCAGGATCCTCCCTGTCGGCCGCCACGGGGGTTTCTGTTGCCATGGAAGTCGCCGGCGTGGTCGGGCCAGGGCACCACCGACGCCCGGAAGCCACCAAGCAAGCATGCGGCGTGCTGGATAAGCAGGAGGTGCAGTAAGCATCGATCCAAGGCGGGCACTGGTGAGATTGACGCTGCGGCTCTGACGAACTAACGAACTGCACTGTCGACAGTGAATCTTCATTTACCGATTTCTGAAACTGACAGCATAGTGTAAGCCAGGTGTTCGATGAAATGATTCTGGCATGTTGGAAATGTTTCTGGGGCTGATATTTGGTGGAGTGGCCCCTTGATGCATCTAAGGGCTGCCTGAATTTTCACAGAATTTTTGGAAGAAGATAAATATGAATTTCACCAAATTTTGCAAATCTGGTCCAAACTTGCAGCAAGTAAAATTTGAAAATTTTGAACTGTGGACCAGTGAAACAAGATGGATTTAGGTTGTGGGTACTAAGGACTATCTAGGGAAGTTAGTTTGGAATCAAATAACAAGATGGATATGGTAGTTCCTTTGTAAATCACCAAGGTCCACTATAATGACAAAAATAGAATTTGGAGCAAAATAAATAGAGAAAAAATTCCAATAAGGTTGAAACTCACTGGAATTGATGAGAGACTTGTCCTAAGGTGTAGAGGGGGTCTTGGAGAGAAATGTTTCTGTTGGGGTCATGGCAAGATGAAGGTTGGAGAGGAAGACAAGCCCAAGGTTAAACCTGAGGAGTCTAAATCATGAAGGAAAAGAATCAAACAAATCTCTAAGAAAATAACTTGTGTTGAGCTAACACCAGAAGAAGCTTTCAAGACCAAAAACCAAGCTTGAGAAAAAGACACAAACTTTGGCCAGAAGAGATTTTAGAAGGGTCTTAAGAGAAGATCAAACAACCCCCTTCCAAAAGACCAAAAGTTTTGGAAGAAAAACCAAACCCAAAAATTTGGAGTGTTACATGTGCTGGGTCGAGAGCGAGCTCGGAGGTGCTATATATAGCCGGCCCGAGGCGGTTGCCGTGAACGGGATAAGTCCGGCGATCGATTACGGTGGCGCTGTGGCTGGACGGTTGGTTTAGGAGCTTGAGCATCAACCAGGAGGTGCACTGATCCCATTTCGGTGCCTAACTCAGCAGGGTAGGGGCAGTAATGGCCTGTCCCCAACGGAACGACCGTGCGGCCCGTCGGCGGCAGAGAGCGCGCCCTGTGCGTGCCAGGCCACGGCGACGGTGCTGCAGGCGTGCGCTGGCGATGGAGAAGGCCACGCGGAGCCCCCAGGCGACTTGGGCGGTGCAGAACGGCGTTGTGCCGCAGGGTGCCTCCTGTCGGCCGCCACGGGTGGCTCTGCCGCCGCGGAAGACGCCGGCGTGGGCGGGCCAGGGTGCCACCGACGCCAAGAACCAGCCAAGCGCGCGTGCGGCACTCTGGATAAGAGCGAGGTGTAGTGAAGCGTCGAGCCAAAGAGGCACTCGTGAGATTGACGATCGTTCTCTGACAAACTGACGAAGCTGCACTGTCGCCTGTAATTCTTCAGTTAACTTTTCGGAAACTGACAGAAACAGTGCACGCCAGGTGTTTGACGAAATGATTTTGGCATGTGGAAAATTTTGCTGGAGCTGATATTTGGTGGAGTGGCCTCTTGATGCATCTAGAGGCTGCCTGAATTTTCACAAAATTTTTGGAAGAAGAAAAATATTAATTTCACCAAAATTTGCAAATCTGGTCCAAACTTGCAGCAAGTGAAATTTGAAAATTTTGAACGGTGGACCAGTGAGACAAGATGGATCTAGGTTGTGGTTACTAAGGACTATCCAGGGGGGTTGGTTTGGAAACAAACATCAAAGTGAACATGGTGGTTCCTTTGTAAATCACCATGGTTCATTTCAATGGACAGAAATTGTTTTTGGTGCAAAATAATTAGAAGAAAAATTCCAATAAGGTTGAAACTTGCTGGGATTGATGAGAGACTTGTCTCAAGGTGAAGAGGAGGTCTTGGAGAGAAATATTTTCATTGGGTGCCAAGGCAAGAAAGGTTTGAAAGGGGAAGACAAGTCCAAGATTAATCATATGATGGATATTCATGGAGGGAAAAGAATTATACAAACCTTAATGAGAAAAACAACTTATGTTTAGCTTAACACAAGAAGGAAATCTTCAAAACCAAAACCAAGCTTGAGAAGAACACACAAACTTTGGTCAGAAAAGATTTTAGAAGGGTTTTCAAGAGAAGATAAAATATCCCCCTTCCAAAAGACCAAAAGTTTGGAAGAAAACAGATCCAAAAAAAATTTGGAGTGTTACATTGAAGTGTTGCACCGGGTTGAGAGAAATCTTGATGGCACTTTCATTGTCACACCAAAGAGGCACTTTGTCACAAGTGACACCGTAATCCTTTAAAGTTTGCCTCATCCATAGGAGTTGAGCACAACAACTGCCAGCTGCCACATACTCTGCTTCGGTGGACGAGAGAGACACACAACTTTGCTTTTTGGACGACCAACTTACTAGAGAGCAACCAAGAAATTGGCACCCTCCGGAAGTGGACTTCCTATCCACTTTGTCTCCCACCCAGTCCGAATCAGAGAAACCTACAAGGTTGAAGTTTGCTCCTCTTGGGTACCATAAGCCAAAGTTTGGGGTATGAGCCAAATATCGAAAGATTCGCTTGACTGCCACAAAGTGACTTTCCTTAGGTGAGGCTTGAAACCGTGCACAGATTCCCACACTCAACATAATATCCGGTCTAGATGCACAAAGGTAAAGCAAGGATCCGATCATAGAGCGATATACCTTTTGATCCACCACTTTACCATTGGGATCAATGTCAAGTTGGCACTTGGTAGGCATCGGAGTAGTAGCCGGCTTGACATCACTTAGATTGAACCTCTTGAGCATGTCTTGAGTATACTTGGATTGTTTGATGAAGATTCCTTCTCTTCTTTGCTTGATCTCAAACCCAAGGAAGTACTTCAACTCTCCCATCATAGACATCTCAAAATGTGTGGTCATGAGTGCGGCGAACTCATCATTGAAAGCTTTGTTAGGAGAACCAAAGATAATATCATCAACATATAGTTGGCAGACAAACAACTCCCCTTTGACCTTCTTAGTGCTAGGCTTCTCGCCCCTCGTTGTTTACCCCAAGTGGAAGGTTAGAGATGCAGTGTAGCAGAAGTTTTCCCTTGGCAATACCAAGGATCGTTTTCCCTGAGACTCCCAGTTTCAACAAGAAGGTGTCAACTGCTAACGGCGCCAGATATTAGCAATCAACGTGGACCTGCACACAGATACAAATAATTTTGCTCCCAACGAGTACAGAGAGGTTGTCAATCCCTCCGGCCTTGTAGTTTACAAAGGATCAAACGCAAGTGATAATAGTGATAGGTATAATTGCAATAGTAAGTAAAAAGCGGAAAAGTAAATAGCGGATGTGATCAATGATGGTAATATGGACCGGAGTCTCATGATGTTCACTAGTGATGTCTCTCTCCCAAAAGACGATAAAACAGCTATGTGAGGTAAACGAATTACAGCTGGGCAATTGACAGGACCATGTGCGCAAACCAATGCTGACTACATTGCAAGAAAGGTTGAGGCTCAAAGCATGGGCGGTACGCCGAGGTAAGTAGACCGAAATCCATCTGCATCTACTACTAATCATCCACCTTGAGATATCTATCCAGAACATCTCGCTGGTATTAAGTTGCGAGTCCCACCCATAGTGTAAACTCAAAGCAACAGACAACTGCATTAAAAGAACTTTGCGTAAAGTAAACAATCCTTGCACCCGCGGGCACAAGCACCGTTGTTTTCCCCCTTGTGGCAACAACACATCCCCTAGACTCATGTTTCTGTCACTCAAACTAGTCATCGAGGGGCATGAACCCACAATCAAGCATAACGTTCCCTCTTGGAGTCACTACCTACTACTTGGCCAAAGCAATAAATAACAACGAAGAACATGCAAGAATTACTTACGAACATAAATATAAAAGAGGTGAATCAAATATATTACTCAAACACAATCTGAACATAATCTCATAATCCATCGGATCCCAGCAAACTCATCATAGCAACAGCACAAGGATTACATATATGCCTCGATCATGTAGGGCAGCTCATGAGGACTAATTAGTGAAGCACAAGAACGGGAGGAGAACATCACATAGCTACTGGTCATGGAGACTACTCACAACTCATCCGGGAGGCGTCCATGGTGGCGGAGAAGCTCCCGGTGGTGATCCTCCCCTCCGGCAGGGTGCCGGGAAGAGTTCTCCTGGTGCTCCCGATCTTGGAAGCGGCGGCGGCGGCGGAACAGAGATGAGATCGCGAAAAAAGAGTTCCCGTCTCGAGGGTTTCGGGAGACGCTTTAAATATATGCCAAAGGGGGGCATCAGCGGAGCCTCGGGGGGACCAGGCGCCCC
>LR738709.1:653768630-653985758 GCA_902687465.1 Secale cereale
TTCGGGCGCACGGTAGCTTCTGGAACGCTGATTTTTTATATAATTTTTCTGGATTTTTCCTGGCAGTTCTCGTAATGTGAAAACCTGAAATACAAAAACAGCCGAAAACAGAAACTGGCACTGGGGTGCACTGAGTTAATAGGTTAGTCCAAATATGATCAAAAGTGTATGGAAGTGTATAAATATCATAGCAATATCACCCAAAAGAGGCATGGAGCAAGCATAAATTATAGATACGTTTTGGACGTATCACTTAGTAAAAAGAGTGGGGTCGATTTTCCCAATTTCAAACCCACGATCTTGTAACAACTCGGTAAGATGCTCATACCATGCACGTGGGGCTTGTTTAAGGCCATAGAGTGCCTTGTCGAGTTGGTACACGTGATTAGGGAACTGTGGATCCTCAAACCCCGGGGGTTGTTTAACATACACCAACTCATTAATAGGACCATTAAGAAATGCACTTTTCACATCCATTTGTTGTAGCTTAAAATTATGATGAGAAGCATAGGCAAGCAACAAACGAATAGATTCAAGGCGAGCAACAGGGGCAAAGGTTTCACCGTAGTCGATACCCTCGACTTGGGAGTAGCCTTGAGCTACCAGACGTGCCTTGTTGCGGATGACAATGCCGTGAGCATCTTGCTTATTCTTAAAGATCCACTTGGTTCCAATGACATTATGGTTCTCCTTTGGCCTCGGCACCAGACGCCATACTTTGTTGCGCTCGAAGTTATGGAGTTCTTCATGCATGGCATTAAGCCAATCAGGGTCTTCAAGCGCCTCATAGACCTTCTGAGGTTCAACACAGGAGACAAAAGCTTGATGAGCATAATAGTTTGCTAATTGTCTACGAGTTCTTACCCCCCTTTTGATGCTTCCAAGAATATTCTCCATGTGATGTTCTCTGGAAGCAAGCCTGGAGGCAACTTTTGCAGCACGACGCTCCAATTGCTCCTCAAGAGATAATTGAGGAGCACTGAGTTGATCATCTTGAGCGACGTCAGGAGCTAGATCTTGACCTTGAGCTTCCTCTTGATCTTGATCTTGCTCAGAGGATAGAACTTGGCCTTGTGCATCATTTGGTGGTTCCCCACCACCTTGTGATTGATCTTGCACTTGGCCTTGTTCGTCCAGTTGAGGGCCTTCACTTTGTTCTTCGGAAGCGTGTGGGTCTTGGGTTGGTGATGGTTCCACTTGAGTGGAACATTGTCCTTCTCCTTCGGCCACAAGGGGTTCCTCAATGGGTAGGATATATCCAACACCTATTCTTCTTATGGCTTGGGGAGGAATTTCATCACCTACATCACAAGTACCACTTTGCTCCACTTGGGAGCCGTTATTCTCGTCAAACTCTACGTTACTCGTCTCCTCAATGAGTCCATTAGACTTGTTGAGGACACGGTAAGCATGAGAGTTTGTAGCATAACCAACAAATATGCCCTCATGAGCTCTAGATTCAAATTTAGACAAACGAACACCTTTCTTGAGGATGAAACACTTACACCCGAACACCCGGAAGTACTTGAGATTGGGCTTGTTTCCGGTAAGTATCTCATATGAAGTTTTGTTCAAGCCTTTGCGGAGATAGAGCCGATTGGATGCATGACAAGCGGTGTTGATGGCTTCGGCCCAAAAGTTGTATGGAGATTTGAATTCCGCCATCATGGTCCTTGCCGCATCCATTAGTGTCCGGTTCTTTCTCTCCGCAACACCGTTTTGTTGAGGCGTATAGGGTGCTGCATATTGATGTTTGATCCCCTCATCACTAAGAAACTCATCCAAGGTGTAGTTCTTGAACTCGGTGCCGTTGTCACTTTTGATCATCAAAATCTTTGCTTCATGTTGTCGTTGAGCTTCATTTGCAAAGTTGATGATGTTTTGTTGGGTCTCACTCTTCTTCTTGAAGAAGTATACCCAGGTGTATCTTGAGTAATCATCCACAATCACCAAGCAGTACTTTCTACCCCCAAGGCTATCAAAAGATGGAGGCCCAAAGAGGTCCATGTGGAGGAGCTCTAGGGGTCTCTTTGAATAGATGATAGTCGTGGGAGGGTGAGCCTTCTCATGTAATTTTCCTTCAATGCAAGCCCTGCAAGCACGATCTTTGGCAAAGCTAACATTTGTTAGTCCTCGGACATGGTCCCCCTTGAGAAGACTTTGCAAAGATCTCATGTTGACGTGGGCCAAACGGCGATGCCAAAGCCATCCCACATCAACTTTAGCCATTAGGCATGTCGCGACCTTAGTGGGTTGCTTCGAGAAGTTAACTACATAAAGGCCGTTCTCGACATGCCCAACATAGGCTACTTTAAGAGTCTTGCTCCACAAGAGGGCCACGGTATCAATATCAAAGAATGTAGCAAAGCCCATGAGTGCAAGTTGGCGTACAGAAAGTAAATTGTATGCAAGGGACTCAACAAGCATGACTTTCTCGATCATGAGATCATGAGAGACAACAACCTTGCCAAGTCCCAATACCTTAGAAGATGAAGCATCACCCCATTCGACGTTGGTGGCCATAGATGAACCGAGATGCACGTCCACCACCAAGTCTTTGCTTCCGGTCATATGATTTGTGGCTCCGCTATCGAGCAACCATGATCCCCCACCGGAAGCAAACTCCTACAATAGATCAATGCTTGGATTTAGGTACCCATTTGGTAATGGGTCCTTTGAGGTTAGTAACAAGGGTCTTAGGAACCCAAATGGACCATTCAATGTACTCATATGAAGAACCAACAAATTTAGCAAACACATGACCATCACTAGCACGGCATAAAACATATGAAGGATTAAAGTCGCCGGCCATGTTTGATGGTATGGTGGAGGTTTTCTTGACACCACCACTTTTCTTCTTCTTTGACGTGCCCTCTCCTTCTTTCACAAATGATTGTCGGAGAGGGGGTGGTTGCTTGGCCTTGAGAAACTTGCCCTTGATCCAATTTTCATCCGTGTCCTTACTCCCATGATCTCGAAGAGAGACCGCAAGAGTGGTTAATCTCCGATAAAGTTCACAAGGATCTTCTTCTTCGATCATAGCAAACTCATCGGCTTCATCTTGCACAACTTCATAGTTTGAGCATTGAATGCTAGCGCTCCCCTTGTACATAGTGCCAACATGCTCCCAGGCTTCCTTGGCCACAGTGAAGGGTCGAAGATGTGCAATGTCTTCGGGAGGGATAGCATCTTGAAGTATGCAAAGAACGGACTCGTTGAATTGATGATCCGCAGTTTCTCTCGGAGTCATGTTGTCAGGATCGCGTGGATAAAAACCTTGCTCAATGATTCTCCAAAGATTAGTAGAGCAATGATTTAAATGACGTTTGAAGCAAAACATCCAAGTAGCAAAATCTGAAATTTTTATAAACTTAGGAGGAGGCCCAATGGAATTTAAATGAGGTGTGGGAACGGGTCCTCCATAGTGAGTATGAGGAGCAGAGTGGGCAAAGATGCCATTCCCATTCTTAGTCATCGGGGCTTGTTGACTACTAGCTTCTCCCTTGTCGGGAGTAGCCTCCGACAGGATGGTAGCGGGACGAACCTCTTCCAACGGTGTGGTGGATAATTTAAGCCCCTCAATCAAATCTTTAAACATGCCTTTGACCTCGGTCGCTAGTGATTCTTTCAATGTGGTCATAGCCACATTGAACTCCTCACGAGAGATCAAGGCTCCCCCATCGGACGTAGGCAAGGACGGAGTTCCACCGGAATGTTCCTCCGTCTCGACTACGTTGTCACCCATACTCTTTGGACGGTAAAGTCCTTAAAAAGAGACGAGGCTCTGATACCAATTGAAAGGATCGATATGGTTGACTAGAGGGGGGTGAATAGGCAACTAACTATTTTTAGCTTTTCTTAACCACTTTAAATTAAGCGTCAAAGTAAGTTGTCTAGATATGCTACTAAGATGACAACTAATAGGAAGTAAATATAACAACCTCACAAGCAAGCTATAAGAGATAAACAAGTAAAGCTTGCACAAATAAAGGAAAGAAATAACCACAAGTGGAACCGGTGAAGACGAGGATGTGTTGCCGAAGTTCCTTCCCTTTGAGGGGAAGTACGTCTCCGTTGGAGCGGTGTGGAGGCATAATGCTCCCCAAGAAGCCACTAGGGCCACCGTATTCTCCTCACGCCCTCACACGATGCAAGGTGCCGTGATTCCACTAGTGGTGCCCTTGAAGGCGGCAACCGAACCTTTACAAACAAGGTTGGGGCTATCTCCACAACCGAATTGGAGGCTCCCAACAACACCACGAAGCTTCACCACAATGGAATTAGCTTCGAGGTGACCTCAACCCTCTAGGGTGCTCAAACACCCAAGAGTAACAAGATCCGCTAGGGATTAGTGGGGGGAATCAAATATCTCTTGGTGGAAGTGTAGATCAATGCCTTCTCAAGCAATCCCGAGCAAATCAACAAGTTTGATTGGCTAGGGAGAGAGATCGGGCGAAAATGGAGCTTGGAGCAACAATGGAGTATTTGGGGGAAGAGGTGAGTCAACAAGGAGGAAGAAGATGCCTTTATATAGTGGGGGGAACAATCCAACCGTTACCCCTCACTCAGCCCCGCACAGAGCGGTACTACCGCTTGAGTGAGCGGAACTACCGCTTATCAAGCGGTACTACCGTTTCCCTTCAGCGGTACTGCCGTGCAAGGGGGCTGGGACCCAGGGCAGTACTACCGCGGTCGCAGGGCGGTACTACCGCTGGTGAGCGGTACTACCGCCCCTACTACCGCTCCTAGTGCCGCAAAACCCGACACGAGAAAAAGCGCTCTCGAGTCGAGGCAGTAGTAAAACGGAGCAGCAGCGGTACTTCCGCAGAGTACAACAAGCGGTACTACCGCTTAGTGGAGCGGTACTACCGCTTAAGGCACTCAGGCGGTACTACCGCTGAGGCCCGCGGTACTACCGCTGGGGCCAGGAAAACCAGAGAAGGGGGAATGTAGAACTCCATTGAGGCGGGAAGGTATGGTGGGTGCGATAAGGAAGTGTACGTGTTGATTCCACCCAAACCTTACCAAAGCGGATCCCCTCTTAATAGTACGGCTTTCCTATTACTCAGATCCACCGAAAAATAAGCAAAAGGAAACACCATCTTCCATAGATTCTGAGGGGCATATAATCGTCTCGTGCCTAGGTGAGATATATCTAAAAGAGCTTAGAACACATGATTAGTCCGCAAAAGCATTGTCATCAATCACCAAAACACCATCGGGCTAAATATGCCCTTACAGCCACTCTTCGGCATATCTTCACAAGTCCATTGTCACCATAATGGACGGCAAGCTTCAAGCACTTGATCTCCTCGTGATGCATCACTTGAAATTGCACACCGCAACCTAACCCCACAAAGAACTCTCACGAAGACCATGGGTTAGTACACAAGCGTAATTGAGAATGCTTACCATACCATGGGATCACTTGATCCCTCTCGGTACATCTTCTACGCTTTGTGTGTTGATCAACTTGATTCACTCCTTCACTTAGTCTTGATCAACCTTGAATCTTTCCAACTCTCTTCATTTGGATGATGTCTTGAAGGTAAACATGAATGATAACACACTTTTCTTCTTCAAGACATGCTTGCAATAAGCTCAACACTCACAAGACTGATAACCCTCAACCGTAAGGGATCGAGATAGTCTTCGCGGGTAAGAATAACCCAATTTATTGATTCGACACACGGGGAGCCAAAGAGTATTTATAAGCTTTGACAGTTGAGTTGTCAATTCAACCGCACCTGAAATATACTTACTTGCAACAAAAGATAAGTGGTAACAGTAATATGATAGTGATGATAGTGATAGTAAAAGTAAACAATAAAAGTAAATAGCAAAAGTAAATGGCAAAAATAGCAACTAGTAACCAGCAGGATTTAAAACACTGTAGGCTAGGGAGACGGATGGTTGGGCGCTGCATGGATGAGATATATCATGATTCTAACTTGGGGCACGGCACACGGAAAAGTAATGATCATCTAGGCAAATATCAAACATTAGGCATGTATCCCGTAGGTAGTTGTACGTGCTTGCAATAAGAACTTGCACAACATCTTTTGTCCTACCATCCCGGTACGAACGGGGCCAAAAGGAACTTATGGAGATTAAGGTGCTCCTGTCAAAGAGCACCGGAACAAAGCAATGAACTCAATGGATACATGTAATCCTCAAACTACGGACCATCCCCTTTGGTGTCCCAAGCTGTCACTTTTGGGATCGCCGGTTCCGAACCGTAACAGGTGTAAACAACTCATAGATAGGATCACGAACACAAATATATTCATGCAAACACATATGGTTCAGATCTGAAATCATGGCACTCGGGCCCTAAGTGTCAAGCATTAAGAATAACAAGTTGAAGCAAAGATGATAAACACCATAGTAGATGATAGGCAACATGCCCCCAACGATCTGACAAACTATTACATGATCTAACTCATCCAATCCCTACCATCCCCTTCGCCTACAGCAGGGGAATTACTCACACATGGAGGGAGAAGTCATGGAGGGATGATGGAGTGGTGATGATGATGACGATGGCGACGATCTCCCCTCTCCGGAGGCCAATTCAGCCTCCAGATTAGCCCTCCCGAGGAAGAACAGAGGGTGGCGGCGGCTCCACGACGGAAAACTGCGAAAAGAATTTCTGATCTGGGGTTTCCGTGTCGCGAGTAAAAATACGAGGCAAAGTAGGGCACCAGGGGGTGTGGGCCCCACCCAGGCGACCCCCCGGCGCGGCCCAGGGGGGGCACGCCCACAAGGCGCCTGGGCACCCCCTGGCCCCCCCTCTGGCCCCTCTTCTGGTTCCTGGTTCCTTCGGGTGCATGGATTTTCTGTGATTTTTCGTGGATTTTTCTGAGATACCTAAAAATCCGTTTTCCTGCACACAATAAAACCATACAGGCAGCTCTGCTGAAAACAGCGTCAGTCCGGGTTAGTTTAGTTCAAATCATGCAAGAATGAGGTCAAAACAATATCAAAAGTGTTTGGAAAAGTAGATACGTTTGAGACGTATCAACTCCCCCAAGCTTAGCATATTGCTTGTCCTCAAGCAATTCAGTTCAACGAACTGGACGCGACAAAGAAAACTTTGACAAACTCTTTTGCTTCATTAGATGTATATAAGCATGTACTACGAAAATAGTCTAGCAAGTATTGAAACAGTACTATGAGGACAATGCAAGGAGCAATCCTTCTTTCAAGCGACTAGTCACAAATACTTAAAAGTAAACAATATACTACTGAAAATCAAGACAAGATTACATTGCACATAGCTTGAGCATACTAGGGTGGTATCTCGCTAGTCTCCATGAGTGAAGCAAAACATAAATGCAGAAACTCCTCCAGAGTTTTAAAGGAGACTAGAGCTAAGAATTTCAGAATAAATCATATCACAAGCATGCAGAAGACAATGTAATACTTTGGGACAATGCACATTACACTCAGAATGACAATTATGCTCTCCTAGTTAGTGCTTTGAAGAAAGAAGGTGGAGACTCTCGAACCGTGGCTTTTGTTGGCAAAGTTGAAAACCCGTGATCGGAAACAAAAACTAAACATGTACCAGAGCTCTTGGTTTTTAGAAACAGAGGTAAAAACGTTTTTGAGAGGTGCATATTTCGTCAACGAATGCTAGCAGATAACTCAATCACTTCTTGAGCTGGACAAGTCTCGAGGAACGGCTCCTGCATGAGGACGATTACATCCTCTTAATCTCCTTTGTTTATCACTGCCAAAGTTTTCTGATTTCTCATGAACAAAGCGTGAAGGAGGGTTTGTTTGTTATATTATCTTTTTGAGCCGGGCGCACTCAATGCCAGTTCCTTCTCGTATTATGGGTTTGCACATTATACATGCAATCCAGGGGTGAAACTTGTCCAACTTAAAAATATCATGAATTAACTACTACTTCCTCATGAGCTAAAACATAGGCACACAATAAAAAAGAGAAATGCTTTTGATTAATTTCGAGATGGCACACGAAAGTCTTCGTTAGGAATGGCAGGTAAATACCTATGTATAGGAAGGTATGGTGGACTCATATGGCATAACAGGTTTTAAGGATTTTGGATGCACAAGCAGTCAGTCCGCTTAGTACAGGTGGAGGTTTAGCAAAAGACTGGGAAGCGACCAACTAGAGAGCAATAACGGTCATAATCATGCAGAGCGACAAAGCAACATTGAATCGGGCATGAAAGTGATATAACTATTCTAAAACTCAAAGATCATCAAGGCAGAGCAGACTTTTTAGTCTCAAACACGTGTAAGCATGTGCCAAGTCAATCCAAAAATTCTCTAAAGGGAAATACCACCTTAGTATACCGAACTATGAACAGTGCAATGCATGTAGATCATTTCAATAACACATTACATACTCTAGTTATTCGAGACTAGCCACAAGGAAAGCATGAACCGCTGGAAGAGCATTGTAAACATAGCACTATGTCGCTACAAGCTGGTCTCTAGATCATAAGTACAGGCATATGTACAAAAGTAGAAACAAGAAGAGTTCATACCGGTCTTCCTTGTTGCTTCCTTTCAGTCGATCTTCGTCATTACTGCTTGTCACTTGCACGATCGAACGTAGGAAATATAATTAAATGCCATCACGGACTCGATCTGAACTCTGAAAACAAAGCAAACTAAAGAGAGAAAGGAAATCTTTTTGGATTTTTCAAAGGTTGAATAAAAGCAAAAGAAAGAGAAAATCTTTTTGTTGTTTTTGCAAAGAGAGAAATAAAGAAGAACGGGCACAAACTTCGAAAAGATCAAAGCGAATAAAACGGATAATACAATGGAAAAGTGAGAGGGGCACGTACTCCCCCAAGCTTAGGCTTTTGGCCTAAGTTGGTAGCAGCTACTGCCCCCAGGAGCCTCCTGCTCCGGGGGTATGGTGGTGAGTCCAAGGGTCGTAGAAGGATGCTGGCGCGTACACCGAACTCCTCGGAGTCTCCCACGAGGAAGGTTCCGAACGCCAAACAGAGGAAGAACCTTCACCAAACTCGGTGGCGGTTTCTCCCTGAAAAGGTGGTAACTCACCGTGCTCCTCCTCGTCGGGCACAACCCCCTCCATGGGGTTATGAAACTAATGTTGGACCATGAACTCATCGAACTGGACAACATCAAAGGACCATCCGTTCCTGCGAGAAAAATCAAACAAAAGAGGTGCAGGTAGACGGATCTTGTGTTCCGCGGTAGTTCCGAAACGCAAGATATAAACAAGATTATCAAGCTCAGAACCCATGGTAACAAACTTATGCCTTTTCATAGCAGCAAGATCAAAGCTTAAATAAGTAAAAGGATTATCATCAGGGTGTGGGGTGCCTCCAAGATGTTCTAAGATAAGTGTGGCATAAACGCCACCATATAAGTCCCCCTTGTTACCGTTCATAGCAAGGCGTCGAGCAATTAAGGCACCCAGATTATAATCAGACCTCCCTGAGAGGGCTGCTGCCAGGATAGCAATATCCGGAGCAGAAATGCTGCTCGTGTTGTCACGAGCTAACACCCCTCTGGCAATATAATATGCAAAATACCTGAGGTGAGGAAATAAGATGCTGGAGATCTTCGACCGATGAATATCCCTCGTACCCATGCTGCAGAGAGAGTTGATGACGGTTTTCAGCTCGGAGGGCTGAGTGGCCATCCTAGCCGTCCTCCCAACGTTCGGCACACCTATTATTTCACAAAAATTTCCCAAAGTCATGGTGATAAGATCATTGTAAATTTTAAACTCAATATCACCTGAATCAGGATTATATCTAAAACTGTTAATGAAACTGGAGGTGAGTTTTTGATACTGGGTAACACGGCTCGTGACTAGCCGTGTCAAACCTGCATTAGCACAAAGATTATAAAACTCATCCTTAATTCCCGCAGCTTCAAGGAATTCATCACATGGAAACATCATTGCACGTGCTGGACTTGTGTCTTCCAACAACTCCAGGGGCACATGATCTTCATTATAGCTCACCCTAGCAGTTGAGGGTGAAGCTGCGGCTCTAGTAACTCGATCAAAGTGTGCGGGCCTCCTCTTCTCAAGCCACCCTTTTGCCCTTCCTAACAAACTCATTTCTGAATTTTTTTGACAATTTACAAAAATGGGGATTAAAACAAGATGAGTTAAGGCAAACTACTCAACTCACTTGCCCAAGGCATAAACTTGCATCAAAACTTGGAAAATAACTTTCTAGACATGCATGCAAGCTCATCTCTACAGCACCAAGAACTACTAAATACTCACAAATGAGGCCACCAATCAAAAATCTAATTGGAGGGGTGGAGGAGTCACTTTCCAGGGAGTATTTGCTCAAAATTTCAGCTCAAATGAGGGGCTGTAGAGAGAGATCGAAGAATCGCCTCCAAGAACAGCAAGAACACAAGAACAAGTGCAGAACTCGCGTTTTTGGAGAAAGTGTTGGGGAACGTAGTATTTTAAAATTTTCCTACGATCACGCAAGATCTATCTACCAGATGGATAGCAACGAGAGGGAAGAGTGTGTCTACGTACCCTCGTAGACCGGAAGCGGAAGCGTCAAGTCACGCGGTTGATGTAGTCGAACTTCTTCGCGATTCAACCGATCAAGCACCGAACGTACGGCACCTCCGCGTTCAGCACACGTTCAGCTTGATGACGTCCCACGAGCTCTTGATCCAGTTGAGCTTCACGGGAGAGTTTCGTCAGCACGATGGCGTGGTGACGGATATGATGTATTTACCGGCGCAGGGCTTCACCTAAGCACTGCAACGGTATGACCGAGGTGTGTTTCTGTGGAGGGGGGCACCGCACACGGCTGGAACAATTCAACTTGTGTGTCTTTGGGTGCCCCCCTGCCCCCGTATATAAAGGAGCAAGAGGGGAGGGCCGGCCGGCCTCCTATGGTGCGGCTAGGGCAATCCTACTAGGAATAGGATTGCAATCCTATTCCTAGTAGGAGTCCACCAAGAAGGAAGAGAGGGAAAGGAAAAGAGGGAGAGGTGGCGCCCCCCCAATCCTAGTCCAACTAGGATCCCTAGGTGGGGCGCCGGCCAGTCTCTATGGGCTGCCTCTCTCCTTTCCTCAAGGCCCACTATGGACCATCCCCCCTCGTAGGGGGTTCCGGTAACCCCCTCCGGCAATCCAGTTAAATCCGAAACTTTTCCGGAACACTTCCGGTGTCCGAATATAGTCGTCCAATATATCAATCTTTATGTCTCGGACATTCCGAGACTCCTCGTCATGTCCGTGATCTCATCCGGGACTCCGAACTACCTTCGGTACATAAAAACTCATAAACTCATAATACCGATCGTCATCAAACGTTAAGCGTGCGGACCCTACGGGTTCGAGAACTATGTAGACATGACCGAGACTCATCTCCGGTCAATAACCAATAGCGGAACCTGGATGCTCATATTGGCTCCTACATATTCTACGAAGATCTTTATCGGTCAAACCGCATAACAACATACGTTGTTCCTTTTGTCATCGGTATGTTACTTGCCCGAGATTCGATCGTCGGTATCTCTATACCTAGTTCAATCTCGTTACCGGCAAGTCTCTTTACTCGTTCCATAACACATCATCTCGTGACTAACTCATTAGTCTTTTGCTTGCAAGGCTTATTATGATGTGTGTTACCGAGAGGGCCCAGAGATACCTCTCCGACACTCGGAGTGACAAATCCTAATCTTGATCTATGCCAACACCACGAATACTTTCGGAGACACCTGTAGAGCATCTTTATGATCACCCAGTTACGTTGTGATGTTTGATAGCACACAAGGTGTTCCTACGGTATTCGGGAGTTGCATAATCTCATAGTCATAGGAACATGTATAAGTCATGAAGAAAGCAATAGCAGTAAAACTAAACGATCATAGTGCTATGCTAACGGATGGTTCTAGTCCATCACATCATTCTCCTAATGATGTGATCCCGTTGATCAAATGACAACTCATGTCTATGGCTAGGAAACATAACCATCTTTGATCAATGAGCTAGTCTAGTAGAGGCATACTAGGGACATACTGTTTTGTCTATGTATCCACACATGTACTAAGTTTCCGGTTAATACAATTCTAGCATGAATAATAAACATTTATCATGATATAAGGAAATATAAATAACAACTTTATTATTGCCTCTAGGGCATATTTCCTTCAGTCTCCCACTTGCACTAGAGTCAATAATCTAGCTCACATCGCCATGTGATTTAATACCGATAGTTCACATCGTTATGTGAATAACACCCATAGTTCACATCGCCATGCGACCAACACCCAAAGGGTTTACTAGAGTCAATAATCTAGTTCACATCGCTATGTGATTAATACCCAATAGTAATAAGGTGTGATCATGTTTTGCTTGTGAGAGAAGTTTAGTCAACGGGTCTGTCACATTCAGATCCGTATGTATTTCGCAAATTTCTATGTCTACAATGCTCTGCATGGAGCTACTCTAGCTAATTGCTCCCACTTTCAATACGCATCCAGATTGATACTTAGAGTCATCTGGATTTAGTGTCAAAGCTTGCATCGGCGTAACCCTTTACGATGAACTCTTTATCACCTCCATAATCGAGAAACATTTCCTTAGTCATCCAGTTACTAAGGATAATTTTGACCGCTGTACAGTGATCTACTCCTGGATCACTATTGTACCCTCTTGACAAACTCATGGCAAGGTACACAACATGTTTGGTACACAGCATGGCATACTTTATAGAACCTATGGCTGAGGCATAGGGAATGACTTTCATACTCTCTATATTTTTCTGCCGTGGTCCGGCTTTGAGTCTTACTCAACATCACACCTTACAAGTCAGGCAAGAACTCCTTCTTTGACTGATCCATTTTGAACAACTTCAAAATCTTATCAAGGTATGTACTCATCGAAAGTCTTATCAAGCGTCTTGATCTATCTCTATAGATCTTGATGCCCAATATGTAAGCAGCTTCACCAAGGTCTTTCTTTGAAAAACTCCTTTCAAACACTCCTTTATGCTTTCCAGAAAATTCTACATCATTTCTGATCGACAATATGTCATTCACATATACTTATCAGAAAGGTTGTAGTGCTCCCACTCACTTCTTGTAAATACAGGCTTCACCGCAAGTCTGTATAAATCTATATGCTTTGATCAACTTATCAAAGCGTATATTCCAACTCCGAGATGCTTGCACCAGTCCATAGATGGATCGCTGGAGCTTGCACATTTTGTTAGCACCTTTAGGATTGACAAAACCTTCTGGTTGCATCATATACAATTCTTCTTTAATAAATCCATTAAAGAATGCAGTTTTGTTATCCATTTGCCAGATTTCATAAATGCGGCAATTGCTAACATGATTCGGACAGACTTAAGCATCGCTACGGGTGAGAAAGTCTCATCGTAGTCAACTCCTTGAACTTGTCGAAAACCTTTCGCAACAAGTCGAGCTTTGTAAACAGTAACATTACCGTCAGCGTCAGTCTTCCTCTTGAAGATCCATTTATTTTCGATGGCTTGCCGATCATCGGACAAGTCAACCAAAGTCCACACTTTGTTCTCATACATGGATCCATCTCAGATTTCATGGCCTCAAGCCATTTTGCGGAATCTGGGCTCATCATCGCTTCCTCATAGTTCGTAGGTTCATCATGGTCTAGTAACATGACTTCCAGAACTGGGTTCCCGTACCACTCTGGTGCGGAACGTACTCTGGTTGATCTACGACGTTCAGCAGAAACTTGATCCGAAGTTTCATGATCATCATCATTAGCTTCCTCACTGATTGGTGTAGGAATCACTGGAACAATTTTCTGTGATGTACTACTTTCCAATTCAGGAGAAGGTACAATTACCTCATCAAGTTCTACTTTCCTCCGACTCACTTCTTTCGAGAGAAACTCCTTCTCTAGAAAGGATCCACTCTTAGCAACAAAGACCTTTGCCTTCGGATCTGTGATAGAAGGTGTACCCAACAGTTTCTTTTGGGTATCCTATGAAGATTTACTTCTCCGATTTGGGTTCGAGCTTATCATGTTGAAACTTTTTCACATAAGCATCGCAGTCCCAAACTTAAAGAAATGACAGCTTAGGTTTCTCGTCAAACCACAGTTCATATGGTGTCATCTCCACGGATTTAGATGGTACCCTATTTAACGTGAATGTAGCTGTCTCTAATGCA
Organism: Secale cereale; assembly: GCA_902687465.1. Lineage (NCBI taxonomy): Eukaryota > Viridiplantae > Streptophyta > Magnoliopsida > Poales > Poaceae > Secale > Secale cereale. The sequence continues at coordinate 653,782,788 of LR738709.1, forward strand.
TAACCCCAAAAGCGATAGTGGTAGATCGGTAAGAGACATCATCGATCACACCATATGTAATAAAGTACGGTTATGACGTTCGGACACACCATTACACAGTGGTGTTCCAGGTGGCGTGAGTAGTGAAACTATTTCACATTGTTTTTACTGAAGGCCAAACTCGCTAACTCAAATATTCTCCTCCACGATCAGATCGTAGAAACTTTATTTTCTTGTTACGATGATTCTCTACTTCACTCTGAAATTCTTTGAACTTTTCAAATGTTTCAGACTTGTGCTTCATTAAGTAGATACACCCATATCTGCTTAAATCATCAGTGAAGGTCAGAAAATAACGATACCCGCCGCGAGCTTCAACACTCATTGGCCCACATACATCAGTATGTATGATTTCCAACAAATCTGTTGCTCGCTCCATAGTTCCGAAGAACGGAGTTTTAGTCATCTTGCCCATGAGGCATGGTTCGCAAGCACCAAGTGATTCATAATCAAGTGATTCCAAAAGTCCATCACTATGGAGTTTCTTCATGCGCTTTACACCAATATGACCTAAACGGCAATGCCACAAATAAGTTGCACTATCATTATTAACCTTGCATCTTTTGGCTTCAATATTATGAATATGTGTATCACACGATCGAGATCCAACAAACCATTTTCATTGGGTGTATGACCATAGAAGGTTTTATTCATGTAAACAGAACAACAATTATTCTCTAACTTACATGAATAACCGTATTGCAATAAACATGATCAAATCATATTCATGTTCAACACAAACACCAAATAACACTTATTTAGGTTCAACACTAATCCCGAAAGTATAGGGAGTGTACGATGATGATCATATCAATCTTGGAACTACTTCCAATACACATCGTCACTTCATCCTTTAACTAGTTTCTGTTCATTATGCAACTCCCATTTCGAGTTACTACTCTTTAGCAACTAAACGAGTATCAAATACTGAGGGGTTGCTATGAACACTAGTAAAATACACATCAATAATCTGTATATCAAATATACCTTTGTTCACTTTGCCATCCTTCTTATCCGCCAAGTATCTAGGGCAGTTCCACTTCCAGTGACCATTTCCTTTGCAGTAGAAGCACTTAGTTTCAGGCTTGAGTTTAGCTTTGGGTTTCTTCATGGGAGTGACAACTTGCTTGTCATTCTTCTTGAAGTTCCCCTTCTATCCCTTTGCCCTTTACTTGAAACAAGTGGTTTTGTTAACCATCAACACTTGATGCTCTTTCTTGATTTCTACCTTCGCCGATTTTAGCATTGCGAAGAGCTCGGGAATTACTTTCGTCATCCCTTGCATATTATAGTTCATCACGAAGTTCTACTAACTTGGTGATAGTGACTAGAGAACTTTGTCAATTACTATCTTATCTGGAAGATTAACTCCCACTTGATTCAAGCAATTGCAGTACCCAGACAATCTGAGCACATGCTCACTGGTTGAGCTATTCTCCTCCATCTTGTAGGCAAAGTACTGTCAGAGGTCTCATACCTCTCGACACGGGCATGAGTATGAAATACTAATTTCAACTCTTGGAACATCTTATATGCTCCGTGGCATTCAAAACGTTTTTGAAGTCCCGGTTCTAAGCCGTAAAGCATGGTGCACTTAAACTATCAAGTAGTCATCATACCGAGCTTTTGTCAAAACGTTCATAACGTCTGCATCTGCTCCTGCAATAGGTCTGTCACCTAGCGGTGCATCAAGGACATAATTCTTCTGTGCAGCAATGAGGATAATCCTCAGATCACGGACCTAGTCCGCATCATTGCTACTAACATCTTTCAACTTAGTTTTTCTCTAGGAACATATAAACAATAAACGGGAAGCAACATCGCGAGCTATTGATCTACAACATAGATATGCTAATACTATCAGGACTAAGTTCATGATAAGTTAAAGTTCAATTTAATCATATTACTTAAGAACTCCCACTTAGATAGACATCCCTCTAGTCATCTAAATGATCACGTGATCCAAATCAACTAAACCATGTCTGATCATCACGTGAGATGGAGTAGTTTCAATGGTGAACATCTTATGCTGATCATATCTACTATATGATTCACGCTCGACCTTTCGGTCTCCAGTGTTCCGAGGCCATATCTGCATATGCTAGGCTCGTCAAGTTTAACCCGAGTATTCTGCGTGTGCAAAACTGTCTTACACCCGTTGTATTTGAACGTAGAGCTTATCACACCCGATCATCACGTGGTGTCTCGGCACGACGAACTTTCGCAACGATGCATACTCTGGGAGAACACTTATACCTTGAAATTTAGTAAGGGATCATCTTATAATGCTACCGTCGTTCTAAGCAAAATAAGAAGCATAATAAGATAAACATCACATGCAATCAAAATATGTGACATGATATGGCCATCATCATCTTGTGCTTTTGATCTCCATCTCCAAAGCACCGTCATGATCACCTTCGTCACCGGCGCGACACCTTGATCTCCATCGTAGCATCGTTGTCGTCTCGCCAACTATTGCTTCTACGACTATCGCTACCGCTTAGTGATAAAGTAAAGCAATTACATGGCGATTGCATTTCATACAATAAAGCGACAACCATAGGGCTCCTGCCAGTTGCCGATAACATTACAAAACATGATCATCTCATACAAAACCGTATAACTCATCATGTCTTGACCATATCACATCACAACATGCCCTGCAAAAACAAGTTAGACGTCCTCTACTTTGTTGTTGCAAGTTTTACGTGGCTGCTACGGGCTTAGCAAGAACCGTTCTTACCTATGCATACAAAACCACAACGATGTTTCGTCAAGTATGTGCTGTTTTAACCTTCACAAGGACCGGGCGTAGTCACACTTGATTCAGCTAAAGTGAGAGAGACAGACACCCGCCAGTCACCTTTAAGCAACGAGTGCTCTTAACGGTGAAACTAGTCTCGCGTAAGCGTACGCGTAATGTCGGTCCGGGCCGCTTCATCTCACAATACCGCCGAAGCAAAGTATGACATGCTGGTAAGCAGTATGACTAGTATCGCCCACAACTCATTGTGTTCTACTCGTGCATATCATCTACGCATAGACCTGGCTCATGATGCCACTGTTGGGGAACGTAGTATTTTAAAATTTTCCTACGATCACGCAAGATCTATCTACCAGATGGATAGCAACGAGAGGGAAGAGTGTGTCTACGTACCCTCGTAGACCGGAAGCGGAAGCGTCAAGTCACGCGGTTGATGTAGTCGAACTTCTTCGCGATTCAACCGATCAAGCACCGAACGTACGGCACCTCCGCGTTCAGCACACGTTCAGCTTGATGACGTCCCACGAGCTCTTGATCCAGTTGAGCTTCACGGGAGAGTTTCGTCAGCACGATGGCGTGGTGACGGATATGATGTATTTACCGGCGCAGGGCTTCGCCTAAGCACTGCAACGGTATGACCGAGGTGTGTTTCTGTGGAGGGGGGCACCGCACACGGCTGGAACAATTCAACTTGTGTGTCTTTGGGTGCCCCCCTGCCCCCGTATATAAAGGAGCAAGAGGGGAGGGCCGGCCGGCCTCCTATGGTGCGGCTAGGGCAATCCTACTAGGAATAGGATTGCAATCCTATTCCTAGTAGGAGTCCACCAAGAAGGAGAGGTGCCCCCCCCCCCCAATCCTAGTCCAACTAGGATCCCTAGGTGGGGCGCCGGCCAGCCTCTATGGGCTGCCTCTCTCTTTCCTCAAGGCCCACTATGGACCATCCCCCCTCGTAGGGGGTTCCGGTAACCCCCTCCGGCAATCCAGTTAAATCCGAAACTTTTCCGGAACACTTCCGGTGTCCGAATATAGTCGTCCAATATATCAATCTTTATGTCTCGGACATTCCGAGACTCCTCGTCATGTCCGTGATCTCATCCGGGACTCCGAACTACCTTCGGTACATCAAAACTCATAAACTCATAATACCGATCGTCATCAAACGTTAAGCGTGCGGACCCTACGGGTTCGAGAACTATGTAGACATGACCGAGACTCATCTCCGGTCAATAACCAATAGCGGAACCTGGATGTTCATATTGGCTCCTACATATTCTACGAAGATCTTTATCGGTCAAACCGCATAACAACATACGTTGTTCCTTTTGTCATCGGTATGTTACTTGCCCGAGATTCGATCGTCGGTATCTCTATACCTAGTTCAATCTCGTTACCGGCAAGTCTCTTTACTCGTTCCGTAACACATCATCTCGTGACTAACTCATTAGTCTTTTGCTTGCAAGGCTTATTATGATGTGTGTTACCGAGAGGGCCCAGAGATACCTCTCCGACACTCGGAGTGACAAATCCTAATCTTGATCTATGCCAACACCACGAATACTTTCGGAGACACCTGTAGAGCATCTTTATGATCACCCAGTTACGTTGTGACGTTTGATTGCACACAAGGTGTTCCTACGGTATTCGGGAGTTGCATAATCTCATTGTCATAGGAACATGTATAAGTCATGAAGAAAGCAATAGCAGTAAAACTAAACGATCATAGTGCTATGCTAACGGATGGTTCTAGTCCATCACATCATTCTCCTAATGATGTGATCCCGTTGATCAAATGAAAACTCATGTCTATGGCTAGGAAACATAACCATCTTTGATCAATGAGCTAGTCTAGTAGAGGCATACTAGGGACATACTGTTTTGTCTATGTATCCACACATGTACTAAGTTTCCGGTTAATACAATTCTAGCATGAATAATAAACATTTATCATGATATAAGGAAATATAAATAACAACTTTATTATTGCCTCTAGGGCATATTTCCTTCAAAAAGAGAGAGAGGGAGGAAGAAGACATACCTGGAGGGGGGTCCTGTGGGCCCCAGGCGCCCTGTGGGCGCGACCAGGGGCTGGGCCGCGCCAGCTGGCCGCCTGGGCCACTGGTGGCCCCCCCTGGCTGGCCCCAAGCCCCTCTGGGTCACTCCCGACGTGGAAATTTTTATTTAAATTTTTCTGGAATTTTTCTGAAAACTTCACTGTTGAAATTTTTTTGAAGTTCAAAAAGATGCGAAACTCTTTGAAAACTTGAAGTAGTGAGTAGTATTGTGAAGCTTCAAAACATAAATACTTGGTACAGCAAGTAGGACAAAACTAAAAACAAATGAAAATATAACAAGCTCAACTTTTTATCTATATAAAACATGTTTACTAGTAAGGTTGATCAAGTCTTACCAACAAACAGGCGATATATAGAGCAAAAAGTCTCACCTCTCATGAAGTAATCACTGAACCTTTACCTTGATGGACATTGTCCCTACCATGATAGTTTTGTATTTGTGAGGCACATGTAGTGGACAATCCCATTCTCCAATCTTCATGGTCTCGATATTTTCTATAGAGTTGAGGCCATGCCTCCTGTCGATCTTCTTTGGAAAATATACCGTGTGTTCTTTATCATTCACATGGAAGGTAACCTTCCCTTTATTGCAATCAATAATAGCACCTGCGGTGTTAAGAAAAGGTCTACCAAGAATAATGGACATGCTCCCATCCTCGGGCATGTCAAGCACAACAAAATCAGTAAGAATCAAACAATTAGCAACTTCTACGGGAACATCCTCACAAATACCTATCGGGACGGCGGTTGACTTGTCAGCCATCTGAAGGGAGATATCTGTAGGAATTAGCTTCTCTAAATAAAGCCTCTCGTAAAGAGAGAGAGGCATAACACTCACTCCTGCTCCAAGATCACATAAAGCAGTTTTGACATAATTATTCTTTATGGAACAAGGAATGGTGGGTATACCTGGATCACCGAGCTTCTCAGGAATCTTGCCACTGAAAGAATAGTTAGCAAGCATAGTAGATATTGCATCATTAGGAACTTTTCTTTTATTAGTGACAATATCTTTCATATATTTTGAATAAGGAAGTAACTTAATAGCATCAGTCAAAGGGATTTGGAGAAAAAGAGGTTTAATCCACTCACAAAACTTATTGTAATGCTCTTCTTCTTTAGATTTGATGGACTTACCTGGAAAGGGCATGGGTTTCTGTACCCATGGTTCTCTTTCCTTCCCATGTTTTCTCGCGATGAAGTCTTCTTTAGTGTACCTCTTACGTTTGTCAGGTGCTTCTTCTCGAACTTCAGGCGGATCATTCTTCTCATTATCCTTACCTTCAGGTTCAGCACCGTCTTCAGTCTCAGCATCGGAGATAGATACACTGTTGGGATCAACAGCTGGCTCTTCATCTGTAATAGGATCATTAGAATTGTCAACCTCCTTATGTTTCTTCTTCTTCTTTGGAGAGCCAACAATTTCTTCTTCCTGCATTTGAGAATCTTGCTCGATTCTCTTCGGATGCCCCTCTGGGTAGAGAGGATCTTGGGTGCTAGTTCCTCCTCGGGTCTTAATCCCGAAAGCCTGCAAATTATCTTGTTTGGCATTATTAGCAAGCAAATCTCTTTGCACATTAGAAATTTGGTCAAGCTGAGTTTGAACCATATGAAAATGCTTCACAAGACATTGAACATCATTAACTGTTCTATCTAAAACATCAAGCAGTCTTTTGATAGCAAGGGAATTATCATGCAATTGACTTTGTATCCTCTCATTAAAATGATTTTGTTTCATAATAAAATTATCAAACTCATCTAAACATTGATCAGGAGGCTTACCATGAGGGATGTCACTTGCGTTGAAATCTAAAAGAGAGTATACCTCTACCGTAGGAGGGTGAGTAGTAGGCTCACACAGCTTCTCAATAGGGGGTAGATTCTTCACGTCTTCAGCTTTAATACCTTTCTCTTTAATAGACTTCTTTGCTTCTCGCATATCTTCGGGGCTTAGAACAAACATGCCCCTCTTCTTTGGTGGTGGAGGTGGTTCAGGGACGGACCAATCTTCATGGTTTTTGGCAATCCTGCCCATCAAATCTTCCGCATCGTCCGGTGTTCTTTTCCTGAAAACACAACCAGCACAACTGTCCAAATAGGACCTGGATTCATCAGTTAGACCAGTATAAAATATATCGATTAATTCGTTCTTAGGGACTTCATGTCCTGGTCTAGCCCGAATCAGACCGCAGTACCTCCCCCAAGCTTTAGGGAGGGACTCATCCTGCAACTGTTTAAAGTTATAAATTCTTTGTAAATCAGCATGTTGCATGTGAGCAGGAAAGTACTTATCAACAAAAGAGTGAGCTAAGTCTTGAGGACTCTTAATGGAACCGCATGGAAGCGAATCATACCATGCTTTAGCACCTTCCTTCAAGGAGAAAGGAAGAAGCTTGGTGATATAAAAGTATCGTATCTTCTCATCTGTGGTAAACAGGCCACCCAACTCACTGAGTTTAGTCAGGTGTGCAATAGCATCATCATTTTCTCTGCCATAAAAGGGGTCAGCTTCAACCATAGGTATAAGTGAAAGATCAACAGAGAAATCATAATCAGGATCATCAATGCATATAGGAGATGTAGCAAATTCAGGATCAGGAACTGTTTTGTTCTTCAAAGAGTGTTTTTCAAATAATTTCTTAATAACTTCAGGGTCAGAGCCAGAAAACTCTGTCAGTTCCCTGCATAAATCTTCATCAAGCATATAGTAATCATCATCAAGGAGTCTCTCTTTGAGTTTACTCAAATCAGGATAATCATAAGTTTCACCAATAGGGTAGCGAGTAACAGGAATTTCAATTCCAGACTTCTTAGCAGCAGCAGCAATTTGTTTCTCAAGAGCATAACCAAGGGAACTAATATCATCAACAGTAGTAGAAGCATCATCAAGAGTATCGGACATAGTAACAGATTCAGTAGGAGCATCATGTGGTGGTGGTGAGGCAAACTTACTCATAACAGAAGGTGAATCAAGCGTAGCACTAGTGCTCAGAACAGTACCTCTTCTTGTAGTGGATAGTAAGATCGGAACCTTGGGGTCTCCTTTCTTACCCATAGTGGATGAAGTGCAGCAGGTAGGATACCTCAAGTAGACTTGTAAATATTGCTATGCTCCCCGGCAACGGCGCCAGAAAACGGTACTTGATAACCCTCAACCGTAAGGGATCGAGATAGTCTTCGCGGGTAAGAATAACCCAATTTATTGATTCGACACACGGGGAGCCAAAGAGTATTTATAAGCTTTGACAGTTGAGTTGTCAATTCAACCGCACCTGAAATATACTTTCTTGCAACAAAAGATAAGTGGTAACAGTAATATGATAGTGATGATAGTGATAGTAAAAGTAAACAGTAAAAGTAAATAGCAAAAGTAAATGGCAAAAATAGCGACTAGTAACCAGCAGGATTTAAAACACTGTAGGCTAGGGAGACGGATGGTTGGGTGCTGCATGGATGAGATATATCATGATTCTAACTTGGGGCACGGCACACGGAAAAGTAATGATCATCTAGGCAAATATCAAACATTAGGCATGTATCCCATAGGTAGTTGTACGTGCTTGCAATAAGAACTTGCACAACATCTTTTGTCCTACCATCCCGCTACGAACGGGGCCAAAAGGAACTTATGGAGATTAAGGTGCTCCTGTCAAAGAGCACCGGAACAAAGCAATGAACTCAATGGATACATGTAATCCTCAAACTACGGACCATCCCCTTTGGTGTCCCAAGCTGTCACTTTTGGGATCGCCGGTTCCAAACCGTAACAGGTGCAAACAACTCATAGATAGGATCACGAACACAAATATATTCATGCAAACACATATGGTTCAGATCTGAAATCATGGCACTCGGGCCCTAAGTGTCAAGCATTAAGAATAACAAGTTGAAGCAAAGATGATAAACACCATAGTAGATGATAGGCAACATGCCCCCAACGATCTGACAAACTATTACATGATCTAACTCATCCAATCCCTACCATCCCCTTCGCCTACAGCAGGGGAATTACTCACACATGGAGGGAGAAGTCATGGAGGGATGATGGAGTGGTGATGATGATGATGATGGCGACGATCTCCCCTCTCCGGAGGCCAATTCAGCCTCCAGATTAGCCCTCCCGAGGAAGAACAGAGGGTGGCGGCGGCTCCGCGATGGAAAACTGCGAAAAGAACTTCTGATCTGGGGTTTCCGTGTCGCGAGTAAAAATACGAGGCAAAGTAGGGCACCAGGGGGTGTGGGCCCCACCCAGGCGACCCCCCGGCGCGGCCCAGGGGGGGCGCCCACAGGGCGCCTGGGCACCCCCTGGCCCCCCTCTGGCCCCTCTTCTGGTTCCTGGTTCCTTCGGGTGCGTGGATTTTCTGTGATTTTTCGTGGATTTTTCTGAGATACCTAAAAATCTGTTTTCCTGCACACAATAAAACCATACAGGCAGCTCTGCTGAAAACAGCGTCAGTCCGGGTTAGTTTAGTTCAAATCATGCAAGAATGAGGTCAAAACAATATCAAAAGTGTTTGGAAAAGTAGATACGTTTGAGATGTATCAAAGACCAATCTTTGGATAATTCCTTAATAGCACCTTGGTCATCACAAACTCTCCTTGAAACCAACACATGGACTCCAAGAAAAGCCTATGGACAAACCCTTCAAATATAACTCAAGGAAACCATTAGTCCATAGAGATTGTCATCAATTACCAAAACCAAACATGGGGGCACCGCATGTTCTTTCAGGAGGGTTGCGCCAGGTATAGGGTGCGGCTGCCCTCCCACCTCCCACTATGTATAGGGGCAAGGGAGAGGGGGACCGTGTTGGGGATCGTTGTAGAAAATCAAAAAAAATCCTACGCATCACCAAGATCTATCTATGGAGATTACTAGCAACGGGAGGGGAGTGCATCTTCATACCTTTGAAGATTGCGATGCGGAAGCGTTGCAAGAACGCGGATGAAGGAGTCGTACTCGTAGCGATTCAGATCGCGGTTGATTCCGATCTAAGCACCGAACAACGGCGCCTCCGCGTTCACCACACGTGTAGCCCGGTGACGTCTCCCGCGCCTTGATCCAGCAAGGGGAGAGGGAGAGGTTGGGGAAGACTCCGTCCAGCAGCAGCACGACGGCGTGGTGGTGGTGGAGGAGCGTGGCACTCCAGCAGAGCTTCGCCAAGCACCGCAAGAGACGAGGAGGGAGAGGGGTAGGGCTGCGCCAAGAGGGAGTGGTTCTCGTGCATGTGGTAGCCCCGAAACCCCACATATATATAGGGGGGGAGGGGCTGCGCCCCCATCTAGGGTTCCCCCCCTAGGGGTGGCGGCCAGCCCTAGATCCCATCTAGGGGGCGGCCAGAGGGGGAGATGCACCCTAGGTGGGCCTTAGGCCCATCTAAGCCTAGGGTTTCCCCCTTTCCTCTTCTCCTTGTGCCTTGGGCCTTGGTGGTGGGGCGCACCAGCCCACCTGGGGCTGGTCCCTTCCCACACTTGGCCCACGCAGCCCACTGGGGCTGGTGGCCCCTCCCGGTGGATCCCCCGGAACCCTTCCGTTGGTCCCGGTACGTTACCGATAACGCCCGGAACATTTTCAGTGACCAAAACGGGACTTCCCATATATAAATCTTTACCTCCGGACCATTCCGGACCTCCTCGTGACGTCCGGGATCTCATCCGGGACTCCGAACAACATTTGGTAACCATGTACTACATCCTTATAAACCTAGCATCATCGTACCTTAAGTGTGTAGACCCTACGGGTTCCGGAACCATGTAGTCATGACCGAGACATATCTCCAGCCAATAACCAACAGCGGGATCTGGATACCCATGTTAGCTCCCACATGTTCCACGATGATCTCATCGGATGAACCACGATGTCAAGGATTCAATCAATCCCGTATACAATTCCCTTTGCTACCGGTATGGTACTTGCCCGAGATTCGATCATCGGTATACCGATACCTTGTTCAATCTCGTTATGGCAAGTCTCTTTACTCGTTCTGTAACACATCATCCCGTGACCAACCCCTTAGTCACATTGAGCTCATTATGATGATGTCTTACCGAGTGGGCCCAGAGATACCTCTCCGTCATACGGAGTGACAAATCCCAGTCTCGATTCGTGCCAACCCAACAGATACTTTCGGGGATACCCGTAGTGTACCTTTATAGCCACCCAGTTACGTTGTGACGTTTGGCACACCCAAAGTACTCCTACGGTATCCGGGAGTTGCACAATCTCATGGTCTAAGGAAAGGATACTTGACATTGGAAAATCTTTAGCATACGAACTACACAATCTTGTGCTAGGCTTAGGATTGGGTCTTGTCCATCACATCATTCTCCTAATGATGTGATCCCGTTATCAATGACATCCAATGTCCATGGTCAGGAAACCATAACCATCTATTGATCAACGTGCTAGTCAACTAGAGGCTTACTAGGGACATGTTGTGGTCTATGTATTGACACATGTATCACTGTTTCCGGATAATACAATTAAAGCATGAACAATAGACAATTATCATGAACAAGGAAATATAATAATAACCATTTTATTATTGCCTCTAGGGCATATTTACAACAGTCTCCCACTTGCACTAGAGTCAATAATCTAGTTACATTGTGATGAATCGAACACCCATAGAGTTCTGGTGTTGATCATGTTTTGCTCGTGGAAGAGGTTTAGTCAACGGATCTGCGACATTCAGATCCGTATGCACTTTACAAATATCTATGTCCCCATCTTGAATATAATTCCGGATGGAGTTGAAACGACGCTTAATGTGCTTGGTCTTCTTGTGAAACCTGGGCTCCTTGGCAATGACAATAGCTCCAGTGTTGTCACAGAAGAGAGTCATCGGGCCTGACGCGCTTGGAATAACTCTTAGGTCGGTGATGAACTCCTTCATCCAGACTCCTTCATGCGCTGCTTTGGAAGTAGCTATGTACTCCGCTTCACATGTAGATGCCGCCACGACGCTTTGCTTGCAACTACACCAGCTGACTGCCCCTCCATTCAAAATATACACGTATCCGGTTTGTGACTTGGAGTCATCCAGATCTGTGTCGAAGCTAGCGTCGATGTAACCCTTTACGACGAGCTCTTCGTCACCTCCATAAACGAGAAACATATCCTTAGTCCTTTTCAGGTACTTCAGGATGTTCTTGACTGTTGTCCAGTGTTCCATACCGGGATAACTTTGGTACCTCCCCACCAAACTTATGGCAAGGTTCACATCAGGTCTGGTACACAGCATGGCATACATAATAGAACCTATGGCCGAGGCATAGGGGATGACACTCATCTTTTCTCTATCTTCTGCCGAGGTCGGGCATTGAGCTGTGCTCAATCTCATACCTTGCAATACAGGCAAGAACCTTTTCTTGGACTGATCCATATTGAACTTCTTCAATATCTTGTCAAGGTATGTGCTTTGTGAAAGACCAATGAGGCGTCTCGATCTATCTCTATAGATCTTGATGCCTAATATGTAAGCAGCTTCTCCAAGGTCCTTCGTTGAAAAACACTTATTCAAGTATGCCTTTATGCTTTCCAAGAGTTCTACACCATTTCCCATCAGCAATATGTCATCCACATATAATATTAGAAATGCCACAGAGCTCCCACTCACTTTCTTGTAAATACAGGCTTCTCCCCAAGTCTGTATAAACCCAAACGCTTTGATCACCTCATCAAAGCGAATGTTCCAACTCCGAGATGCTTGCACCAGCCCATAGATGGAACGCTAGAGCTTGTATACCTTGTTAGCATTCTCAGGATCGACAAAACCTTCTGGCTGCATCATATACAGTTCTTCCTTAAGGAAGCCGTTAAGGAATGCCGTTTTGACGTCCATTTTCCATATCTCATAATCATAGAATGCGGCAATTGCTAACATGATTCGGACGGACTTCAGCATCGCTACGGGAGAGAAAGTCTCGTCGTAGTCAATTCCTTGAACTTGTCGATAACCTTTAGCGACAAGCCGAGCCTTATAGATGGTCACATTACCATCCGCTTCAGTCTTCTTCTTAAAGATCCATTTATTTTCTATGGCTTGCCGATCATCGGGCAAGTCAACCAAAGTCCATACTTTGTTATCATACATGGATCCTATCTCGGATTTCATAACTTCAAGCCATTTGTTGGAATCCGGGCCCACCATCGCTTCTTCATAGTTTGAAGGTTCACCGTTGTCTAACAACATGATTTCCATGACAGGGTTACCGTACCACTCTGGTGCGGAACGTGTCCTTGTGGACCTACGAAGTTCACCAGTAACTTGATCTGAAGTTTCATGATCATTATCATTAACTTCCTCCCCAGTCGGTGCAGGCACCACAGAAACATCTTCCTGCGCTGCGCTACTTTCCGGTTCGGAAGGGGTGACTATCACCTCATCAAGTTCCACTTTCCTCCCACTCACTTCCTTCGAGAGAAACTCTTTCTCCAGAAAGGATCCATTCTTGGCAGCAAATACCTTGCCTTCGGATCTAAGGTAGAAGGTATACCCAATAGTTTCCTTAGGGTATCCTATGAAGACACATTTTTTCGATTTGGGTTCGAGCTTTTCAGGTTGAAGTTTCTTGACATAAGGATCGCATCCCCAAACTTTTAGAAACGACAACTTAGGTTTCTTGCCAAACCATAGTTCATACGGTGTCGTCTCAACGGATTTAGACGGTGCCCTATTTAAAGTGAATGCGGCAGTCTCTAAAGCATAACCCCAGAATGATAGCGGTAAGTCGGTAAAAGACATCATAGATCGCACCATGTCCAACAGAGTACGATTACGACGTTCGGACACACCATTGCGTTGAGGTGTTCCAGGCGGCGTCAGTTGTGAAACAATTTCACATTTCCTTAGGTGCGTGCCAAATTCGTGACTTAAATATTCTCCTCCACGATCCGATCATAAGAACTTTATTTTTCTGTCACGTTGATTCTCAACCTCATTCTGAAATTCCTTGAACTTTTCAAAGGTCTCAGACTTGTGTTTCATCAAGTAAACATACCCATATCTACTTAAGTCATCTGTGAGGGTGAGAACATAACGATAGCCACCGCGAGCTTCAACACTCATTGGACCGCACACATCAGCATGTATGATTTCCAACAAGTTGGTTGCTCGCTCCATTGTTCTGGAGAACGGAGTCTTGGTCATCTTTCCCAAGAGGCATGGTTCTCACGTGTCAAATGATTCATAATCAAGAAACTCCAAAAGTCCATCTGCATGGAGCTTCTTCATACGTTTGACACCAATATGACCAAGGCGGCAGTGCCACAAGTATGTGGGACTATCATTATCAACCTTACACCTTTTAGCATCTACACTATGAATATGTGTAACATCACGTTCGAGATTCATTAAGAACAAACCATTGACCAGCGGGGCATGACCATAAAACATTTCTCTCATATAAATAGAACAACCATTATTCTCATATTTAAATGAGTAGCCATCTCGCATTAAACGAGATCCAGATATAATGTTCATGCTCAAGGCTGGTACTAAATAACAATTATTGAGCTTTAAAACAAACCCCGAAGGTAGATGTAGAGGCAGCGTGCCGACGGCGATCACATCGACCTTGGAACCATTCCCGACGCGCATCGTCACCTCGTCCTTCGCCAGTCTCTGCTTATTCCGCAGCTCCTGCTTTGAGTTACAAATGTGAACAACTGCACCGGTATCGAATACCCATGAGCTACTACGAGTGCTGGTAAGGTACACATCAATAACATGTATATCACATATACCTTTGACGTTGCCGGCCTTCTTATCCGCTAAGTATTTGGGGCAGTTCCGCTTCCAGTGACCCGTTCCCTTGCAATAAAAGCACTCAGTCTCAGGCTTGGGTCCATTCTTTGGCTTCTTCCCAGCAACTGGCTTGCCGGGCGCGGCAACTCCTTTGTCGTCCTTCTTGAAGTTCTTCTTACCCATGCCTTTCTTGAACTTAGTGGTTTTATTCACCATCAACACTTGATGGTCTTTCTTGATCTCCACCTCCGCTGATTTCAGCATTGAATACACCTCGGGAATGGACTTCTCCATCCCTTGCATATTGAAGTTCATCACGAAGCTCTTGTAGCTAGGTGGGAGCGACTGAAGGATTCTATCAACGACTGCGTCATCTGGGAGATTAATTCCCAGCTGAGACAAGCGGTTGTGCAACCCAGACATTTTGAGTATATGTTCGCTAACAGAACTATTCTTCTCCATCTTACAACTGTAGAACTTGTCGGAGACTTCATATCTCTCGACTCGGGCATGAGCTTGGAAAACCATTTTCAGCTCTTGGAACATCTCATATGCTCCGTGCTGCTCAAAACGCTTTTGGAGCCCCGATTCTAAGCTGTAAAGCATGCCGCACTGAACCAGTGAGTAATCATCACTACGCGACTGCCAGGCGTTCATAACGTCTTGAGTTGCTGGGAAAATGGGTGCATCACCTAGCGATGCTTGAAGGACATATGCTTTCTTGGCATCTATGAGGATGATCCTCAAGTTACGGACCCAATCCGTATAGTTGCTACCATCGTCTTTCAGCTTGGTTTTCTCTAGGAACGTGTTGAAGTTGAGGGCAACATTAGCGTGGGCCATTGGATCTACAAGACATATTGTAAAGATTTTAGACTATGTTCATGACAATTAAGTTCATCTAAACAAATTCAATGAACTCCCACTCAGATAGACATCTCTCTAGTCATCCAACTGATACATGATCCGAATCGACTAGGCTGTGTCCGATCATCACGTGAGACGGACTAGTCATCAACGGTGAACATCTTTATGTTGACCGTATCTTCTATACGACTCATGTTCGACCTTTCTGTCTTTTGTGTTCCAAGGCCATGTTTGTACATGCTAGGCTCGTCAAGTGAACCCTAAGTGTATTGCGTGTGTAAATCTGGCTTACACCCGTTGTATGCGAACATTAGGACCTATCACACCCGATCATCACGTGGTGCTTCGGAACAACGAACCTTAGCAACAGTGCACAGTTAGGGGGAACACAATTCTTGAAATTTTAGTGAGAGATCATCTTATTCACTACCGTCGTTCGAAGCAAATAAGATGTAAAACATGATAAACATCACATGCAATCAAATAGTGACATGCTATGGCCAATATCATTTTGCTCCTTTTGATCTTCATCTTCGGGGCTCCATGATCATCATTGTCACCGGCATGACACCATGATCTCCATCATAGTGTCTTCGTGAAGTTGTCTCGCCAAACATTACTTCTACTACTATGGCTAACGGTTAGCAATAAAGTAAATTAATTACATGGTGTTTTCAATGACACGGAGGTCATACAATAAAATAAGACAACTCATATGGCTCCTGCCGGTTGTCATACTCATCGACATGCAAGTCGTGATTCCTATTACAAGAACATGATCAATCTCATACATCACATATATATATATATATATATATATATATATTATATATATATATATATATCATTCATCACATCCTTTTGGCCATATCACATCACACGGCATATGCTGCAAGAACAAGTTAGACGTCCCCTAATTGTTGTTGCAAGTTTTTACGTGGCTGCTATGGGTTTCTAGCAAGAACGTTTCTTACCTACGCCAAAACCACAACGTGATATGCCAATTACTATTTACCCTTCATAAGGACCCTTTTCATCGAATCCGATCCGACTAAAGTGGGAGAGACAGACACCCGCTAGCCACCTTATGCAACTAGTGCATGTCAGTCGGTGGAACCTGTCTCACGTAAGCGTACATGTAAGGTCGGTCCGGGCCGCTTCATCCCACGATGCCATCAAATCAATATAAGACTAGTAGCGGCAAGTAAATTGACATGATCTACGCCCACAACAAAGCCCATCTAGGGTTCCCCCCCTAGGGGTGGCGGCCAGCCCTAGATCCCATCTAGGGGGCGGCCAGAGGGGGAGAGAGAAGGAGGCACACCCTAGGTGGGCCTTAGGCCCATCTAAGCCTAGGGTTTCCCCCTTTCCTCTTCTCCCTGCGCCTTGGGCCTTGGTGGGGGGGGGGGGGGGCGCACCAGCCCACCTGGGGCTGGTCCCTTCCCACACTTGGCCCACGCAGCCCTCTGGGGCTGGTGGCCCCTCCCGGTGGATCCCCCGGTACCCTTCCGGTGGTCCCGGTACGTTACCGATAACGCCCGGAACATTTCCGGTGACCAAAACGGGACTTCCCATATATAAATCTTTACCTCCGGACCTCCTCGTGACGTCCGAGATCTCATCCGGGACTCCGAACAACATTCGGTAACCATGTACTACATTCCCTATAACCCTAGCATCATCGCACCTTAAGTGTGTAGACCCTACGGGTTCGGGAACCATGCAGTCATGACCAGGACATATCTTTGGCCAATAACCAACAACGGGATCTGGATACCCATGTTAGCCCCCACATGTTCCACGATGATCTCATCAGATGAACCACGTTGTCAAGGATTCAATCAATCCCGTATACAATTCCCTTTGTCTATCGGTATGATACTTGCCCGAGATTCGATCGTCGGTATACCGATACCTTGTTCAATCTCATTATGGCAAGTCTCTTTACTCGTTCTGTAACACATCACCCCGTGACCAACCCCTTAGTCACATTGAGCTCATTGTGATGATGTCTTACCGAGTGGGCCCAGAGATACCTCTCCGTCATACGGAGTGACAAATCCCAGTCTCGATTCGTGCCAACCCAACAGATACTTTCGGGGATACCCGTAGTGTACCTTTATAGCCACCCAGTTACGTTGTGACGTTTGGCACACCCAAATTACTCCAACGGTATACGGGAGTTGCACAATCTCATGGTCTAAGGAAAGGATACTTGACATTGGAAAAGCTTTAGCATACGAACTACACGATCTTGTGCTAGGCTTAGGATTGGGTCTTGTCCATCACATCATTCTCCTAATGATTTGATCCCGTTATCAATGACATCCAATGTCCATGGTCAGGAAACCGTATCCATCTATTGATCAACGAGCTAGTCAACTAGAGGCTTACTAGGGACATGTTGTGGTCTATGTATTCACACATGTATCACTGTTTCCGGGTAATACAATTAAAGCATGAACAATAGACAATTATCATGAACAAGGAAATATAATAATAACCATTTTATTATTGCCTCTAGGGCATATTTCCAACAGACCGGCCGCCTTAGATCCAATCTAAGGGGGGGGGGGCAGGGAGGGGGACTTGCCCCCCCAAGCCAAGGGGGCCCCCTTAGGGTTTCCCCCAACCCTAGGCGCATGGGCCATAGGGAGGAAGGCGCCCAGCCCACTCAAGGGCTGGCCCCTCTCCGTATACAACCCATAGGGCCCTCCGGGGCAGGTGGACCCTCCCGGTGGACCCTCGGAACCCCTTCGGTGGTCTCGGTACAATACCGACACCCCCCCGAACCTTTCCGGTGACCGTATAATGACTTCCATATATAAATCTTCGCCTCCGGACCATTTCGGAACTCCTCGTGACGTCTGCGATCTCATTCGGGACTCCGAACAACATTCGGTAACCACATACATACATTCCCTATAACCCTAGCGTCATCGAACCTTAAGTGTGTAGACCCTACAGGTTCGGGAACCATGCAAACCTGACCGAGACATCTCTCCGGCCAATAACCAACAGCGGGATCTGGATACCCATGTTGGCTCCCACATGTTCCACGATGATCTTATCGGGTGAACCACGATGTCGGGGATTCAATCAATCCCGTATACAATTCCCTTTGTCTACTGGTATGATACTTGCCCGAGATTCGATCGTCGGTGTCCCGATACCTTGTTCAATCTCGTTACCGGCAAGTCTCTTTACTCGTTCCGTAACACATCATCCAGTGACCAACTCCTTAGTCACATTGAGCTCATTACGATGATGTCTTACCGAGTGGGCCCAGAGATACCTCTCCGTCATACGGAGTGACAAATCACAGTCTCGATTTGTACCAACCCAACAGATACTTTCGGTGATAACCGTATTGCACCTTTATAGACACCCAGTTACGTTGTGACATTTGGCACACCCAAAGCATTCCTACGGTATCCGGGAGTTGCACAATCTCATGGTCTAAGGAAAAGATACTTGACATTGGAAAATCTTTAGCTGACGAACTACACGATCTTGTGCTATGCTTAGGATTGGGTTTTGTCCATCACATCATTCTCCTAATGATGTGATTCTGTTATCAATGACATCCAATGTCCATGGTCATGAAACCGTGACCATCTATTGATCCACGAGCTAGCCAACTAGAGGCTCACTAGGGACACATTATGGTCTATGTATTCACACATGTATTACGGTTTCCGGCTAACATAGTTATAACATGAACAATAGACGATTATCATGAACAAGGAAATATAATAATAACCATTTTATTATTGCCTCTAGGGCATATTTCCAACAGCCCATGTCATCTACAAAAGAGGACAACGATCTAATACATAATTGTTTGACCTTTTAAATCTCCTTTCACGTACATATGGGTGAATAATGAAACATATGAATGGTTGCGATGAAGAGACATTATGTAAAACAGAGGGATGTGTGTGGTCTTTGAGATTGACAAAATAGAGAACAATAGGTGTTTTTCTAATATACAATAGGTGGTAATTTGAGAGTTGTGTATGGTGTTGTGGGCGTGCCTCTACTTTGTAATTGTTGTTTATAAAGAAAATGATTGTATCTTTATTATCTTCGATCTTCGTTTAATTCATTTTCCCTCTCGCAGGAATACTAGGGTAAAGTCTTCCTCCCCTCAATCTTCATCGACAAGCCCTGTGGATTTGCCGTCCATTGTCAGCCGCTCCGGCGACGCTTGAACGTATGGTAGCGCTTCATATTCGAGTCGGTCTTTCAGGCTCCGATACTCCTTGAGTTTGTCCATCGGGCCGAATTCGACGGAACTCTGACATATGTTCCCGCCGGCACCTCGGGTGGCGAGGTTAGGGTTTCTCGTCGTGCGTATACATCAGCATAATTCGGTGTCACAGAGTGATTCAAAGGTTAAACGATGGCAACTGCGGCTCTGGGGCGCTGGTCCTTTGATGGACGTGCATGAAGACTTTTTCATTATCATCGACATGGTCATACTGACTCCGGTATAAACGACGCGTCAGCGTAGTAGTGGTTTGATGAAACATGCACCCCGTTGTAATGTTTATTATATTGGATGCTTTTGATTTCTAATTGGATAGCATCACTCGACTGAGAATGTCGCGCGCGTCCGTCGTCTCTGTGGCCGTCGTATCTAATTTTGATCGGACGACGGACGGATCAGAAGCAACCTCTTCCATTGTATAGGTTTGCAACTGGGCCGTTGTTATAGTCATTTCCACCGCAACAACTGGTATGTTGGATACCGACAAAGGGGAGGCATAGGCAACACCATGGCTTTGGGATCTTGGGCGGCATCATTGTCGAGTCGAAGGACGACACTGACCCAAGAGGGAGTTGCGATGGAGGAGAGGGAATGAGATCGGGAACGAAACATACTTGTCGTTGTTGACGGACGACGATCAAATCTATGAGAGGCGGAGGGTCGAGACGGGTGGCGCTTGAGCGGGTGCTCGGCGGCTGCTTCAACGATGTCTAGCAAGAATGTCATGATAGAGTAGAGCGAGGCAACATCAGGGAGTGTGTCGCATGCCACTAATACTCATCGACGTAGATGGCGGTGGCAAGAGTGGAGATGTTTCTTTTTGGCACCAAGAGGCATGATGCAATTGCGTGAGCTGTGAATGCTTTCTGCAGTAAGGACTAAGGATCATGTTGCAACTACAACAAGGATCTCATTACAATGATGAGATGATATGATGATGAGTAGATCGCCTCACCACCTATGGTGAACTTTTTTTTGACAAGATTGGGATCCTTTTTGCCAAAAAGAAACTCTATCCGTGAATTACAGTTTACATTGGTCTATTTCCCCCTTCCAAAAATTCATTTCCCAACAGACTCAAAATAAATAAATTCCCAACGATCAATCAATTTTCCGACAAGCAAGGGTCGGGAAGCGATCTCCTGGGCCAGATCCGGACAGCTTCGCCTACCGGGTCTGGATCGAGTTTTTTCCGGCCCGCTAACCACTGTCTTCCCCAACCCGGCATCCGTTTCCCCTCGCGAGAGCTCGAGACAGCCCCCATGTCGCGTTAGGAAGACCGTCCGAACCCTAACCCTAGCTCCATCCACCGGCGTCCCCGTCCTCCTCCGGCCATCCTCCATGGACGCGAAGGACATCCTCGGGCTCCAGAAGACCTCCTTCCCGTCCGCCCAGGAGAAGAAGCAGCGGCCGCCCAAGGAGCCGCAGCGCAAGCCCGATGGCGTCTCGCGCGAGGTACCGCCCTTCGCCACCCTCCCCGCTCTCCGCCGCGCGTTTGGTTGTTCTCCCGGTGCTAACGCCCGTTGCGCGGATCTAGGTGTACGCGCTCACGGGAGGGGTCGGAATGGCGCCGCTCATGCCGACCATCGAGGCCTCGCACCTGAAGCGCCGGCCTGCTGTCGAGAAGGAGAAGGTGGGTGAGCAACTCTTCGGGTTTCAGTTACCTGTAGAAAATTTGTGTTACTGCTGTAGCATTTGAATTCAGAGTTCCATATATTACTATTTGTGCATTTGAGAAACTTGGCTCCAGAGTGTGTCATTACCTAGGTGCCGAGCTGGTCTAGGAGAGTTGCAGTACATACGAAATGTTGACTGATTCAATGTACAATTGCTGTTTTGAGTTGGCGGCCAAACCGGCTCTTTGTTATCAGACTAAATTGCATCGGGTGCATTGTATCATCTGGATAGTAACCAGCAAAGACTTTTCGTGCCAACCAATCATAGAAACATAATGCATATAACATGCACCGCCACTTAATGAAGCTCTTCTATCCCAAACTGCGTATTTTCTTTGTAATCACTCTATGAACTTAAGTTAGATTTGTGCTTCCATAGAAATACCAACCTTTTGTGTCACTTTCATTTCCACTGTTGGTCTAAATTTGTGCAGTTATTAGTGTTATTAAATAGTTGTGTTGAACTTCATGCCATAGATTGCAGAACATGGCTAGTCTTATACACCGCCCTTCCTTATTTTATTTAGAATTTGGTTTTCTAGTGATTGTTCTTTTTAATTCAGATTGTTAAAATTTCTGTGCTCTGGTCAGCAACTTTATATCGTTGTCACTGCAGGGACCGTAATAGTTTTCACACACCTAGTTCTAATGGTACTATTGGCTTTATGCATAACATGAATTCCTAGCATGAAGTGTACAGTTTGTCACATATATCCCTGGAATGCTGTTGGGACCAATGGATTGCTGTATGTGATTTAACTTGAGTGTCAATTACTTGCGCAGGTAGCATGGCAGTGGCTACCTTTCACGTCATCTGCACGAACTGACAATCTGCAACTTTACCACTGGGTCTGTCTCTGATGCTTCACTAATGTTGAGTACATCTTAAAATATTTAGTATGACCAACTCGCGGACTCACAGTATTTCTGACCCTTTTGTTTCAGGTTAGAGTTGTAAATAATGTTCCACCAACTGGTGATTATGACTTCGCAAAATATAACACGGTGAGTATATTGTGTTAGCTACATCATCAAGCAAGAAATGTTCTCTTACAATATTACGGGCTTACTTTTTCTGTTTGTCGCTTTCTTTTGCAGAAGGTGGATGTTCTTAAATACACCGATGAGGAGTATGAGAAATATTTAACTGAACCTGTAGGTACTGTTTACTGTAAAATTATGTAAGCTCGGTTGTTAATTCTCACTTTTTTTGTTACAGTCGTAACATTGTGCTGTTTGCGCTGAGCTTTTAGTGTCACTCAATGCTTATAAACAAGTATTGCCACTACTAGATGTAATTCTGTTTAGCTCAAAGATTTGAAACAAACGAAACTTTTCTACTTGCCGTTGACACTTTTGTGGCCAGCTATTTGAATTTACCAGCAAACAAGTCTTAATTGGTGGGACATGGCCTCTTGGTGCTTATTAATTCTACCTTATAATATATTTTGAGCTCTTGGATGCAACAATCAGAGTGTTGGGCAGTTTCAAAATTGCTCAATTGTGTTTTGCCCTTACCTGTGTATGTTATTATGGGTTATTAGTGTGCCTTAACACAGCAATTTCAGGAGCATGTGTTACTGTTTGTCCTTTTGCAGTCATTTCTGGCATAGACAAATCTTCTGATCATTTAGGGTGTTGCATTCAATTTCCATAGTTCGTTTTTGTTCATAATTTGTTGTTTTTAAGTAGAACGTTTGATGTGCTTGTTTCAGACATGGAGCAGAGAAGAAACAGACCAGCTGTTTGAATTATGTCAGCGCTTTGACCTTCGTTTCATAGTAATAGCAGATAGGTTTCCAACTGCTCGCAGCGTGGAAGATCTAAAGAGCCGTTATTATTCAGGTACTTCTAAATTTGTACATCTTTATGTTCAGATTAAATTCACCTGGCAAAGGTCTCCTATTCCTACATTAATGTTTATACATGCATATTACACGCTCAAAAGCAAACAACACTGAGTTACTTAGGATTTTTCCATCTGTTTTGCCATTCAATACATGGAACAATCGAGTAACTAGTTGTCTCGTTTATATAATAGATCCTTTAAACAATATGCTCTTGTAACTCCTGACCTTTTTCCTTGAATTAGTCCATAAAGGTTGGTAATCATACAATGTCATTTGGCCTGTTATGCATCCACACTCCTATGCGTGCATGTCTTTCTTTCTATGTACTATCTACCATGTAACGTTATTATGAGAGGTTAAGCACTGTCATGACTTTTTATTTAGCATATATAACTACTAATTAGTAAATTTAGCATGTATGACCAGTCTAATTGTATCTCCAGCAATTCAATATATGTATTATTGTGAGTTTACTGTGATGTAGCTATTGAGTCTTCTTGATCGCAGTTACTAGGGCCCTTTTAATTGCAAGAGCTCGGTCATTCGATGAAGTTGCCGGAAACCCTCTTGTGAAGGTATAAGTTGATTCTCTTCCCTACCTAAAAGTAATTACTTCAATGTTATGGTATAGAATTTTGCTGTACCCACATATGTTCAATTGGGCTTCTTCTCAGGAAACCTTCAATGCTGCTCATGAGACCGAGAGAAAACGTGCATTGTCTGCACTCTTCTCCCAAACAAAACAGCAAGAACGAAAAGATGCTGAGGTGAGACTCCTGCAATGATATTTTAACTATTTGATTTATGATGTCTGCCATTCTTAAGATTATAGTCACGTATCTGATACCCAACTGTTGCCTTTTCAGGTTTTAGCAGAAGCAAAACGCATTATGGAATCCCGTGCTGCTAATAAAGTGAGTAAATCAGTACACTGGATTCCATATTTCTTATCCTTAAAGTAATCTAACTCTTAAGCAAGAACATTTGAATGGTAACTTGTAGGACAGTCGCAGTGTAAAGTCACTAATGGCAATTCTTGCAGATATTCATAATTTCGTCAAGCAAGTGGCTTTTTAACCTTTTTATATTCCAGGTCGTGTGGAATTGTGGACGTGATATCATTGTTTATTGACTAACCTTGATATTTTGTCATAGTTAATTCTTAGAGATTAGGTTGTTTGCCCTGTCTGGTTAATTGTTCAAGATTTGCATGCAGAACGTGGAAGAGGCCGGAGCACCGACGAGCTTTCCTAATGCTGCGGTTCCTGCTGATGCTGTATCTCCCTTGAACAACAATCTTCCACCTTCAGCTGCTACACATCCAGCTGCAGCAGCAAATACCTCCATACCTGATACACTGCGGATGGTAACTCTGAAACTATCAGTTGCTTAAGTGGTTTCTTTTAAGTTACATATTTAGCTGTTGTGCTGACATTTGTAGTTACAGTCGGTATCTTCTTTAAT
Source organism: Secale cereale (assembly GCA_902687465.1). Taxonomy (NCBI): domain Eukaryota; kingdom Viridiplantae; phylum Streptophyta; class Magnoliopsida; order Poales; family Poaceae; genus Secale; species Secale cereale. The sequence goes on from LR738709.1 coordinate 653,807,545, forward strand.
TTGAAATTATGTTTTCTTATGTCTTGCTTCTATCTTGCTGGATTTGTGGGATCTAAGTGATCTCTAATCGTGTTTTCCGGTCATTACATTAAAAATGTATGCCCATTTTCATAGTTGAGCCTTTTTCGTTGCAAGGGAAAATGCTGTTCTTGCACTGTGCTAGACACATCACATGTAGTTTAGGTTAATTATGTCAAGTTGTATTGCCATCTTGTTCACTGAAGGGTGTCTATTGACCAAATGAAGAATGATATATCTATCTGCATACTTTTTTTTACATGAATTTGACTAACTTTACCTACTCTTTCAGCTTAAAGTGTATTTGAGAACCCATGCACTTGATCAAATGGTTCAAGCAGTAACTGCTTCAGCTGGCATTAGAATGATTAAAAGGGTGGATCAAACTCTACAAGATCTCGGGGTTTGTTTTCTTGACACCAGTCTGCCCTTGACATGCAACAACACATTAGGCTTCAATTGTGTTTTAGGTCTAATTGCCAAGTTCTGATACAAACTTATGCTGCGACTATAACCTTTTTGTAGGTAAACTTGAAGCCTAAGGTCCCAACAAAAGCAGTTTGTGCTGAACATCTTGAGTTACGGAACGAGATACTCACACTGCTTAACATACAGAAGCAGGTACTTTCCTGAAGGAGCTCCCAGACGCTTTAGACATTTGACGTCTGCTTTACTCTGATATTTCCATTTGGTCTTCCAAAAGTATCTATCCTCCATCTGTGTACTGATATTTTGAAAGCGCCTGTTGAAAACACCATTAATTAAAAGAAAGGAGAAAAGTGGCAACATCTGGCAGCGTATTTATGTGGTTAAGTACCCTCCTTTCAACTAACAATTTGTTTTCTTCTGCATCTTGTGTAGCTACAAAATAAAGAGGCTGAAGTTTTAGCAAACAGAGAAAGTTCATTCACAGAGGCACCGACCACACCTAAGGTACATGCAGAATTTTCTCTCTGTTTCTGTGTGGAAGACATGTGATATGATAAATCATCTGTATTAGATTCTACAAAAGAAGTACCATGACAAGCTTTCTATAACTGCAAGAGGCAACTCGTGAATAGAAGTACTGATATTAAAGGGCTTACTGAAGTCTTAACAGAACAGTGCAGAATGATACCAACAGAAGTTTGCTTACAATATCCCATCATATGTATTAACTACTGTATAAGTACCACGTTGCTAGTGGAAAGTTCTGGTAGAGACAAAAGGGGAATTCTTTTCATTTTTTTAATAATTGTGCTGCCAGTGCCAAATGTGAATGCCCTGCCAAACATTAATTGCTTTTAGCTAATAATAACATTTCGGTGTTTATTTTTGCAGCGTTCTAATAGAGATATTGATCGCCCATTTGTCCCTGATATGGCTGGGTTTGGAGGTAATTTAAGGCAGACCATTTCATTTCACACTCTTCTTTTCTCTTGGAACTGATGAAGGATTATACTTCTCTGTAAATATTTTGTATTGTTACTTCAGGTGAGAGAGCAGTCAAACGGGACCACAAGCGGAAGGTTTGTTTTTTCTTCCATTTTCTCCTTGATGTTATACTTTGTTTTATTTTTTCTTTGCTATGTGGTATATGTCGTCTTTGATGCAGCATGTATCTTTAGTGTCTTGACTTCGTACACAAGTGGGCAAGATCTAGTCTGAGCGCAGTAACTGTAATGATCTACTGGTGCCGTAGTTTTGTTTTACTATAGTTACGTGCAAGGCTTGGTAGGGCGCATAGGCAGGTAGTGGTATCTTCAATTGGCTTTATCAGAACCTGCTGGTACACAAAATGAAAGTAGATAAGTATTTTAGGCCTTCCATTGTTAAGGTGGAGGCCATAACTTGGTTTTAATCATCATTTTGCTTGCAATCGATAATTAGTGTTGATTTTCTTTACAATGTTGCATCCCTGGTGCACTGCCAGGGTTTTGATTATCTACATTTGATCAGTCCAGATTTCATTAGGGAACGAGGGACTTTATCTTTTCGGAAACACTAAAATCTGAAGTCAGATTTTTAGGCATGGCAAATCTGACGTTTTTCATGGCAATTTTTGTTGGCGCGATGATGATAAATGTAGTTTGCAAGCACGGCAATTTTCTGACAAAAAAAAAAAACAGATTTGCCGTGCTCGCCAACTAAACTTGCCATCCTTGGAGAACATAATTTGCTATGGAAAACGTTCAATTTGCCATGGTACAAAAATCTGACGTCAGATTTGTAGCGGAGTCCTATCTTTTTTTGTGTAAAGATCTCTATGTTAGGTGGCTTCAATTTGTCCCTTACATCTTGCATTTGTCATCTGTGACTGATAAAAATCGTCCATTCATTCTTGCTAGACTGCTGGAAGATTTGATGCACCCCCCTCGCCAACCCAGGGCAAGAGGCCTCGGAAGATGAAGGCGTCCGATTGATAATCGGACACAGCATAAAGCATTGGGGTGTAGCCAAATAACCAGAGCCGGCCCTGGGCCAGGGCAAGAAGGACGATGGCCAAGGAAAGTAGGACTAGTCTTTTGTACACTAGGTTAGCCGTGCACCACCTGTTTTGTAAAATGGAATTGATGGTGGTTTTAACCTTGTTGATTGTGGAAATGAACTCTGTTTTGTGCAAGCAATGCCCACGCCGATTCAGAGCAGAGCAAGAGTTGGAATTGGATTCCAGAGATACTGTGGGCACCCATATTATCGAATTCAGTAAGTTGAAAGTTGCTCCTCGCCATGGGGACGATACCCGTAGTGTGAAGATAAGAATATGAACTTTAAGTAACAAAGTTCTACAAAGTCGTGCAAACGAGCTTTGGGATCCACTCAACACGCTCAAAGTTACTCACGTGGACAATGCCCATAAAATTTCCAAACAATTTTTGGTAAGTTTATAGCCTGAACATGAGGTAGAGCATGTGAATACTGAAATTTTACCAAAATCAAATCCCACATGGGACATACTCGTACAGTTCCGGCTGCCGATAAGCTCAAAGTTGCTTCTTTTTTCCGTGAATACGCTAGGTACTTATCTTTGCATTGATAGGTAGATGGGAGTTTACTGGGGGTGTCCGCAGAAGAGAAGGGGTTGCTCAACCCCAGTTACAAAAGCAAGCTAAGAGCATCTCCGATAGAATATGTAAATTTGGAGATGTAACATAAAAGATGTAAAAATTTACACCTCTAAAACGTGATTTTACATCTCCAAAAAAAGAGGCAACTCCAACAGATGATATATATTAAAGATGTAAAAGAGCAACTCCCACTGAAGATGAAAATGAAGATGTAAAAAATTGTCGACAGTCGCGCGGCTGTTGTACAGCCGATGTACAACCGCATTTGAACATTGAAATGGCATCAAAAGTGTATCATATCAATCATAGTTTGAAGTCCTACAACCAAATGCACATAAACGTCAACCAAATCACTCAATTTCCGTTCCCTCCCTTGTCACTAGTGACATTGTCGGTGGTATGATCATCATCATCAATGGCTTCTTTGTCGACGCTTTCATGAGTTGAAGTCTCGTAGCCGCGAACTCCACCGAAAGCACCTTCATTGCCACCTCCCATGCCCGTGTTGCCGTCAAAGCCACCTCCCATGCCCATATTGCCATCGAAGCACCTCCCATTCCGCTCATGTTGACACCGAGCCAAATCCCATTCTTGGCCGCCCGAATTAGGTTCGTCGCCGGGTTGCGCCCCCCCGCCGCCGGTCGCTTCACGCCTCCTCCGCAGGGCTTGGCGGCCCTTTGCTTCTTCGCTGGCGGCTCAACCTCGGCGGCGACCAGCCGAGGTGGGGCAAAACCGGGGCGGCGGAAAGGTGGCAACAACATGGAGGTGGAGGCCGGATTGGGGACGACATCTACGGCGACGTGAGCCAGACCACCGACGGCGGACGCGGCGATGGAGCCAGCGGGGTCATCGGCGTCGGCGGATGACGGGCGGGAGGTGGTCGCACGGAAGCGGGCGGAAGGCAGTTGGGTGGTTGGCGCACGACGGGCAAATTTACATCTAATGTAGGTGGAGATGTATATTTTCATCACGAAGTGTCATATTTACATCTTTCGGGAGGCTGTGCATCTACATCATCTGTTAGAGAAGGTTTTGGGGCCTCGGAGATGTAAAAGTTAGTTATTTTTGTATCTACATCTTCTATTGAAGATGCTATAAGAGGGAGTAATGGATGCAATTCCTGTAGTGCCAACGCGGCCCACACCCTAGCTTCCTTCTGAATGTCAAGAAGGACACAGGCAGCTCCTCGGCTGGCACCATCGAAGACATAGTGGTTGCGGTGCTTCCAAATACTCCAAGCAGTGAGGAGCGCCAGCGAGCTGAATCCCTTGCGCAAGTGATACATCCATTTTACATCATGTTTTCTTACTGTTATTTATAATGTTTTTGAGCATTATTTCACACTATGATGCAATTCTAATGCCTTTTCCCTCTTAATTTGGAAGATCTACATGGAGAGGAAAATTACAGGCAGCTGTAATTCTAGACCTAAAGAGCTACAGTAGAGATAGATATTACAGTGAGCTCCAAATGACCCGAAACTTCACGGAGATTTTTTATTGAATATAAGAAAAATACTGGAACAGAGAAATACCAGAGGGTGGCTACCTATTGCTCACGAGGCAATAGTGCGCGCCAAACCCCCAGGGCGCACCCTGATACCTTGTGGGGCCCATAGGTGACCTCAAGTGCAAATCTGCTGCTATATGAGGCCTCTTGCCTTAGAAAAAAAAATAAGAGAAGACTTTTGGGATGAAGCGACACCGTCTCGAGGCAGAACCTAGGCAGGAGCATTTTTGCTCTCCGGCGGAGCGATTCTGCCGGGGATAGTTCCCCCCGGGAGGGGGAAAGCGAAATCATCGGCATCACCAACAATCCTCTCAACATGGGAGGATCAGTCTTCATCAACATCTTCACCAACACCATCTCATACCAAACCCTAGTTCATCTCTTCTATTCAATCTTTGTCCCAAAATCTCATATTGGCACCTATGGGTTGCTAGTAGTGTTGATTACATCTCATAGTTGATGCTAGTTAGTTTATTTGGTGGAGGATTATATGTTCAGATCCTTAAGCATATTCAATATACCTCTGATCTCGAACATGAGTATGATTTGCGAGTAGATATTTTTGTTCTTTAGGACATGGGAGAAGTGTTGTTATAAGTAGTCATGTGAAGTTGGTATTCGTTCGATATTTTGATGATATGTGTGTTGTTCTTACTTTAGTGGTGTCATGAGAACGTCGAATACATGACACTTCACCATATTTGGTCCTAAGGGAAGGCATTGGGGAGTAATAAGTAGATGATGGGTTGCGAGAGTGACAGAAGCTTAAACCCTAGTTTATGTGTTATTCTGTAAGGGGCTGATTTGGATCCATATGCTTTATGCTATGGTTAGATTTATCTTAATTCTTCTTCCATATTTGTGGATACTTGCGAGAGGGGGCAATCATAAGAGGGTTGCTTGTTCAATTAATAGCAACATCCTAGCACCGGTCCACCCACATATCAAATTATCAAAGTAGCGAACACGAATCAACCAAGCATGATGAACGTGACTAGACGAAAATTACCATGTGTCCTCGAGAACGCTTTGCTTACTATAAGAGAACTTTTAGGCTTGTCATTTGCTATAAAAAAGGATTGGGCAATCTTGTTTACACCTTTGTTACTATTGCTACTTGTTACGAATTACCTTGCTACACAACTATTTGTTACCGCTATTTTCAGTACTTGCAGAGAATACCTTGTTGAAATCCGCTTATGATTTCCTTCTTCTCCTCGTTGGGTTCAACACTCTTACTTATCAAAAGGACTACGATTGATACCCTATACTTGTGGGTTAACAACAAGCAGCTGGGTGAGGTGCAGGTGGATGTTTTGCACCAAACAAAAAAGTCATTGTTCATGTCCGGAGGGGAAAGTGGTAGGCGAAACCATGCGAGCACGTCATACCAGGCTTGCTGCAAGAGAGGGCAACCGATGAGCAGGCGTTGAAGCATCTCAAGGGTCAGATTGCAGAGGAGGTAGTTGTCAGCATGGGGTAGATCATGGCGATGTAGCCTAGCCGCGGTCCAGCAATGATCCTAGACAGCAAGCCAGCACAAGAACTGGATCCGGAGCGGCACCCGAATCCTCCAGATCATTTGCCAGTGAGGTGTAGCAGTGGAGCCTACAAACAGGGTCTGGTAGCATGAGCTCGCAGTGTAGCAGCCATTGGACGCCCACTTCCACCGGAGAACGTCGGGCTCATTGCCCGGGAAAGAGATGTGATGCAGCCATCTCCAAAGATCGATGTATTTGACCATGGCGAACACACCCAGGGCACCTCGAATGTTGCCAATCCACGTTGAGAGGTGCATCCCATAAAAAAGGACGATGTTTTCATAGCCATTGGTGAACAAGGGTGACAAGCGTTAGGGCGGTCTCGACAATTGAGATGTCATCCTGCCAATGATTTATCCAAAAGTGGCAAGATCTTCTGCCGCCAATAGACCACACAGTGGAAGCCCTGAAGATTGCCTTCTGAAAGCGCAAATAATTCCGAGTGGTTTTGGTAATTAATAACAACATATAAATAATTGACCTAATGCTTATTGAAAACAGATTTCAGAGAAGATCAATGTTTGGCATGGCATGGACTAGTGAGTGTTGATGTCTACTACGCAACCTTCTTCTTGTAGACGTTGTTGGGCCTCCAAGTGCAGAGGTTTGTAGGACAGTAGCAAATTTCCCTCAAGTGGATGACCTAAGGTTTATCAATCCGTGGGAGGCGTAGGATGAAGATGGTCTCTCTCAAACAACCCTACAACCAAATAACAAAGATTCTCTTGTGTCCCCAACACACAAAATACAATGGTAAATTGTATAGGTGCACTAGTTCGGCGAAGAGATGGTGATACAAGTGCAATATGGATGGTAGATATAGGTTTTTGTAATATGAAAATATAAAAATAGCAAGGTAACTAATGATAAAAGTGAGCACAAACGGTATTGCAATGCGTTGAAACAAGGCCTGGGGTTCATACTTTCACTAGTGCACGTTCTCTCAACAATAATAACATAACTGGATCATATAACTATCCCTCAACATGCAACAAAGAGTCACTCCAAAGTCACTAATAGCTGAGAACAAACGAAGAGATTATTGTAGGGTACGAAACCACCTCAAAGTTATTCTTTCTGATCGATCTATTCAAGAGTCTGTAGTAAAATAACATGAAGTTATTCTTTCCATTCGATCTATCCTAGAGTTCGTACTAGAATAACACCTTAAGACACAAATCAACCAAAACCCTAATGTCACCTAGATACTCCATTGTCACCTCAAGTATCCGTGGGTATGATTATACGATATGCATCACACAATCTCAGATTCATCTATTCAACCAACACAAAGAACTTCAAAGAGTGCCCCAAAGTTTCTATCGGAGAGTCAAGACAAAAACATGTGCCAACCCCTATGCGTAGATTCCCAAGGTCACGGAACCCGCAAGTTGATCACCAAAACATACATCAAGTGAATCAATAGAATACCCCATTGTCACCACGGGTATCCCACGCAAGTCATACATCAAGTGTTCTCAAATCCTTAAAGACTCAATCCGATAAGATAACTTCAAAGGGAAAACTCAATACATTACAAGAAGGTAGAGGGGGAGAAACATCATAAGATCCAACTATAATAGCAAAGCTCACGATACATCAAGATCGTGCCATCTCAAGAACACGAGAGAGAGAGAGAGAGAGAGAGAGAGAGAGAGAGAGAGAGAGAGAGAGAGAGAGAGAGAGAGAGAGATCAAACACATAGCTACTGGTACATACCCTCAGCCCCGAGGGTGAACTACTCCTTACTCGTCATGGAGAGCGCCGGGATGATGAAGATGGCCACCGGAGAGGGGTTCCTCCCCTCCGACAGGGTGCCAGAACGGGTCTAGATTGGTTTTCGGTGGCTACAGAGGCTTGCGGTGGCGGAACTCCCGATCTAGGTTTCTTTCTGGAAGTTTGGGTATATATAAGAGGTGTTGGAGTCGGGAACAAGTAAGGAGGGTTCCCGAGGCGGCCACGAGATAGGGGGCGCGCCCCCACCCTCGTGGTGGCCTCGGGACTCCTCTGGTCCATCTCCGGTATTCCGTGGGCTTCTTCTGGTCCAAAAAACAATCTCCGTGGAGTTTCATGTCAATTGGACTCCGTTTGGTATTCCTTTTCTGCGATACTCAAAAACAAGGAAAAAACAGAAACTGGCACTGGGCTCTGGGTTAATAGGTTAGTCCCAAAAATCATATAAAAGTGTATATTAAAGCCCACTAAACATCCAAAACAGATAATATAATAGCATGGAACAATAAAAAATTATAGATACGTTGAAGACGTATCAAGCATCCCCGAGCTTAATTCCTGCTCGTCCTCGAGTAGGTAAATGATAAAAAAGAGTTTTTGATGTGGAATGCTTCCTAACATAATTCTCAATGTAATTCTCTTTATTGTGGCATGAATGTTCAGATCCGAAAGATTCAAGACAAAAGTTTAATATTGACATAAGAATAATAACACTTCAAGCATACTAACAAAGCAATTATGTCTTCTCAAAATAACATGGCCAAAGAAAGTTCATCCCTACAAAATCATATAGTTTGGTTATGCTCCATCTTTGTCACTCAAAATACCCAATTCATGCACAACCCCGGTTTCAGCCAAGCAATTGTTTCATACTTCAATTTTTTCAAACTTTTCAACTTTCACACAATACATGAGCGTGAGCCATGGATATAGCACTATAGGTGGAATAGAGTGGTGGTTGTGGAGAATACAAAAGGAGGAAGATGGTCTCACATCAACTAGGCGTATCAATGGGCTATGGAGATGCCCATCAATAGATATCAATGTGAGTGAATAGGGATTTCCATGCAACGGATGCACTAGAGCTATAAATGTATGAAAGCTCAACAAAAGAAACTAAGTGGGTGTGCATCCAACTTGCTTGCTCGCGAAGACCTAGGGCATTTGAGGAAGCCCATCGTTGGAATATACAAGCCAAGTTCTATAACGAAAATTCCCACTTGTATATGAAAGTGACAAAACAAGAGACTCTTTATCATGAAGACCATGGTGCTACTTTGAAGCACAAGTGTGAAAAAAAAAGTAGCATTGTCCCTTTTTTTTCTTTTTTTTTCCTTTTTTTGGGCCTCCCTTTTTTGCCTTTCTTTTTTCCCTTTTTATATTTGGCCTTTTTATGGCCTTTTTTTGGGACAATGCTCTAATCATGATGATCATGACACTTCTATTTATTTACAACTCAAGGATTACAACTCGATACTAGAACAAAATATGACTCTATATGAATGCCTCCGGCGGTGTACCGGGATGTGCAATGAATCAAGAGTGACATGTATGAAAAATTATGCATGGTGGCTTTGCCACAAATATGATGTCAACTACATGATCATGCATGGCAATATGAAAATGATGAAGCGTGTCATAATAAACGGAACTGTGGAAAGTTGCATGGCAATATATCTCGGAATGGCTATGGAAATGCCATAATAGGTAGGTATGGTGGCTGTTTTGAGGAAGATATATGGTGGGTGTATGGTACCGGCGAAAGTTGCGCGGTACAAGAGAGGCTAGCAATGGCGGAAGGGTGATAGTGCGTATAATCCATGGACTCAACATTAGTCATAAAGAACTCACATACTTATTGCAAAAATCTACAAGTCATCAAAACAAAGTACTACATGCATGCTCCTAGGGGAAGGGTTGGTAGGAGTTAACCATCGCGCGATCCCGACCTCCACACAAAGGATGACAATCAAAGAAATACCTCATGCTTTAAATTTGTCACACAACGGTTACCATACGTGCATGCTACGGGACTTGCAAACCTCAACACAAGTATTTATCAAATTCACAACTACTCTACTAGCATGACTCTAATATCACCATCCTCATATCTAAAAAAAAAACATCAAGCATCAAACTTCTCATATCATTCAATGCACTTTATATGAAAGTTTTTATTACACCCATCTTGGATGCCTATCATATTAGGACTAATTTTATAGCCAAAGAAAATTACCATGTTGTTCTAAAGGACTCTCAAAATAATATAAGTGAAGCGTGAGAGTTCATTAATTTCTTCAAAATAAAACCACCGCCGTGCTCTAAAAAGATATAAGTGAAGCACTAGAGCAAATGACAAACTACTCTGAAAGATATAAGTGAAGATCAATGAGTAGTTGAATAATTATGTAACTATGTGAAGACTCTCTAACATTTAAAAATTTCAGATCTTGGGATATTATTCAAACAGCAAGAAAAACAAAATAAAATAAATTGACGCTCCAAGCAAAACACATATCATGTGGTGAATAAAAATATAGCCTCAAGTAAAGTTACCGATGAACGAAGACGAAAGAGGGGATGCCTTCCCGGGGCATCCCCAAGCTTAGGCTTTTGGTTGTCCTTGAATTTTACCTTGGGGTGCCTTGGGCATCCCCAAGCTTAGGCTCTTGCCACTCTTTATTCCATAGTCCATCGAATCCTTGCCCAAAACTTGAAAACTTCACAACACAAAACTCAACAGAAAACTCGTAAGCTCCGTTAGCATAAGAAAATAAAACCACCACTTAGGTACTGTTGTGAACTCATTCTAAATTCATATTGGTGTAATATCTACTGTATTCCAACTTTTCTATGGTTCATATCCTCCGATACTAATCATAGATTCATCAAAATAAGCAAACAACACATAGAAAACAGAATCTGTCAAAAACAGAACAATATGTAGCAATCTGTAACTTTCGAATACTTCTGTAACTCAAAAAATTCTGAAATAAATTGGTGGACCTGAGGAATTTGTATATTAATCATCTGCAAAAAGAATCAACTTAAAAGCACTCTCCAGTAAAAAAAATGGCAGCTAATCTCGCGAACGCAAAGTTTCTGTTTTTTACAGCAAGTTCACATTAACATTCACCCAAGTGTTCCCAAAGGTTCTACTTGGTACTTTATTGAAACAAAAGCTATAAAACATGATTACTACAGTAGCTTAATCATTTGAACACACAAAAACAGTAGGGGTAAATATTGGGTTGTCTCCCAACAAGCGCTTTTCTTTAATTCCTTTTAGCTAGGCATGATGATTTCAATGATGCTCACATAAAAGATAATAATTGAAACATAATGGGAGCATCATGAAGCATATGACTAGCACATTTAAGCCTAAACCACTTCCTATGCATGGGGATTTTGTGAGCAAACAACTTATGGGAACAATAATCAACTAGCATAGGAAAGCAAAACAAGCATAGCTTCAAGATTTTCAACACATAGGGAGGAAACTTGATATTATTGCAATTCCTACAAGCATATGTTCCTCCCTCGTAATAATTTTCAGTAGCATCATGATGGCTTCTCGCCCCTCATTGGTTACCCCAAGTGGAAGGTTTGAGATGCAGTGTAGCGGAAGTTTTCCCTTGGCAAAGATACCAAGGATCGATTTCCCCTGAGACTCCCAGTTTCAACAAGAAGGTGTCAACTGCTAACGGCGCCAGATATTAGCAATCAACGTGGACCTGCACACAGATACAAATAACTTTGCTCCCAACGAGTACAGAGAGGTTGTCAATCCCTCCGGCCTTGTCGTTTACAAAGGATCAAACGCAAGTGATAATAGTGATAGGTATTGCTGCAAATAGTAAGTAAAAACGGAAAGTAAATAGCGGATGTGATCAGTGATGGTAATATGGACCGGGGTCCCATGATGTTCACTAGTGATGTCTCTCTCCCAAAAGACGATAAAACAGCTATGTGAGGTAAACGAATTACAGCTGGGCAATTGACAGAATTATGTGCGCAAACCAATGCTAACTATGTTGCAAGAAAGGTAGAGGTTCAAAGCATGGGCGGTACGCCAAGCCAAGTAGACCGAAATCCATCTGCATCTACTACTAATCATCCACCTTGAGATATCTATCCAGAACATCTCGCTGGTATTAAGTTGCGAGTCCCACCCATAGTGTAAACTCAAAGCAACAGACAACTGCATTAAAAGAACTTTGCGTAAAGTAAACAATCCTTGCACCCGCGGGCACAAGCACCGTTGTTTTCCCCCTTGTGGCAACAGCACATCCCCTAGACTCATGTTTCTGTCACTCAAGCTAGTCATCGAGGGGCATGAACCCACAATCAAGCATAACGTTCCCTCTTGGAGTCACTACCTACTACTTGGCCAAAGCAATAAATAATAACGGAGAACATGCAAGAATTACTTACGAACATAAATATAAAAGAGGTGAATCAAATATATTACTCAAACACAATCTGAACATAATCTCACAATCCATCGGATCCCAGCAAACTCATCATAGCAACAGCATAAGGATTACATATGTGCCTCGATCATGTAGGGCAGCTCACGAGGACTAATTAGTGAAGCACAAGAACGGGAGGAGAACATCACATAGCTACTGGTCATGGACCCATGGTCCAAGGGAGACTACTCACAACTCATCCGGGAGGCGTCCATGGTGGTGGAGAAGCTCCCGGTGGTGATCCTCCCCTCCGGCAGGGTGCCGGGAAGAGTTCTCCTGGTGCTCCCGATCTTGGAAGCGCGGCGGCGGCGGAACAGAGATGAGATCGCGAAAAAGGGTTCCCGTCTCGAGGGTTTCGGGACACGATATAAATATATGCCAAAGGGGGGCATCAGACGAGGCCTGGGGGGGCCCAAGCGCCCCCCCGGCGCGGCCAGGAGGGGGGTCGCACCACCAGGGCGCCTGGAGCCCTGGTGGCCCCCCTCCGGCTGTACTTCGGGTGCCGGGAAGCTTCTGGAACGCTGATTTTTTATATATTTTTTCTGGGATTTTTCTGGCAGTTCTCGTAATGGGAAAACCTGAAATACAAAAACAGTAGAAAACAGAAACTGGCACTGGGGTGCACTGAGTTAATAGGTTAGTCCAAATATGATCAAAAGTGTATGGAAGTGTATAAATATCATAGCAATATCACCCAAAAGAGGCATGGAACAAGCAGAAATTATAGATACGTTTTGGACGTATCAACATCCCCAAGCTTAATTCCTGCTCGTCCTCGAGTAGGTAAATGATAACAAGAATAATTTCTGTGGTGACATGCTATTATCCATATAGGACTTTTCATAGTCATATGACAAAAGCTTACTGAGACAATGAATCTGTAGTAATTAAGTTGCCTCATGAGAAAATCACAAAGAACTGAAAGTTTCACAACATAATACTGAAACATCAAATAGATTTGCAATGAGCATGGTGTGCAAATATGATAAAGTGATATCTCGCTTGCCCCCTTTAGTGAAGCAAAACATAAATGCAGGGGCACCTCCAAGGTTTAAGTGATGACTAGATACAATGATTTCAAAATAAACGATATCACAATCATGCAAAAGACAATGCTACTTTGGGACAATGCACATTACACTCAGAATGACAATCATGCTCTCAGTAGTTGGTGCTTTTAAAAGAAGGTGGAGACTCTCGAACCGTGGCTTTTGTTGGCAAGGTTGAAAACCCGTAGTCGGAAACAAAGACAAAACATGTACCAGAGCTCTTGGTTTTAAAAACAGAGGTAATAATTAGTTTTTTTTAGATTATGCATGTTTCGTCAACGAATGCTAGCAGACAACTCAATCACTTCTTGAGATGGACAAGTTTCGAGGAACGGCTCCCGAATGAGGACGATCACATCCTCTTAATCTCCTTTGTTTATCACTGCCAAAGTTTTCTGATTTCTCATGAACAAAGCGTGAAGGAGGGTTTGTTTGTTATATTATTTTTGAGCCGGGCGCACTCAACGCCAGTTCCTTCTCGTATTATGGGTTTGCACATTATACATGCAATCCCGGGGTGAAGCTTGTCCAACTTAAAAAGATCATGAATTAACTACTACTTCCTCATGAACTTAAAACAGAGGCACAAAATAGGAATGCATTTTCTTTGAATAATTTCGAGATGGTACATGCAAGTCTCCGTTAGGAATGGCAGGTAAATACCATGTAGGAAGGTATGGTGGACTCATATGGCATAACTGGTTTAAAAGAATTTGGATGCACAAGCAGTCAGTCCGCTTAGTACAGGTGGAGGTTAGCAAAAGACTGGGAGCGACCAACTAAGAGAGCAATGACGGTCATAATCATGCAGAGCGACAAAGCAACATTGAATCAGGCATGGAAGTTATATCGCTACTCAGAAACAAAAGATCATCAAGGCTTGACAGACTTTCTTTACAGTCTTAAATATGCGTGAGCATACGCCAAGTCAATCAAAATAAATTCTCGAAGGAAGATATTACTAAACCATACCACATCATAGGCAAACAAATCATGTTGGTACTCCAATAACACATTGGGAACCCCCAGCTATTTGAGACTAACCATAAGAAAACATGAACTACTAAGCACCATTATGCACGTAGCATCTTTATCATAGACATACCAACCAATGCAACGGAAGCAAACTCTCTTAATAAGATAAGCATGATAACTAAAGAGAGTTCAAGCAACCAACTAAACGAAAGCTCTTTAAAAAGATAAGCATGAAAACTAAAAGCTAAGCATGATAGTAGCTATTGAAAGACAAAGAACACACACAGCAAAGATAGACATGAAAATTCTATGTTATGTTCTAGGTAGAAGTGGAGCGTGTTTCTCTCCCACATAAAGAAAGCTGAGTTCCGACTCGTTATGAAAAGCTAAGGAAAACTAAAAAGGAAAACTAAAAGCAAGACGCTCCAAGCATAGCACATAACACATGAAGTGATAAAAATATAGTGGAACGAAAGACGAACTGATAATGTTGATGGAGAAGGGGATGCACGGGGGCATCCCCAAGCTTGGACGCTTGAGTCTCCTTGAATATTTCTTGGGGGTGCATGGGGGCATCCCCAAGCTTGAGCGTTTGACACTCCTGGATCTTTTTATCATCTTCCCTTGCACACTTGAAAACTCCCTTCATACATAACTCATCATAATCTGATTAGCGAGGTTAGTACCCATAATAAAATAATTGTTCCTTGCTGGAAATGAGGATATTCTTGAAGGTCTAGTGTTTCTCAAGATTGCCAAAAGGTTTTTGCAAAGAAAAAAGCAAGCTCTAGGTTTGCAAAATGAAGGAAAGGCAAAACAGGACAGAATCTGTGAAAAACAGAACAGCAGGTAGTAAATGATTTTTTCGGGGCACTTCTGCAACTCTAATCAAAAAACTCAGAACAGACGCACGAAAGAAAATTATATAGAGCACTCTGTCGAAAAAATTCAGACCAAAAAGATGATCTGGTGATTTTATACGAATTTTTCTATCCAAGGACAGAATCTGTTTCCTGGACAGCACGTCACAACTTTTGAACTTTCTTGCAATCAGAGGCTACACTTGGCACAAAGTTGAAAAATAAAGATACAATGATGTTGCTACAGTAGTAACAAACATCAAGACCACTAAAAACTGAAAGAACAAACTGAAAGCAAAGATAACAAGGGTTGTCTCCCTAGAGCTCTTTCTTTATAGCCATAAAGATAGGCTTAAGACTTTAATGATGCTCTCGTAGGAATAAGAGTTGAAGAACAAAAGAGAGCATCAAGAAGCAAATACCAAACACATTTAAGCCTAACATGCTTCCTATGCATAGGAATATTGCAATAGAATAATTCATTGAAGCAGAAAGCAATACGCATAGGAAGACAAAACAAGTGCAGCTTCAAAACCTTCAACATAAAGAGAGGGAACTTAATATTATTGAAATATCTATAAGCATATGTTCCCTTCTCATAATAATTTTCAGTGGGATCACGAATAAACTCAACAATATAAGCATCACATAAAGCATTGTTACCATGATCCACATGCAAAAAGGTATCATTACTCTTCATATAAGCAAAATCTTTCTTATTAGGAATAGTGAGAGTAAAGCAATCATAACCATCATGGTAATCATTGTATTTAGGAGGCATATCATAATCATAATTAATTTTATCCTCAATAGTAGGTGGACTGAAAACATCATATTCATCATTGTAATCATATATAGGAAGCAAAGTATCATCAAAGTAAATTTTCTCTTCAAAAGTTGGGGGGCTAAAAATATCATGTTCATCAAACGTGTCATCCCCAAGCTTAGAGCTTTCCATGTCATTAGCAATATTGATATTCAAAGAAAGCATACTAATAACATCACCACCATCATGATTGTTATGCAAATAATAAAGTTCCATAGGTTTTTTAATTTTCTCTTCAAACACATCATGTCCCAAAGCAAGGTAGAGCTTATAAAGCTCTCTCATATTTTTGTTGTTTTCCATTAAGCAAAACTAGTGAAAAGACATAGAGAAAACTGAAAGGTAAACTAACAAGACTAAAAAGCAAAGATAAAAGATAGCGTGCAACTCCCCTATCTTGAAGAGTGGAGTCCCCGGCAACGGCGCCAGAAAACTTTGCTTGATGGCTTCTCGCCCCTCGTTGGTTACCCCAAGTGGAAGGTTTGAGATGCAGTGTAGCGGAAGTTTTCCCTTGGCAAAGATACCAAGGATCGATTTCCCCTGAGACTCCCAGTTTCAACAAGAAGGTGTCAACTGCTAACGGCGCCAGATATTAGCAATCAACGTGGACCTGCACACAGATACAAATAACTTTGCTCCCAACGAGTACAAAGAGGTTGTCAATCCCTCCGGCCTTGTCGTTTACAAAGGATCAAACGCAAGTGATAATAGTGATAGGTGTTGGGGAACGTAGCATAATTCAAAAAAAATTCTACGCTTTCACCAAGATCGAACTATGGAGACATCTAGCAACGAGTGTAGGATCGAAAGTAGGTCTAGAGGGGGGGTGATTAGACTACTTGACAATATAAAAAATCTGCCTTTAGATCATGCAATGTTTTTGGCAGTTTCACAATTAAGATCACAACAAGTATCACCCTACACATGCAATTCTAGAGTATATGCAGCGGAAAGTAAATTGCACATGTAAAAAGGAGGTGGAGAAGATCAAACGCAGTTTGGTGACACGGAGATTTTTGTCGTGGTTCCGATAGGTGGTGCTATCGTACATCCACGTTGATGGAGACTTCAACCCACGGAGGGTAACGGCTGCGCGAGTCCACGGAGGGCTCCACCCACGAAGGGTCCACGAAGAAGCAACCTTGTCTATTCCATCACGGCCTACGCCCACGGAGGACTAGCCTTACTCGGGGTAGATCTTCACGAAGTAGGCGATCTCCTTGCCCTTACAAACTTCTTGGTTCAACTCCACATCACGACGGAGGCTCCCAAGCGACACCTAACCAATCTAGGAGGCACCACCCCCCAAAAGGTAATAGACGGTGTTGATGATGATGAACTCCTTGCTCTTGTGCTTCAGATGATAATCTCCCCAACACTCAACTCTCCTCACTGATATGGCTGTGGTGGAAGAAAGATTTGAGTGGAAAGCAACTTGGGAAGGCTAGAAATCAAGTTTCATATGGTAGGAATGGAATGGCTTGATCTCAACACAAGGGTAGGTGGTTCACTTCTCAGAAAGTGTATGGTAGAAGTGGTGGTACTTTCTGATGGCTCTCCTCACGAATGAGGAGGGGGTGGAGGGGTATATATAGCCTCCACACAAAATCCAACCGTTACACACACATTTGACCAATCTCGGTGAGACCGAAGTGAAAACTCGGTCAGACCGAAAGTTCAAATATAGTGAACGTTGGGATTTTCGGTGGGACCGAAAATACCATCTCGGTGAGACCGAAGTGAGTCAAAGGTTAGGGTTTGCCATTTCGGTGAGACCGAAAATATAAACTCGGATATTCCGAATTGATGTGAAGTGATCACAGAAGGTTGGCAGCCCTTTTTCGGTGAGACCGAAACTCAGAATCGGTTTGACCGAGAAGCTAGGGTTTGGAGAAACAACTGAAGTGGTTCATCTCGGTGGGACTGAGTTGGAGAAATCGGTGTGACCGAGATGTTAGGGTTTGTAGGAATAACTTCATCTCGGTGAGACAGAGTTGGTTTGACCGAGATTACTTATGGGTGTGTGTTAAGTAGTGAATAGTGCTGATAGTTGAGGGAGTTAGATCACCAAGCACTTGAGCAACGAGAACATTAACACAACCTCATCCCCTTTTAATAGTATTGGCTTTTCCTATGGACTCAATGTGATCTTTGATCACTAAACCAAAAATGGAGTCTTGAGCTTTTGCCAATGCTTGTCTTAGCATTTTGAGGGGTCCACTTCTTCAGACATTTCCATACCCATATCATCGAACTTTTCTGAAATGATTCTCAAGAGAATATTAGTTCAATGACATATATGTTGTTATTAATTACCAAAACCACCCGGGGATTAGTTGCACTTTCAATCTCCCCCTTTTTGGTAATTGATGACAACATATAGATCAAAGCTTCGACAAAGGATATAATCAATGAATAATATCGTCGCTTTGAGAAGTATGTGATAAACAAGAGCTCCCCCTAAATTTGTGCATTATTTAAAATTTGCGTTTGAATGCAAATGCACAATCGATTAGGATTATGGGTCACTCTTCCATGTCACATACATCTTGGTGGAGCGCACAAAATGATAAGAATGAGTAACATGCACTTAATCACCAAGACAAGAGTAAATAGCCATACAATAATGAATAGCATATGATAAGCAATAAGCACACATTAAGGCATAGTATGACTAAGCACTCATTAAGGTAGCATCAAACTTAGTAGCAAGCACACATAAAGTATCTGGAACCAAAAGAAACCAATGTAAACCAATGTATCACAGAGAAACCGGCAAAAGACGAAAAAGACGAAAGAGCACTCTCTCTCTCGAAGCCCTATGATCTATAACAATTTCTCCCCCTTTGGCAACAAGTTACCAAAAAGTTCGAAAAGGTATAGAGCTAAACGTCACTGCGGGCTCTGCTGGCTGCTCCCGTCTGGGTCGATGTCGGTGTAGAGATAGCTGCATCTGCGAAGACTTCTGCTGATGTCTGCGGTGGAGGAGTGGATGCTGGAGCTGAAGGAACTGCTGGAGCTGTAGCTGGTGCTGAAGTGGTAGCCCTGGAGTCTGTCACTGGGATAGCTGCAGATCTGGATCCTCTGGGAATCGGAGCAGTCTGGCGATGAGAGTCCTGGACTAGATCATCCTGCATAAGCTCTGCTCTCTCCTGCCTAGTCTCCTCCATGTCTGCCTGAAGCTTGTTGACAGACACCTGAATCTCAGTCAGCTTCACGTCTAGAGCGTGGATCTTGTCCTCGACAATCCTCTCAAGGCTCTCCTGAGATTGCTCAATGCTGGCCAGGCGTTGTTCAATCCTCTGGGTAGCTTCAAGAATTTGTTCTCCAAAGCTCTTTGGCTTAGCTGTTGCTGCTGCTTCTTTGTCAGCTTTAGCCTTCTTTGCAGCTTCGATTTTGGCTTGCCCTTCAACTGAGGTGGGATCCTCTTCATCCATCACAACTACGTTGTCCTCATGCTCTGGCTGCAGTGGCAAGTGCTTCCTATCCAACAAGAATTTGCCCGTGCCAAACTTGGCGTTGATAAGCATCTGTATCTGCGGAGCAAACCCACATGACCTCTTTTGGTCAGCTGCAGTCCTCTTAATGGTCTCTACCATCAAGTCCATCACCTTAAAAGGTGCCTTCTCATCGAGAATGTGCAGCATGTTGATAGAATAGCCTCGTATCATCCGGTGGTCACCTGACTTAGGCATCAAAGTATGCCTCAGAATAGTGTTAGTGGTGGTCAGACCTGCCTGGAGATAATACACTGAGCCGAGCTTCCATCCCTCTAAATCAGCAGCTGGGATCTCCTTGTACATATTCTTCATGGAATCATGACTCTTCTTAGGAATCCCATAGACATCAATATCGTCCTCTCTCTGCAATGGAGCGTTCAGAAGTTCTGCCCATTCTGCAACAGTTGAAGAAAACCGTTGACCTTCAGTCATCCAGGTGATCTTGCCATCAGGATAGAAATGGGCTGTGGCATAGAACTGCATGATCATCTCGTCATTCCAAGCTGTCAGTTCTTGACCCACAAAATCAGCAACTCCACATGCAGTAAAGCTCTCATGCACATGGGGAAAGAAGTCCCGATGCTCTCTACTGTCAATGTACTTCCAGTCAACATACCTGGTGTCAGCAACAATGGGCTTCTTATCCATTAGCACGGTCTCATAGAAATCCTGCTGCTCTCTGGTGTGGAATCTGGGGTCCACAGCAGTCCTTCTTCTTACGGCATATGGATCAGACTGTCTCCATAGCCTGAGACCTTTGTCCTTTCTTGCCTTCATATCCTCAGCTTGAGGATGAGCATCATTGTGGAGTGGCAACTTGGGACGGAGCTTGAGCAACACATGCTCTTCATCTGATTCAGACGGTGGCATCTCACCTTTGTTCTTCTCAGAAGCTGGAATGCTTCTGGTTGTTCTCTTGGGCTTGGCTGGAGCTGCCTTAGAAGGAGCAGGCTTCTTGGGCTTAGAAGAGGCTTGAGCCCGAATAGCATCACCCATGAACGTAGCTTTCTGAGGAGGAGGCTGGGGTGCATCTTCTTCTTCTTCTTCTTCAGCATCAACTTGAGGTTCAGCATATACAACTCTCTTCCTCTTGGAAGTCTTCTTCACCTTGCTTGGAGCAGGCTCTTCCAAGTTGAGCTTCTTAGCGACTGCAGACTGCTTTACCTTGCTTGTGCCTTTCCTTGGCTGCTGCCCTTGGTGCTCTTTGGCAACCACATTCTTCTTGGGCTTGGAGGTAACTTCCTCAGCAACAAAGTCGGAGTCCTCATCATCAGAAGTTCTCTTCTTCCTGGTTCTCGTAGCTGCGGGAGGCAGACCACTAGGGGTGCTCCTCTCACCATCATCACTAGAGCTGCTTGCAGGACTTGTATCTGCCTCTGGAATTTCAGCAAACGGTGATTCTGACCTGTTCTGGCTGTCACTGACATCTGACATGGCTGAAAAACCTGTGAAAAGATAAGGTATAGGCAGAGTAGAAGAGTTATCACAACTGCAGAGGTTTTTGCAAAAAAGAAATGAGTTAAAAACTTAGTTTTGAGTTTTCACAGAATGTATTTCGGTCAAACCGATTTCAAGTTTCGGTGTAACCGAAGTGTTCAACAGAACCTACACACCACTTTCGGTCAGACCGAAATGGGTTTCGGTCCTACCGAAAACTTAGGGTTTCACAGAAACTTCAATTCGGACATTCCGATTTCCACAACTCGGTCAGACCGAACTATGTAGTGCAATGGTCAGAGACCAAATCGGTCAGTCCGAGTTTCAGGAATCGGCTTCACCGAGATGCATTCCGTGGAAACCTAAACCTAAGAATTTTCCTCGAAACTAGAAGATCTGAACAATGTATTGGGATCATATCAAACGTGGATTGAAACATGGCAGTCCTATCATGCAAGAATCAGAAGTGGAGCATGAAAGGGATCGGGACACACCCTAACTTGGTGGTGTCCCTCTACGGCGGCAACGGCGGAGAAGATTACCGTTGACGGCGGCGGAGACCTGCGGCGAGGGCGCACAGGCGACGAGGGCGACGATCCGTGGATCAGGGCAACGGCAGCAGGGGTCTTGGAGGGCGAACGTTTGAAAGGAATAGATCGCGCGCAGCCCTCAGTATATATAACCCCGTGCTGTCGGTGGGACCGAGTTGAAAAACTCGGTGTCACCGAGATGCATAATTGCAGTGCAGTTACGCATATCGGTCAGACCGAGATTTTGAACTCGGTTTCACCGAGATGAAACCTAGATCAATCTAAGTGTTTCGGTTGGACCGAGATTGGGAAGCCGGTCAGACCGAAATGGACTTAGAAGGTTTTGGAAGTCAGCCTTAGACGAATCGGTGGTTCCGAGTGCTCCTCACTCGGACTGTCCGAAAAAGACTTGTTCAAAGTTGTGATATAAGCATGAATAGAATTTGAGACAAGATAGCATAGATAGCTAGGGAAGGTGCTTAGGCATTCTTGTCCATCCATTTGGCCAGAAAAATCAAAACAATCAAAACAACAAATGGATGTCCTTGAATGGATAAAATCATGCATTCAACATGCTCACACAATAAGATAGCAGCTGAAATATGTGTCAAACATGCACAACCAATCACTCTAGCTACTAGCACACAATTTGTCGATGACTAGGTCATCTATATATGAGTATATTGACTTAGGAGCCAAATGAGAACATTTGATCATAGGTCATACTCATCGTTTAAGCACAAGTGGGGTTACCACTTTTACATAAAGTATTTATGTGTTCACATCATTTGAAGATGCTTTAGCTCAATTTTTAGAGCAAAGCTCCCCCTAGATGTGAGAACCCCTTTTAAAGGGTCAAACTAACCTTGGGTTGTCGTAGAAGACTTCATGTAGATGTTGAAGATGTGGATGCTCAATGTTGATGTAGATCATCATGAGTTAGGAGCAATCCTTTGGATTAGGGCACTTTCAATACCTACATGGGTTAGTCCCACAAGGAACAAACAAGAATATCCATAGACATAGAGTGAAGTACACAAAAGATGATGTCCATGAAAGCAATGATTACCTTGTCCCTTGACTTACCAACAAGAGGGTTTGTGACTCCATGAACAAGTGCATGATGTGGAAGTTGATTGCACAAGTTCTTGCCAAAAATGAATATGAGTGAAGTTTGTTGGCGGAGTCACCCTCAAGAACCTACTAGTTCTTCTTCTTTGGGATCCACATCATCTTGATGGGAATCCTTGGTGTTGTAGTTGAGCTCGACGAAGTAGAACTTGATGTGTCCTTGGGAACCCACTTGACCATGGCTTGAGGTGCTTCAATGAATGCATCAATCTCCTCTTGAAGCTTGTCCTTGGCCTTTAGCTTGTGGTCTTGTGGTGGAAGGTCATCTTGAGTTTGTTCCACATTGGAAGAAGTAGGATCATACTTCTCCTTTTGTGAGACAAACTGTGGAGTAGGGTATTGACCTTCTTCCCACTCAACACCTTCGGCGTTGAACTTTCGCTCAAAACCAATCCCTTGATTCTTCCGGTGTCTTCCTTGTTTGCGAACAATCTCCTCAAAGTTCTTGCTTCCGGCAAGACTCTTGTAGACACCTTTCTCTATGATTTCCTTCAATAAGCTATTTTCTTGCTCAAGTGTAACTTGGCTTGAAACATTGTTAGTGGAATCAAGAGAACTACTAGAAGCAACATCATTTGATTTAACATTGTTATTGTTACTACTAGAGGAAGAATTTTTCTTATGCTTGTCATGCTTAGTCTTAATAGGTGGCAAGAAATTAGACAAGAGAAGTCGTTTGGCAAGATATGAAGAACTCTTCTTTCGAAGATCGTCATTGATCGCTTTTAGAAACTCATGTTCTTGCTCTAGAGTGAGCTTCTCGAAGCGTAGCTTCTCATGAGATCTTAGGAGCTCTCTATGATCTTCTTGAGTTGTTTCATGAGCTAACTTAAGAGTGTTTAGTTCTTTAGTTAGACGCTCAATCTCCTTCATAGCATTGTCATTCGACTCTTCTCGACTATAAAGACTACTAGCATTTTCATCATTACTAAGCTCACTAGATTTATCATGCAAGAGCTCATCAAGTAAGTCATCCTCATCACTATCAAAGTCAATGAATTCAGGGTGTTTTACCTTGGGGCCTTTAGCCATGAAGCATCTTCCAATTCCCTCATTTGGTGAATCAAATAAGTCGTAGGAGTTGGAGTTGGAGGATACTAGTGCAAGTCCGGCAACACCTTCATCTTGACTATAGTCGGAGTCGGAGTGATAGCTTCCATCGGATTGACTGTCAGAGTCGGAGCCGGAGACCCATTCACCAACATGAGCTTGATGTCTTCTTCTTGTGTAGCTCCTTGATGACTTGTCTTTCCTCTCCGAATCCTTGCTTCTCCGAGAGGGTCTTCGTTCATAACGATCATCTCTACTCCTTCTCTCTCTCCGAGGTGACTCATCTCTTGCTCTTCTTCTTGGAGATTCTTCTCTTCTCTTGTGGGGAGCCGTACACTCATTTGAGAAGTGTCCGGGTCTTTCACAATTGTAGCAGTTTCGATCACGACTAGAAGATCTCTTTTCATCATATGATCTAGACTTTGAGCTTCTTTCTTTGCCTCTATTCTTGTAGAACTTGTTGAAGTTCTTGACCATTAGGCTTATCTCTTCATTGGAAATTAGCTTGTCACTTGAGGTAGTAGGAGCATCACTTGTAGCTTTGTAAGCACCACTTGACTTGTTGTGAAGCTCTTCCTTATCCTTAAGTGTCATCTCATGAGCAACAATTCTTCCAATGACTTCAGTTGGCTTGAGAGTCTTGTAGTTTGGCATCATTTGGATCAAAGTGCACACGGTGTCATACTTTCCATCCAAAGCTCTGAGAATCTTCTTAATGATGAATCGGTCGGTCATTTCTTCGCTTCCTAAGCCAGCAATCTCATTTGTGATGAGAGCAAGCCTAGAGTACATTTCAGCGACTCCTTCACCATCCTTCATCTTGAACTTGTCAAGTTGACCTTGAAGGATATCTAGCTTTGATTCCTTCACAGATTCAGTACCTTCGTGCATTTCAACCAAAGTATCCCAAATCTCTTTAGCATTCTCAAGACGGCTGATTTTGTTGAACTCTTCGGGACACAAAGCATTGAAGAGAATGTCACAAGCTTGAGCATTGTTTTGCAACATCCGCAACTCTTCGGGTGTAGCTTCGCGATCCGGAACTTTTCCTTCTTCAAAGAAATCACCTTGCATACCAACACAAATAATGCCCCATGCGGCTGGGTTATGACCAAGAATATGCATTTTCATTTTATGCTTCCAACTAGCAAAATTTGTACCATCAAAGTAAGGACCTCTACGATAATTACCCTCACTAGACGCCATACTCTCCTAGGTTGTGAAACCAAGCTTATGGAGTCCAATGCAATGGAAACCAAGGCAATGGAGACCAAAGCTCTGATACCACTTGTAGGATCGAAAGTAGGTCTAGAGGGGGGGTGATTAGACTACTTGACAATATAAAAAATCTGCCTTTAGATCATGCAATGTTTTTGGCAGTTTCACAATTAAGACCAATTCAAGTAACACCCTACACATGCAATTCTAGAGTATATGCAGCGGAAAGTAAATTGCACATGTAAAGAGGAGGTGGAGAAGATCAAACGCAGTTTGGTGACACGGAGATTTTTGTCGTGGTTCCGATAGGTGGTGCTATCGTACATCCACGTTGATGGAGACTTCAACCCACGGAGGGTAACGGCTGCGCGAGTCCACGGAGGGCTCCACCCACGAAGGGTCCACGAAGAAGCAACCTTGTCTATTCCATCACGGCCTACGCCCACGGAGGACTAGCCTTACTCGGGGTAGATCTTCACGAAGTAGGCGATCTCCTTGCCCTTACAAACTTCTTGGTTCAACTCCACATCTCAACGACGGAGGCTCCCAAGCGACACCTAACCAATCTAGGAGGCACCACCCCCCAAAAGGTAATAGACGGTGTTGATGATGATGAACTCCTTGCTCTTGTGCTTCAGATGATAATCTCCCCAACACTCAATTCTCCTCACTGATATGGCTGTGGTGGAAGAAAGATTTGAGTGGAAAGCAACTTGGGAAGGCTAGAGATCAAGTTTCATATGGTAGGAATGGAATGGCTTGATCTCAACACAAGGGTAGGTGGTTCACTTCTCAGAAAGTGTATGGTAGAAGTGGTGGTACTTTCTGATGGCTCTCCTCACGAATGAGGAGGGGGTGGAGGGGTATATATAGCCTCCACACAAAATCCAACCGTTACACACACATTTGACCAATCTCGGTGAGACCGAAGTGAAAACTCGGTCAGACCGAAAGTTCAAATATAGTGAACGTTGGGATTTTCGGTGGGACCGAAAATACCATCTCGGTGAGACCGAAGTGAGTCAAAGGTTAGGGTTTGCCATTTCGGTGAGACCGAAAATATAAACTCGGATATTCCGAATTGATGTGAAGTGATCACAGAAGGTTGGCAGCCCTTTTTCGGTGAGACCGAAACTCAGAATCGGTTTGACCGAGAAGCTAGGGTTTGGAGAAACAACTGAAGTGGTTCATCTCGGTGGGACTGAGTTGGAGAAATCGGTGTGACCGAGATGTTAGGGTTTGTAGGAATAACTTCATCTCGGTGAGACAGAGTTGGTTTGACCGAGATTACTTATGGGTGTGTGTTAAGTAGTGAATAGTGCTGATAGTTGAGGGAGTTAGATCACCAAGCACTTGAGCAACGAGAACATTAACACAACCTCATCCCCTTTTAATAGTATTGGCTTTTCTTATGGACTCAATGTGATCTTTGATCACTAAACCAAAAATGGAGTCTTGAGCTTTTGCCAATGCTTGTCTTAGCATTTTGAGGGGTCCACTTCTTCAGACATTTCCATACCCATATCATCGAACTTTTCTGAAATGATTCTCAAGAGAATATTAGTTCAATGACATATATGTTGTTATTAATTACCAAAACCACCCGGGGATTAGTTGCACTTTCAACGAGCAAATAAGAGTGCATCTACATACCGTTATGGAGATTGCGAGCGGAAGCTTTTGAAGAAGCGTGGATGAAGTAGTCGTACTCTTCGCGTTCTTCGTCACCGATGTTCTAGCGCCGAACGGATGGCACCTCCGCGTTCAACACACGTACGGTGCAGCAACGTCACCTCCTTCTTGATCCAGCAAGGGGGGAGGAGAAGTCGTCAGAGATCCGGCAGCACGACGACGTGATGACGGATGCAGTGGAGATCACAGCAGGGCTTCGCCAGGCGCCCTGCGTTGGAGTATGGAGGTGTGACGGGAGGGGGAGAGGCGCCAGGGCAAGGGTGCGGCAGCCCTCTCCCCTCCCACATATATATAGGGGGCCAGGGGGTGCGCCAGGGCCCCTGCAGATCCAATCTACAGGGGGGCGGCGGCCAGGGGGGGTTCCTTGCCCCCCAAGGCTAGTGGGGCGCCCCCTCCCCCCTAGGGTTTCAACCCTAGGCGCATGGGGAGGTGGGCCCCTAGTGGTGCGCCAGCCCATTAGGGCTGGACACTTCCCCTCGCGGCCTAGGGGCCCCACCGGGATGGGTGGCCCCACCCGGTGGACCCCCGGGGTCCCTCCGATGGTCCCGGGACACTCCCGGTGACCCCCGGAGATCACCCGATGGCCGAAACTGGACTTCCTATATATCAATCTTTACCTCCGGACCATTCCGGAACTCCTCGTGACGTCCGGGATCTCATCCGGGACTCCGAACAACTTTCGGGTTTCCACGTGCATGTATCTCTACGACCCTAGCGTTACCGAACCTTAAGTGTGTAGACCCTACGGGTTCGGGAGACACGTAGACATGACCGAGACCACTCTCCGGTCAATAACCAACAGCGGGATCTGGATACCCATGTTGGTTCCCACGTGTTCCTCGATGATCTTCATCGGATGAACCACCGTGTCAAGGATTCACTCAATCCCGTACGTTATTCCCTTTGTCCATCGGTACGTTACTTGCCCGAGATTCGATCGTCGGTATTCCTGATACCTTGTTCAATCTCGTCATGGCAAGTCTCTTTACTCGATCCGTAATCCATCATCCCGTGACTAACTACTTAGTCACATTGAGCTCATTATGATGATGTCTTACCGAGTGGGCCCAGAGGTACCTCTCCGTCATACGGAGTGACAACATCCCAGTCTCGGTTCGTACCAACTCAACAGACACTTTCGGAGATACCCGATGCGTACCTTTATAGCCACCTAGTTACGTTGTGACGTTTGGCACACCCAAAGTATTCCTACGGCATCCGGGAGTTGTACAACCTCATGGTCTAAGGAATAAATACTTGACACTGAAAAGCTTATGCATTACGAACTATACGATCTAGTGTTATGCTCAAGTTTGGGTCTTGTCCATCACATCATTCTCCTAATGATGTGATCTCGTTATCACTGACATCCTATGTCCATGGTCAGGAAACCGTGACCATCTGTTGATCAACGAACTGGTAACTAGAGGCCTACCAGGGACTCATTGAGGTCTATGTATTCACACATGTATCGCTGTTTCCGTACAATACAATTCAAGCATGAATAACAGACAATTATCATGAACAAGGAGATATAATAATAATGCTTTTATTATTGCCTCTAGGGCATATCTCCAACAGTCTCCCACTTGCACTAGAGTCAATAATCTAGTTACATTGTGATGAATCGAACACCCATAGAGTTCTGGTGTTGATCTTGTTTTGCCCGTGAAAGAGGTTTAGTCAACGGGTCTGCGACATTCAGATCCGTATGCACTTTACAAATATCTATATCTCCATCCTGAACATAATTCCGGATGGAGTTGAAACGGCGCTTGATGTGCTTGGTCTTCTTGTGAAACCTGGGCTCCTTGGTAATAGCAATAGCACCAGTGTTGTCACAGAAGAGAGTCATCGGGCTTGACGCGCTTGGTATGACTCCTAGGTCGGTGATGAACTCCTTCATCCAGACTCCTTCCTGCGCTGCTTCGGAAGCAGCTATGTACTCCGCTTCACATGTAGACGCTGCCACCACGCTCTGTTTGCAACTGCACCAGCTGACTGCCCCTCCATTCAAAATATACACGTATGCGGTTTGAGACTTAGAGTCATCCAGATCTGTGTCGAAGCTAGCATCGACGTAACCCTTTACGACGAGCTCTTCGTCACCTCCATAAACGAGAAACATATCCTTAGTCCTTTTTAGGTACTTCAGGATGTTCTTGACCGCTGTCCAGTGTTCCGTACCGGGATCACTTTGGTACCTCCCTACCAAACTTATGGCAAGGTTCACATCAGGTCTGGTACACAGCATGGCATACATGATAGAACCTATGGCCGAGGCATAGGGAATGACACTCATCTTTTCTCTATCTTCTGCCGTGGTCGGCGACTGAGCCTTGCTCAATCTCATACCTTGCAAAACAGGCAAGAATCCTTTCTTTGACTGATCCATATTGAACTTCTTCAATATTTTGTCAAGGTATGTACTTTGTGAAAGACCAATGAGGCGTCTCGATCTATCTCTATAGATTTTGATGCCTAATATGTAAGCAGCTTCTCCAAGGTCCTTCATTGAAAAACTTTTATTCAAGTAGGCCTTTACATTTTCCAAGAATTCTATATCATTTCCCATCTGCAATATGTCATCCACATATAATATGAGAAATGCCACGGAGCTCCCACTCACTTTCTTGTAAATACAGGCTTCTCCATAAGTTTGTATAAATCCAAACGCTTTGATCACCTCATCAAAGCGAATATTCCAACTCCGAGATGCTTGCACCAGCCCGTAAATCGAGCGCTGGAGCTTGCATACCTTGTTAGCGTTCTCTGGATCGACAAAACCTTCCGGTTGCATCATATACAACTCTTCCTTGAGGAAGCCGTTAAGGAATGCTGTTTTGACGTCCATTTGCCATATTTCATAATCATAGAATGCGGCAATAGCTAACATGATTCTGACTGACTTCAGCATCGCTACGGGAGAGAAAGTCTCGTCGTAGTCAATCCCTTGAACTTGTCGATAACCCTTAGCGACAAGCCGAGCCTTATAGATGGTCACATTACCATCCGCGTCTGTCTTCTTATTAAATATCCATTTGTTTTCTATGGCGTGCCTATCATCAGGCAAGTCCACCAAAGTCCATACTTTGTTTTCATACATGGATTCTATCTCGGATTTCATGGCTCCAAGCCATTTATTGGAATCCAGGCCCGCCATCGCTTCTTCATAGTTCGAAGGTTCACCGTTGTCTAACAACATGATTTCCAGTACAGGGTTGCCGTACCACTCTGGTGCGGAACGTGCCTTTGTGGACCTTCGAAGTTCAGTAGTAACTTGATCTGTTTCTTCATGATCATTATCATCAACTTCCTCCCTTGTCAGTGCAGGCACCTCAGGAACAGTTTCCTGCGCTGCGCTACTTTCCGGTCCAGGAGGGGTGACTGTCACCTCATCAAGTTCTACTTTCCTCCCACTCACTTCTTTCGAGAGAAACTCTTTCTCCAGAAAGCATCCATTCTTGGCAACAAAGACTTTGCCTTCGGATCTGTGGTAGAAGGTGTACCCAATCGTTTCCTTTGGGTATCCTATGAAGACGCATTTTTCCGATTTGGGTTCGAGCTTTTCAGGTTGAAGTTTCTTGACATAAGCATCGCAACCCCAAACTTTTAGAAACGACAGCTTCAGTTTCTTGCCAAACCAAAGTTCACACGGAGTCGTCTCAACGGATTTCGACGGAGCCCTATTTAAAGTGAATGCGGCAGTCTCTAAAGCATAACCCCAAAAGGATAGCGGTAAATCGGTGAGGGACATCATAGATCGCACCATGTCCAACAGAGTACGATTTCGACGTTCGGACACACCGTTACGTTGAGGTGTTCCGGGCGGTGTCAATTTTGAAACAATTCCACAGCTCCTAAGGTGTGTGCCAAATTCATGACTTAAATATTCACCCCCACGATCCGATCGCAAGAACTTTATTTTTCTGTCACGTTGATTCTCAACCTCATTCTGAAATTCCTTGAATTTTTCAAAGGTCTCAGACTTGTGTTTCATCAAATAGATATACCCGTATCTACTCAAGTCATCCGTGAGGGTGAGAACATAACGATAGCCTCCGCGAGCCTCAACACTCATTGGACCGCACACATCGGTATGTATGATTTCCAACAAGTTGGTTGCTCGCTCCATTGTTCCGGAGAACGGAGTCTTGGTCATCTTGCCCAAGAGGCATGGTTCGCACGTGTCAAATGATTCATAATCAAGAGACTCTAGAAGTCCATCCAAATGGAGCTTCTTCATACGTTTGACACCAATATGACCAAGGCGGCAATGCCACAAGTATGTGGGACTATCATTATCAACTTCACATCTTTTGGCATCTACACTATGAATATGTGTATCACTACGCTCGAGATTCATCAAAAATAAACCATTGACCAGCGGGGCATGACCATAAAACATATCTCTCAAATAAATAGAACAACCATTATTCTCCGATTTGAAAGAGTAGCCATCTCGCATAAGACGAGATCCAGAAACAATGTTCATGCTCAAAGCTGGTACTAAATAACAATTATTGAGGTTTAAAACTAATCCCGAGGGTAGATGTAGAGGTAGCGTGCCGACGGCGATCACATCGACCTTGGAACCATTCCCGACGCGCATCGTCACCTCATCCTTCGCCAGTCTCCGTTTATTCCGCAACTCCTGTTTTGAGTTACAAATGTGAGCAACTGCACCGGTATCGAATACCCAGGAGCTACTACGAGTGCTGGTAAGGTACACATCAATAACATGTATATCATATATACCTTTGACGTTGCCGGCCTTCTTGTCTGCTAAATATTTGGGGCAGTTCCGCTTCCAGTGACCCGTTCCCTTGCAATAAAAGCACTCTGTCTCAGGCTTGGGTCCATACTTTGGCTTCTTCCCGGCAACAGGCTTGCCAGGCGTGGCAACTCCCTTGCCGTCCTTCTTGAAGTTCTTCTTACCCTTGCCTTTCTTGAACTTAGTGGTTTTATTGACCATCAACACTTGATGTTCTTTCTTGATGTCTACCTCCGCTGATTTCAGCATTGAATATACCTCAGGAATGGACTTCTCCATCCCCTGCATATTGAAGTTCAACACGAAGCTCTTGAAGCTTGGTGGGAGCGACTGGAGGATTCTGTCAACGATTGTTTCTTCTGGGAGATTCATTCCCAGCTGAGACAAGTGGTTGTGCAATCCTGAAATCTTGAGGATGTGCTCACTGACAGAACTGTTCTCCTCCATCTTACAGCTGTAGAATGCGTCGGAGACATCATATCTCTCGACTCGGGCATGAGCTTGGAAAACCATTTTCAGCTCTTCGAACATCTCATATGCTCCGTGGTGCTCAAAACGTTTTT
Organism: Secale cereale; assembly: GCA_902687465.1. Lineage (NCBI taxonomy): Eukaryota > Viridiplantae > Streptophyta > Magnoliopsida > Poales > Poaceae > Secale > Secale cereale. The sequence goes on from LR738709.1 coordinate 653,839,471, forward strand.
GGAGCCCCGACTCTAAGCTGTAAAGCATGCCGCACTGAACCAGGGAGTAATCATCACAACGCGACTGCCAGGCGTTCATAACGTCTTGAGTCGCTGGGAGAACGGGTGCATCACCTAGCGGTGCTTCTAGGACATAAGTTCTCTTGGCAGCTATGAGGATAATCCTCAGGTTACGGACCCAATCCGTATAGTTGCTACCATCGTCTTTCAGCTTGGTTTTCTCTAGGAACGCGTTGAAGTTGAGGGAAACTGGAGCGTGGGTCATTTGATCTACAAGAGATATTGTAAATAATTTAGACTAAGTTCATGATAATTAAGTTCATCTTAATCAAATTTTAATGAACTCCCACTCAGAATGACATCTCTCTAGTCATCTTAAGTGATACACGATCCGAATCGACTAGCCCGTGTCCGATCATCACGTGAGACGGACTAGTCATCAACGGTGAACATCTTCATGTTGATCGTATCTTCTATACGACTCGTGTTCGACCTCTCGGTCTTCCGTGTTCCGAGGCCATGTCTGTACATGCTAGGCTCGTCAAGTGAACCCTAAGTGTATCGCGTGTGTAAATCTGTCTTACACCCGTTGTATGCGAACGTTAGAACCTATCACACCCGATCATCACGTGGTGCTTCGGAGCAACGAACTTTAGCAACGGTGCACAGTTAGGGGAAACACAATACTTGAAATTTTAGTGAGAGATCATCTTATTTACTACCGTCGTTCTAAGTAAACAAGATGCATAAACATGATAAACATCACATGCAATCAATTAAAGTGACATGATATGGCCAATATCATCTTGCTCCTTGGATCTCCATCTTCGGGGCACCATGATCATCTTGTCACCGGCTCGACACCATGAACTTCATCATCATGATCTCCATCATCGTGTCTTGAAGAAGTCGTCACGCCAACTATTACTTCTACTACTATGGCTAACGTTTAGCAATGAAGTAAAGTAATTACATGGCGTTATTCAGTGACACGCAGGTCATACAATAATTAAGACAACTCCTATGGCTCCTGCCGGTTGTCAAGTTCATCGACATGCAAGTCGTGATTACCTATTACAAAAACATGATCAATCTCATACATCACATATATCATTCATCACATCTTCGTTTTGGCCATACCACGTCACATAGCACATGCTGCAAAAACAAGTTAGACGTCCTCTAATTGTTGTTGCAAGTTGTACGTGGCTTCTATAGGATTTCTAGCAAGAACGTTTCTTACCTACGCCAAAACCACAACGTGATTTGTCAACTTCTATTTACCCTTCATAAGGACCCTTTTCATCGAATCCGATCCGACTAAAGTAGGAGAGACAGACACCCGCCAGCCACCTTATGCATCTAGTGCATGTCTGTCGGTGGAACCAGTCTCACGTAAGCGTACGTGTAAAGTCGGTCCGGGCCGCTTCATCCCACAATACCGCCGAATCAAGATTGACTAGTAACGGTAAGAAAATTGAACAAAACCAAACGACCACAACTGTTTGTGTTCTACTCGTGCAAGATGCTACGCATAAAACCTAGCTCAGATGCCACTGTTGGGGAACGTAGCATAATTCAAAAAAAATTCTACGCTTTCACCAAGATCCAACTATGGAGACATCTAGCAATGAGCAAATAAGAGTGCATCTACATATCGTTATGGAGATTGCGAGCGGAAGCTTTTGAAGAAGCGTGGATGAAGTAGTCGTACTCTTCGCGTTCTTCGTCACCGATGATCTAGCGCCGAACGAACGGCACCTCCGCGTTCAACACACGTACGGTGTAGCAACGTCACCTCCTTCTTGATCCAGCAAGGGGGGAGGAGAAGTCGTCAGAGAACCGGCAGCACGACGGCGTGATGATGGATGCAGTGGAGATCACAGCAGGGCTTCGCCAGGCGCCCTGCGTTGGAGTATGGAGGTGTGACGGGAGGGGGAGAGGCGCCAGGGCAAGGGTGCGGCAGCCCTCTCCCCTCCCACATATATATAGGGGGCCAGGGGGTGCGCCAGGGCCCCTGTAGATCCAATCTGCAGGGGGGCGGCGGCCAGGGGGGTTCCTTGCCCCCCAAGGCTAGTGGGGCGCCCCCTCCCCCCTAGGGTTTCAACCCTAGGCGCATGGGGAGGTGGGCCCCTAGTGGTGCGCCATCCCATTAGGGCTGGACACTTCCCCTCGCGGCCTAGGGGCCCCACCGGGATGGGTGGCCCCACCTGGTGGACCCCCGGGGTCCCTCCGGTGGTCCCGGGACACTCCCGGTGACCCCCGGAGATCACCCGATGGCCGAAACTGGACTTCCTATATATCAATCTTTACCTCCGGACCATTACGGAACTCCTCGTGACGTCCGGGATCTCATCCGGGACTCCGAACAACTTTCGGGTTTCCATGTGCATGTATCTCTACGACCCTAGCGTTACCGAACCTTAAGTGTGTAGACCCTACGGGTTCAGGAGACACGTAGACATGACCGAGACCACTCTCCGGTCAATAACCAACAGCGCGATCTGGATACCCATGTTAGTTCCCACGTGTTCCTCGATGATCTTCATCGGATGAACCACCGTGTCAAGGATTCACTCAATCCCGTACGTTATTCCCTTTGTCCATCGGTACGTTACTTGCCCGAGATTCGATCGTCGGTATTCCCGATACCTTGTTCAATCTCGTCATGGCAAGTCTCTTTACTCGATCCGTAATCCATCATCCCGTGACTAACTACTTAGTCACATTGAGCTCATTATGATGATGTCTTACCGAGTGGGCCCAGAGGTACCTCTCCGTCATACGGAGTGACAACATCCCAGTCTCGGTTCGTACCAACTCAACAGACACTTTCGGAGATACCCGATGCGTACCTTTATAGCCACCCAGTTACGTTGTGACATTTGGCACACCCAAAGTATTCCTACGGCATCCGGGAGTTGTACAACCTCATGGTCTAAGGAATAAATACTTGACACTGAAAAGCTTATGCATTACGAACTATACGATCTAGTGTTATGCTCAAGTTTGGGTCTTGTCCATCACATCATTCTCCTAATGATGTGATCTCGTTATCACTGACATCCTATGTCCATGGTCAGGAAACCGTGACCATCTGTTGATCAACGAACTGGTAACTAGAGGCCTACCAGGGACTCATTGAGGTCTATGTATTCACACATGTATCGCTGTTTCCGTACAATACAATTCAAGCATGAATAACAGACAATTATCATGAACAAGGAGATATAATAATAATGCTTTTATTATTGCCTCTAGGGCATATCTCCAACAATAGGTATTGCTGCAAATAGTAAGTGATAATAGTGATAGGTATTGCTGCAAATAGTAAGTAAAAACGGAAAGTAAATAGCGAATGTGATCAGTGATGGTAATATGGACCGGGGTCCCATGATGTTCACTAGTGATGTCTCTCTCCCAAAAGACGATAAAACAGCTATGTGAGGTAAACGAATTACAGCTGGGCAATTGACAGAATTATGTGCGCAAACCAATGCTAACTATGTTGCAAGAAAGGTAGAGGTTCAAAGCATGGGCGGTACGCCAAGGCAAGTAGACCGAAATCCATCTGCATCTACTACTAATCATCCACCTTGAGATATCTATCCAGAACATCTCGCTGGTATTAAGTTGCGAGTCCCACCCATAGTGTAAACTCAAAGCAACAGACAACTGCATTAAAAGAACTTTGCGTAAAGTAAACAATCCTTGCACCCGCGGGCACAAGCACCGTTGTTTTCCCCCTTGTGGCAACAGTACATCCCCTAGACTCATGTTTCTGTCACTCAAACTAGTCATCGAGGGGCATGAACCCACAATCAAGCATAACGTTCCCTCTTGGAGTCACTACCTACTACTTGGCCAAAGCAATAAATAACAACGGAGAACATGCAAGAATTACTTACGAACATAAATATAAAAGAGGTGAATCAAATATATTACTCAAACACAATCTGAACATAATCTCACAATCCATCGGATCCCAGCAAACTCATCATAGCAACAGCATAAGGATTACATATGTGCCTCGATCATGTAGGGCAGCTCACGAGGACTAATTAGTGAAGCACAAGAATGGGAGGAGAACATCACATAGCTACTGGTCATGGACCCATGGTCCAAGGGAGACTACTCACAACTCATCCGGGAGGCGTCCATGGTGGTGGAGAAGCTCCCGGTGGTGATCCTCCCCTCCGGCAAGGTGCCAGGAAGAGTTCTCCTGGTGCTCCCGATCTTGGAAGCGCGGCGGCGGCGGAACAGAGATGAGATCGCGAAAAAGGGTTCCCGTCTCGAGGGTTTCGGGACACGATATAAATATATGCCAAAGGGGGGCATCAGATGAGGCCTGGGGGGCCCAGGCGCCCCCCCCGGCGCGGCCAGGAGGGGTGCCGCGCCACCAGGGCGCCTGGAGCCCTGGTGGCCCCCTCCGGCTGTACTTCGGGTGCCGGGAAGCTTCTGGAACGCTGATTTTTTATATAATTTTTCCGGGATTTTTCTGGCAGTTCTCGTAATGGGAAAACCTGAAATACAAAAACAGCAGAAAATAGAAACTGGCACTGGGGTGCACTGAGTTAATAGGTTAGTCCAAATATGATCAAAAGTGTATGGAAGTGTATAAATATCATAGCAATATCACCCAAAAGAGGCATGGAACAAGCAGAAATTATAGATACGTTTTGGACGTATCACATCATGAATGAATTCAACCATATAAACAACACACAAAGCATTCTTTTCATGATCTACTTTCATAGAAATTTTACTACTCTCCGCATAAGCAAATTTATTCTTATCAATAGTAGTGGGAGCAAACTCAACAAAATAACTATCATGTGAAGCATAATCCAATTGGAAAGTAAAATCTTGATGACAAGTTTCATGGTTATCTTTATTCTTTATAGCATACGTGTCATCACAATAAGCATCATAAATAGGAGGCATGCTTTCATCATAATAAATTTGCTCATCAAAACTTGGGGGACAAAACATATCTTCTTCATCAAACATAGCATCACCAAGCTTGTGGCTATGCATATCATTAGCATCATGGGTATTCAAAGAATTCATACTAACAACATTGCAATCATGCTCATCATGCAAATATTTTATGCCAAGCATTCTATGTAATTCTTCTTCTAGTACTTGAGCACAATTTTCTTCCCCATCATTTTCACGAAAGATATTAAAAAAATGAAGCATATGAGGTAACATTAATTCCATTTTTTAGTTTTCTTTTATAGACCAAACTAGTGATAAAACAAGAAACTAAAATATTCGATTGCAAGATCTAAAGATATACCTTCAAGCACTAACCTCCCCGGCAATGGCGCCATAAATTGCTTGATGTCTACTACGCAACCTTCTTCTTGTAGACGTTGTTGGGCCTCAAAGTGTAGAGGTTTGTAGGACAGTAGAACTTTTCCCTCAAGTGGATGACCTAAGGTTTATCAATCCGTGGGAGGCGCAGGATGAAGATGGTCTCTCTCAAACAACCCTGCAACCAAATAACAAAGAGTCTCCTGTGTCCCCAACACACCCAATACAATGGTAAATTGTATAGGTACACTAGTTCGGCGAAGAGATGGTGATACAAGTGCAATATGGATGGCAGATATAGGTTTTTGTAATATAAAAATATAAAAACATCAAGGTAACTAATGATAAAAGTGAGCACAAATGGTATTGCAATGCGTTGAAACAAGGCCTAGGGTTCATACTTTCACTAGTGCGCGTTCTCTCAACAATAATAACATAACTGGATCATATAACTATCCCTCAACATGCAACAAAGAGTCACTCCAAAGTCACTAATAGCGGAGAACAAACGAAGAGATTATTGTAGGGTACGAAACCACCTCAAAGTTATTCTTTCTGATCGATCTATTCAAGAGTCTGTAGTAACATAAGACGAAGTTATTCTTTCCGTTCGATCTATCCTAGAATTCGTACTAGAATAACACCTTAAGACACAAATCAACCAAAACCCTAATGTCACCTAGATACTCCATTGTCACCTCAAGTATCCATGAGTATGATTATACGATATGCATCACACAATCTCAGATTCTTCTATTCAACCAACACAAAGAACTTCAAAGAGTGCCCCAAAGTTTCTATCAGAGAGTCAAGACGAAAACGTGTGCCAACCCCTATGCATAGATTCCCAAAGGTCACGGAACCCGCAAGTTGATCACCAAAACATACATCAAGTGAATCAATAGAATACCCCATTGTTACCACGGGTATCCCATGCAAGACATACATCAAGTGTTCTCGAATCCTTAAAGACTCAATCCGATAAGATAACTTCAAAGGGAAATGTAACACCCCATATGTGATACCTTCCATTTATGGCAATATATGAAACGTTGACTTCATCAATTCCATTATGGGCTCTTCTTTCATTTCGGGTTTCTTCGTTTTGTCGTGTGCGTGTGTTCATTTCATCCATGTCATGTTATCATGTGCATTGCATTGCATTCGTGTTGTCACTTGCACCCGGTCCCACTCGCCTTTTCCTGTTGTCCGTTTCGAGTTCCGACACTCACACACGTGCCCGTGGCACCCCAGAGTCCTTCTTTCGTGTGTGGCCATTTAACGTTCCCAGCATGAGGTGAGACTTGTTGTGCATTGTTGTTTTAGTACGTGTAGGCCGCCTGTCAAGTTTCATCGCGTTTGGAGTTCGTTTGGTACTCCAACAGTTAACCTAGTGGGCTAAAAGCTCCTTTCCTCTTGGCCCAAGACCCCCCTCCACAACAGCCCACTAACCCAGCACAACCACTCCCATCCTCTCGGTCGTCGGACCATGATCGTGTGGGCAAAAACCGCACCCCATTTGGAGTTTCCTAGCTCCCTATGCCTATAAAACAGTCCCCCACGTCCATTTTCGAGCGAAAACCCTAGTTCCGAGCTCCCCACGCCGCCGGACACGTCCGACCCAGCCGGACATGTCCGCCCCTCCGCAGCCACGTCGCCGCAGCCACTAGCATCGCGCCATATCAGCTCTGCCGCCACTTGTCCGCCTCCCATTGGCCCCGACCCCGCAGCCAGATCCACCGCCGCCACGCGGGCCGCGGAGCCCGGGGCCGGCCCGCCGGCCCGACGCCGCCGCCACTCGGGCGCCCTCCGCCCGAAAACTCCACTGCCAGCGCCGCCCCTTGCCGCTGGCGAGCTAGCCTCCGCCGCCCGACCACCTCGCCAGCGCCGCCACCCCTCTTCGCCACCGGCCACCGCCCGGCGCGCGCCCCGGCCAAGCGCCGCCGCCGCATCCCGCCGCCACCTCGGCCGGCAACGGTCGCCGCCGGTCGACGTCTCCGCTGTCGCGCCCGCCACGCCTCCGACCGGCAAGCTCCCTCCGGTCGTTGTCTTCTCCGTCTCCGGCGAGGGCCGGATCCCGATCTGGTCCAGGCGGGACCAGATCCACCAATCCCCCGATCCAAACGCCCCGCTCCGCCCGGATCCCTCCGTCCCGGAACATCTCCGTCCCGTTGACTTTTTCGGAGGGTAAAATTCCACTAAGTCCCCAGATTCCGTAATTTTGTTGCCCTCTTTGACATGCAATAACTTCGTGCTCGTAGGTCCGTTTTGAGCATGTAATATATCAAAATGTTCGTTGAGATGTGCTCTTCATTTTGTTCCACTGTGGCATGCTTGTTTGAGTTCATGTTGATGACCTAATCATCGTTGCAAGAGTGCTATATGTTTAAAACTGTTGTTATCTGTAATTTTGTTGCCTGCTTGTGGTGTTGATAACTTTGTGCATGTTGGTCCAAATGGAGCATTTGATATGTCAAAATGTTCATTGTGAAGTGCTCTACATGATGGTTGCTGTAGCATTCATGTTAGGTGTCATATTTCCATGTTAATCTCTCTTGCAAAAGTGCATGTGGTTGTTAAGTGCTGAAACTTGTTTTGAGATGCTGTTTTGACTTGCTCTTTGCTAGTGATGTGTTTGTCTTCATGTCACATGTCAATATGTTTTAGAAGCTCATTCATATGGTCTTTGCTGTGGTGCAATCCACTTTCCATGATATGCCTTGAGGTGACTTAAACAAGCTTGTAAACATGCCATTCCAATGTTGTTGTTTTATACTTAGTGAAAAAATTGCTAAGTCTGGAGTCTGTTAAACCTGATGCTATGTTTGCTTGATGCCTCATTCAAATCCATGCATGTTTTAGTATGTCAAATGATCTAGTCTTGTTGTCCATGTTATGCTCTATCCATCCATGCCCTTATTTACATATATGGCCTGCTGTAGCTTCTTTATTTCTTGCTCTCAAGTTGCTATAAATTTATCTATCAAGTTTTTATCAGCATGATCAATTTGGTGAAGCTTGTTGTTATTGATCCATGCCTCCTTTGGAGTTTCTCCAATGGAGTTGTTTGATGTATGATATGTCTATTACATGTCCATGATCTTTATATACTTAGTGGAGTTGATATGCATGTTGTTTTGTGCCTCCGAAGGCAGCATCGTGATGATGTTTTTGCCTTCCCAGATTTTGACTAACTCTGGATAAATTTATTGTAACTTGCCATGCTTGGTTAATTGTGTTCCAGTAGGTTTTCGGGTGTGTTCTAAGTTCATGCTTGTTAAGTATCATGTCTACTTCACATCCATGCCCTTTGTCTCCATGTTTGAGTGTTGTAGCATAATTATTTCTTGCTCCAAAGATGCCATGTTGCTGTAAACTGCAGTTTTGTGTGAATATTGTTTTGCTTGCCATTTGCAAACCGTGCGTCCGTTTCTGGTGATCTTTATATCGATTTCAACCGAAATCTTCACCTCTATCCAGTGGCTTGCTTGGTTTTCCAAGATGAGGCCTTCTCCATCATCATATCCTTAGGCTCAAGTGCTTCCACATGCATACACACATCATACTTGCATCATGTTGATTGTGCATTGCACCGTGTTTGATATTGTGCCGTGTTGTGTTCTTGTGTTGAGTAGAGCCGAGAGCCGAGACCGAGTTCGTGGTTACGACCGAGGTTGAGTTTGAGGAGCAAGGTTACGATCCCTCCGTGGAATCAACAGGCAAGATGACCTTACCCAGATATCACTACTATCTTTTCCTATGCTAGATGTCTCGCTCTTTAGCTTATTGCCTCGATGCCTATGTCTGTTTGTCAGGCTCCTATTGTTGCCATGAACCTCTCTAACCACCCAACCTAGCAAACCGTTGTTTGGCTACGTAAGCATCGCTCAGCCCCTCTTATAGCATTGTTAGTTGCAGGTGAAGATTTGAAGATTCTTGCTTCATGATGAAGTTAATGTTGGGATATCACAATATAGAAACTGTTAAACTAAATCATCTATATATTGGTAATGGGTGGAAGGCTAAGCCTCTTGCTTGGTGTTTTGTTCCACTCATGCCGCCCTAGGAACCGTTAAACCGGTGTTATGTTCCTTGATTTTGCGTCCCTAACACGGTTGGGGTTTATGGGCCCCCCTCGATAACCCGCTTAGCACTAAAGCTTTTCCAGCAAGGCCCAACATTGGTTTTACATTTGCCTAATAACTAAAACTTGCATAGGGACTAGCTATCCCGAGGACTTAATTAACAACCCCCGGGCCAGTGTTCCTCATGAGTGTTGGTCCAAACTAGAGCCACTTGCGGTGCCACCCAGTTCACTGGGATCTTCGGTTACTGTATGTACTGCTCATCCGGTCGTGGCCTGAGACTAGATACACGCGGCTACTATCAGGGTGTCGGCACGCCGGGAGGTCATGCTGGATTAGTTTTACCTATATCGGAATATCTTGAGCACGGGATTCCGAGAATACTCGGGTCTTCCCACCTTGGAGTTGCGACTCCGCAGATCGTGAGCTTGTGATGGGCTAAGTTGGGACACCCCTGCAGGGTTTGATCTTTCGAAAGCCGTGCCCGCGGTTATGTGGCAGATGGGAATTTGTTAATATCCGGTTGTAGATAACTTGACACCATGTTCATAATACACTACCAGCGTGAGTAACCGTGACAGTCATTTTCCGAAGGGGTTCGGGAAGTGAACAGGGTGGGGTTATGAATGACGTGCTTAGATAGGATCACTTCGTGATCACTTTGTCGATCGTTGGCACTTTCTCTTCTCGTTCTAAATACGTAAGCTAGTGCTAGTACTGCTGCAACCTTCTTTTAAGCCTTTTCCACACCTAAGGCTTTGATAGTATTGCTACGCGAGAATGGGATTGTTGAGTCCTCTGTGGCTCATAGATTCTACACAACACCAGATGCAGGTACCGTTGAGAGCTATTCAGATGATGGAACAGAGTTGTATTGGGAGTTCGACGAAGAACGTGGGCGATACTATGTGTCTTATCCCGACGATCAGTAGTGGCTTCTACTAGGGGCGATCACACCTTGTGTTGCTTTATTTATGGTATCTTTCATTTGGATCTTCGTCCGTAGTCGGACTCTGATGTTATTGGATGATGTATGTTAATGTATTACATTGTGTGACGTGGCGAGTGTAAGCCAACTACTCTTTTACAATTTCATCCCTCTTTTACATGAGTTGTGCAATGATACCATTCTTGAGATCATTCTAGTATGAGATTATGCCTTTAAGTCGTGCCTCGACACGTGGGAGGTATAATCTCATACTGGGCATTACAAGTTGGTAATCAGAGCCTTCTCCGACCTAGGAGCCCCCACTGATTGATCGAATCGTTGACGGTTGAGTTTAGGCACACACATGAAAATGTTTTGGGTCCTATATATATATATCGGAGAGTAGGATTTCTATTTACTCATCATCCTTTTATCATTCTGGTGAGGACTCCCGACGATGTTCTATCTCTTCTACTCTCAAAAATTCACTAATTAATTTTTAGGATCACGCGAGTATTGTTTAGATTGTTCCGATGTCTTTGTGACGAGAACATTGTTCTCGATGCCTCCTGTCATTTAGGGGTTGTGGCAGTGTCCCAGGGAGTTGAGCTCCGAGGTGTTGTCATCACAAATCTATCGCAGCAGTTCTGGAATACTTAAGACGACCGACATCGAAAACTCTTCTATGCGGTTAGTGGTAAAATAACCCCGACATCACCCAGTACTGGGGAGGTAGTTCGGGAGTATTGCCATAGCTTGTATAGCAGATGCATTTCGAAGGTCCGAGGTAAACAGTTTCCGAAAATAACTGGTTATGTGTTGAAGGATGGATACAACTAGATGTAGGATTAGAGTTGAGTGCGCGGTGCTTCCCCTGTATCCCCAACACCCGATTGCATAACTGGAAACTTTCGGAAATTAATAGGTGGGTTCATCTAGTAGCTCGTAGGCATTCTTCCAACGAATGCATGATATGGAGTTCGGGGTTCTATATTGAGTGAAGTGGTTTTATGGGCATTGTATCGATCGGGAGTTGCATCTTAAAGGGTCCTTGGCTATGCTGATCCGGGGATTGCAAAACCCTTTTGTAACACGTACCATGAGCTTTCAGCACGAACATGTGGAACGAAACTTCTATCTTGTATTTGTTCTATCTGCTCCTTGTTGTTTTTATTTACCTTTTGTTCTCCCAAGTGGCTTCTCGAGAAGATTGTTGTACCATTAAACTGTGGATTACATTCGTTCATTTTGTTCGAATGTTCTTGTGAAGACTTATGTTGCAATTTCTAGCCATTGATTCATCTTATATATTTTCAATCAATGGCTAATAGTTGTCATCTCATTCAGGATGGCTCCTAAAAGGGTTCCCAATGCTAACCCAGAGGGTGAAGAAGTTCCTGGTCGTCCTCCTTCCCCTCCTCCTCCGTCTGAGGCCTGGAGAGCAATTATGCAAGCGACCAACCAGAACACCCAGATGCTTATGCAAATGATGCAGACCTTTCAAGCCAACCAAGCAAATCAAGGTGGTCATGGGAACCAAGGCCAAGGCAATCTGTTCAATCAACCTCACTTTGCAACCCTCAACCAATTCCTGGCAAACCAACCGAAGGCGTTCAGTTACTGTGTGGATCCGCTAGATGCTGAAGACTGGATAACAGACATCAAAAAGCATTTCGAGTGCAGTAACGTCAGACCTGAGGATTATGTCAAGTTTGCCGCCTTCCAACTCAAGGACCAAGCCGCTGATTGGTGGCAACAGTACAAAGATTCCAGAGAGGGACGTGAAATCTCGTGGACTGACTTCTGCAAGGATTTCCGCTCTCACCACATTCCAACTAGTGTCATTGAAGGCATGCGTGAGAAATTCCGCAACCTGAAGCAAGGCACCATGTCCGTTTATCGATACAATGTCAAGTTCCAGAACCTTGCCCGCTATGCCAAGCAAGACATCCCAGATGCCAAAAGCAAGATTTATCTGTTCCGTGGTGGTCTGAAGGATGAACTCCAACTAGCTCTCACCTTGTTCGAGCCGGATGAATTTGATCAATTCTATAACATGGCTCTTAAGCAAGAGGCAGCCCAACTCAAGATTGAAGCTTCCAAAAAGAGGATCAGAGATGTTGTTCACTCCTCCTCTTCTTCCCAAGTGGTTGCAAAGCAGCAGAAGTTTTGGCTTCCACCTCCTCAAGTGCTCAGTCCTTCAAACAACAACAAGCACTCAGGTGGCCGTGGTTTCTCCCACCCACCCAACCCAAGCAATCAGTCCAAGAATCACTTTCAAGCTTTGAAGTCAATTGGTCGTTATCACCGGCCTCTCTCAGAAGTGACTTGCAACAAGTGTGGGCAGAAGGGTCACTATGCTAACAAGTGTCCCAACCCAAGGCGCCTTCCGCCTCCTCCACCTGTCAGCACTACTATTGTCAAGCACAACCCCAAGGCAGCAAGAGTGAATCTGATGGATGCAGCTCAAGCAGAGAATTCTTCAGATGTGATACTTGGTAACCTCTCAGTTAACTCAATTCCTGCAAAAGTATTGTTTGATTCGGGTGCATCGCTTTCTTTCATTTCAAGACCATTTGTTGCCAAGCATGAATTCGTCACTCAAGTGTTGCCAAAGCCTTTGAACATTATTTCTCCTGGATTGCAAATGTCCTCTCGGGTGCATGTTCCGGATGTATCTATTCATATGGGTGATTACCGCTTTCTGGTTTCTCCGGTTGTTCTCGGAAACTCCGATATTGATCTTATTCTTGGGATGGATTGGCTCTCGAAGCATGATGCAAACATTTATTGTGCAAATAAGGAAGTCGAGCTTACTCATCCTGACGAAGACGTGATTATCTTCGCCTCTCGAGATGACACAATCAGGCTATTCTCTCTCAATGACAAGGGCGAGATTAATGCCATTTCTTAGATTCCGGTGGTCAATGAATATGAAGATGTTTTCCCTGAAGAGCTTCCAGGCATGCCTCCCCATCGTCAAGTCGAATTCGTTATTGAACTCGAGCCCGGTACCGAGCCAGCATGTCGGCGTCCGTACAAGCTTTCCCCTGAAGAGTTGAAGGAGCTGAAGAAACAACTCGATGAGCAAGAACGTATGGGTATAATCAGGCCTAGTACTTCTCCTTGGGGATGTGGTGTTCTATTTGTCAAGAAGAAGGATGGCACGGAACGCCTTTGCGTTGATTACCGGCCATTGAACAAGAAGACAATAAAGAACAAGTATCCGCTCTCCAATATCAATGAATTGTTCGAGCAACTCAAAGGAGCAAAGGTGTTTTCGAAGCTCGATCTCCGGATGGGTTACCATCAGATTCGTATCCATGAAGAAGATATTCACAAGACCGCATTCAGAACAAGCTATGGCTCCTATGAATACACGGTCATGTCTTTTGGCCTCGCAAATGCTCCACCCACCTTCTCAAGGATGATGCACTTCATATTCAACCCCTACACCAATGAATTTGTTCTCGTCTATCTGGATGATATCTTGGTATTCTCCAAGAATGAAGAAGACCATGCCAAGCACCTCTGTTTGGTCCTGGACAGGCTCCGTGAACACAAGTTCTATGCGAAGTTCTCCAAATGTGAATTTTGGCTGGATAAAGTCTTATATCTTGGCCATATCATCTCTGCTGAGGGTATTTCTGTGAACCCCGAGAAAGTTGAAGCTATTGTCAACTGGGAACCCCAGCAGAATGTCAAGCAACTCCGAAGCTTCCTTGGTCTCGCTTGCTATTGCAGAAGGTTCGTTGAGAACTTCTCCAAGATTGCCAAGCCTCTCTCCAACCTGTTGCAGAAGAATGTCAAGTACAACTGGACTCCTGATTGTGATGTGGCATTCAAAACACTCAAAGAGAAGCTCATTTCTGCTCCGGTTCTTACTCCTCCGGATGAGTCCAAGCCCTATGAAGTCTTCTGTGATGCTTCATTGCAAGGTCTTGGTGGTGTTCTCATGCAAGACAAGAAGATTGTGGCATACACTTCTTGTCAGTTGAAACCAAATGAGAAGAATTACCCCACACATGATCTTGAGCTAGCAGCAGTTGTACATGCCTTGATCACATGGAGACACCTTCTGTTGGGCAGAAAAGTGGACATCTTCACCGATCACAAGAGCTTGAAGTACATCTTCACACAGCCAAACCCGAACCTTCGCCAGACTCATTGGGTTGAGATGATCCAAGAGTATGATCCAAGCATCGAATACACACCTGGCAAGGCCAATGTCATTGCAGATGCCTTGAGCAGAAAGGCATATTGCAACAGTCTCCTTCTCAAACCGTTCCAGCCTGAACTTTGTGAGTCATTCATGAAGCTTAACCTCCAAGTTGTTCCGCAAGGCTTTCTGGCAAATCTTCAAGTTGCTCCTACCTTGGAAGATCAGATCCGTGAGGCCCAACTAAGTGTTGCTATGGTGCAGAAAGTGAAACATGGTATTGCTAAGGGTACTCCCAAATACAAGTGCTATCGCGTTGATGAGAAAGACACCTTGTTCTTTGAGGACAGAATTATGGTTCCCAAGGGTGATCTCAGGAAGCTCATAATGAACGAAGCACATGACTCCCTCCTCTCTATTCATCCTGGAAGTTCCAAGATGTACCAAGACCTCAAGCAATCTTACTGGTGGACTCGAATGAAAAGGGAGATTGCCCAATTCTTGAATGAATGTGATGTCTGCAGAAGAGTGAAGGCAGAGCATCAACGTCCACCCGGTCTGCTTCAACCTCTACCTATTCCCGAGTGGAAATTCGATCACATTGAAATGGATTTCGTCACTGGGTTTCCTAAGTCCAAGAAGGGGAATGATGCTATCTTTGTAGTGATTGACAAGCTAACTAAAGTAGCTCACTTCCTTCCCGTCAAAGAATCCATCAACGCAGCTTAGTTGGCAGAGTTGTACACCTCAAGAATTGTTTCGTTGCATGGCATTCCTCAAGTCATCTCCTCAGACCGTGGAAGTTTGTTCACATCCAAGTTCTGGGACTCCTTTCAGTCAGCCATGGGCACTAAGATTCGTTTCAGCACTACGTTTCACCCTCAGACTAGTGGTCAAGTCGAAAGAGTGAACCAGATCCTCGAAGACATGCTGAGAGCTTGTGTCATCTCTTTCGGTATGAAGTGGGAAGATTGTCTCCCGTTTACCGAATTCTCCTACAACAACAGCTTCCAAGCAAGTGCCGGCAAAGCTCCTTTTGAAATCCTCTATGGCAGAAAGTGTCGTACCCCGCTCAACTGGTCCGAGACTGGTGAACGTCAACTTCTTGGCAATGATTTGATCTCAGAAGCCGAAGAAATGTGCAAAGTCATACGTGAGAATCTCAAAGCCGCTCAGTCGCGTCAAAAGAGCTACTATGACGGCAAGCATCATGATTTGGCTTTCGACATTGGTGATCATGTCTATCTTCGTGTTTCTCCTATGAAAGGAACCCAAAGATTTGGTATCAAACGAAAGCTTGCTCCTAGATACGTGGGCCCTTTCAAGATTCTTGGCAAAAGAGGCGATCTAGCCTATCAACTTGAGCTCCCCTCCAACTTTGCAAATGTTGATGATGTGTTTCACGTGTCTCAACTCCGCAAGTGCTTCAAGACACCTGAACGCACCATTCCATTCGAGGAGATTGATCTTCAACAAGACTTGTCTTATCGTGAGCACCCTGTTGCTATTCCTGAGGAAACTGAGCGCAAAACCCGCAACAAGTCAATCAAGTTCTTCAAAGTTAAGTGGTCACACCATACCGACCGAGAAGCTATGTGGGAACGAGAAGATCACCTTCGTTCTGAGTATCCTTCCTTCTTCCAGTCCTAGATCTCGGGATGAGATCTTTTTGTAGTAGAGGAGAGTTTGTAACACCCCATATCTGATACCTTCCATTTATGGCAATATATGAAACGTTGACTTCATCAATTCCATTCTTGGCTCTTCTTTCATTTCGGGTTTCTTCGTTTTGTCGTGTGCATGTGTTCATTTCATCCATGTCATGTTATCATGTGCATTGCATTGCATTCGTGTTGTCACTTGCACCCGGTCCCACTCGCCTCTTCCCGTTGTCCGTTTCGAGTTCCGACACTCACACACGTGCCCGTGGCACCCCCGAGTCCTTCTTTCATGTGTGGCCGTTTAACGTTCCCGGCATCAGGTGAGACTTGTCGTGCATTGTTGTTTTAGTACGTGTAGTCCGCCTGTCAAGTTTCATTGCGTTTGGAGTTCGTTTGGCACTCCAACGGTTAACCTAGTGGGCTAAAAGCTCCTTTCCTTTTGGCCCAAGACCCCCCTCCACAACAACCCACTAACCCAGCACAACCACTCCCATCCTCTCGGTCGTCGGATCATGATCGTGTGGGTGAAAATTGCACCCCCATTTGGAGTTTCCTAGCTCCCTATGCCTATAAAACAGTCCCCCACGTCCATTTTCGGGCGAAAACCCTAGTTCTGAGCTCCCCGCGTCGCCGGACACGTCCGACCCAGCCGGACATGTCCGCCCCTCCGCAGCCACGTCGCCGCAGCCACTAGCATCGCGCCACATCAGCTCCGCCACCACGTGTCCGCCCCCCATTGGCCCCGACCCCGCAGCCAGATCCACCGCCGCCACTCGGGCGCCCTCCGCTCGACAACTCCGCCGCCAGCGCCGCCCCTCGCCGCCGGCGAGCTCGCCTCCGCCACCCGGCCACCTCGCCAGCGCCGCCACCCCTCTTCGCCGCCAGCAACCGCCGGCGCGCGCCCCGGCCGAGTGCCGCCGCCGCATCCCGCCGGCGCCGCCGCCACCTCGGCCAGCGCCGGTCGCCGCCGCGCCCGCCACGCCTCCGGCCGGCAAGCTCCCTCCGGCCGTTGTCTTCTCCGTCTCCGGCGAGGGCTGGACCCCGATCTGGTCCAGGCGGGACCAGATCCACCAATCCCCCGATCCAAACGCCCCGCTCCGCCCGGATCCCTCCGTCCCGGAACATCTCCGTCCCGTTGACTTTTTTGGAGGGTAAAATTCCACTAAGTCCCCAGATTCCGTAATTTTGCTGCCCTCTTTGACATGCAATAACTTCGTGCTCGTAGGTCCGTTTTGAGCGTGTAATATATCAAAATGTTCATTGAGATGTTCTCTTCATTTTGTTCCACTGTGGCATGCTTGTTTGAGTTCATCTTGATGACCTAATCATCGTTGCAAGAGTGCTATATGTTTAAAACTGATGTTATCTGTAATTTTGTTGCATGCTTGTGGTGTTGATAACTTTGTGCATGTTGGTCCAAATGGAGCATATGATATGTCAAAATGTTAATTGTGAAGTGATCTACATGATGATTGATGTAGCATTCATGTTAGGTGTCATATTGCCATGTTAATCTCTGCTGCAAAAGTGCATGTGGCTGTTAAGTGCTGAAACTTGTTGTGAGATGTTGTTTTGACTTGCTCTTTGCTAGTGATGTGTTTGTTTTCTTGTCACATGCCAATATGTTTTAGAAGCTCATTCATATGATCTTTGCTGTGGTGCAATCCACTTTCCATGATATGCCTTGAGGTGACTTAAACAAGCTTAAACATGCCATGCCAATGTTGTTGTTTTATACTTAGTGAAAAAACTGCTAAGTCTGGAGTCTGTTAAACCTGATGCTATGTTTGCTTGATGCCTCACTCAAATCCATGCATGTTTTAGTATGTCAAATGATCTAGTCTTGTTGTCCATGTTATGCTCTATCCATCCATGCCCTTATTTGCATATATGGCCTGCTGTAGCTTATTTATTTCTTGCTCTCAAGTTGCTATAAATTTACCTGTCAGGTTTTTATCAGCATGATCAATTTGGTAAAGCTTGTTGTCATTGATCCATGCCTCCTTTGGAGTTGCTCCAATGGAGTTGTTTGATGTATGATATGTCTATTACATGTCCATGATCTTTATATACTTAGTGGAGTTGATATGCATGTTGTTTTGTGCCTCCGAAGGCAGCATCGTGATGATGTTTTTGCCTTTCCAAATTTTGACTAAGTCTGGATAAATTTATTGCAACTTGCCATGCTTGGTTAATTGTGTTCCAGTAGGTTTTTGGGTGTGTTCTAAGTTCATGCTTGTTAAGTATCATGTCTACTTCACATCCATGCCCTTTGTCTCCATGTTTGAGTGTTGTAGCATAATTATTTCTTGCTCCAAAGATGCCATGTTGCTGTAAACTGTAGTTTTGTGTGAATATTGTTTTGCTGGCCATTTGCAAACCGTGTGTCCATTTCCGGTGATCTTTATATCGATTTCAACCGAAATCTTCCCCTCTATCCAGTGGCTTGCTTGGTTTTCCAAGATAAGGCCTTCTCCATCATCATCTCCTTAGGCTCAAGTGCTTCCACATGCATACGCACATCATACTTGGATCATGTTGATTGTGCATTGCACCGTGTTTGATATTGTGTCGTGTTGTGTTCTTGTGTTGAGTAGAGCCGGGAGCCGAGACCGAGTTCGAGGTTACGACTGAGGTTGAGTTTGAGGAGCAAGGTTACGATCCCTCCGTGGAATCAACATGCAAGATGACCTTACCCAGATATCACTACTATGTTTGCCTATGCTAGATGTCTTGCTCTTTAGCTTATTGCCTTGATGCTTATGTCTGTTTGTCAGCTTCCTATTGTTGCCATGAACCTCTCTAACCACCCAAGCTAGCAAACCGTTGTTTGGCTACGTAAGCATCGCTCAGCCCCTCTTATAGCATTGTTAGTTGCAGGTGAAGATTTGAAGATTCTTGCTTCATGATGAAGTTAATGTCGGGATATCTGTGACGCCCGAAGACCGACGTCCCAGAAGATTCCAGAAGATTCCAGATGTTTCGGGTTCTCCCGTGTGTTTCATTTGTGCTTGTGTTATTTATTTTTTGCATTGCAGCATGTCATCATGCCATCATGTCATATTTATTTTGCATCTCAACTTAAATAAATCGTGTGGACCTTCGGTCCATTTAAATCGAGGGAGGTGTGACTTCTCTTTATAACATATCCTCTCAATATTATTAGGGAGCTATAATAAATATTCCATTCGTTGGAATTAACCCAACACACTTGCATATGTCCCTTGCAACACCCATCCTTCTTCTTCTTCTTCCTCTTATTCTTTTACTTCATCATGCAAGTGAGTTCTTCGCTACCTCCATTAATGTTCATTCTTTTCCTAAAAATTCTAGACCATGCCATATGCCCCTCCTCCAAATTTCATCCTTTTCAGATATGCTCTGGACAGATTCAAAAAATGGCTCTAGTTTGAACTACATTCAAACTTGAATTATTTTTCTATCTCTAAATAATGCCAGAGTATTTTATTTAAATGGTGCATAATTCCAGGAGTCCAGAAGTATTGTTACTTCTTTCAAATTCATCCCGTGAACCCCTGGCCTTTTTCCGTCTTATATTCTGTGGATTGTTTTTTTTTTGCAGAAATAATTTAAAACGGGAAAGGCCTTACCTTGCCACTGTACTGGGCCTCCCTGCGACCCAGCCAAGCCACCGCGGCCCATCCCTCCGGTCTCTTGGCCCAACTCCCCTAACCCTAGAGACCAGGCCTCTCGCCCGATTCCTTCCCCTCCGAACCCTAGCGCTGCTTCCCAGCTCGTCCATTCCTCTCGCTCCTCCCCCTCAGTTCCCTTCGCGCCGCCAGACCCCGCACCCTCTCACCTCGAGCGCCCGTTTCCCTCGACCCCGATTCCCCGTGCCCCTTCCTCGATTCCCTCACAGCGTCGCCTGCCCGTGACCGTAGGCCTCCAGCAAGGCCCCTGCGCCGCGACTGCGCCAAGGCCTCTCCAGCTCGGTTGCCTCCCTCCGAGCTCCTTCCAGCGCCCGTCGCGCCGTCCTCCGCCAGCCTTCGTTCGCCCTTCCTCTCCGCTTCGCCCAGGGCCGAAGCCCGGTGCCTCCCCGAGTCCTCCTGCTCCGGCCAGGAACTGCTGGCGTTCCTCCCCTCGTCCAGCAGTGTCGCGGCCTGCCTCCGCGCCCCATCCGCCTTGCCATGGCGCCTCCATCCCGCGCCCGACGCGCGCCCAGGCCGTCCCGGCCGCGACCTCCCTTCGTGCCTCACGCTTCTCCCAGGAGCCGCCGCGGCCTCGAGCTGCTCCTCTCCAGCGCGCGCGCCGCGTCCGCGCCAAGGCCGAGCCCCTCTTTGCCATGCTGCTGCCAGGCCTCGTCCCGCCTCTGCTCCGAGCGGATGGACGAGAGGCCCCGTCCTCCAACCGCTGCCTCCTTCTGTCGGGAGCAGACCAAGGAGCTACAGCCACCTCGCCAAGCGCCTAGCCCCTGCCTCGCCTCCATCGCCAAGTTGCCGCTGCCAGGGCCTTTGCTGCTCCATGTGGGACCGCCATGTTTTGTTACTGTTTTTTTTGCCAAGTGCTCCTTCCGGTGTGTCAAAGACCGGCAAGATCGACGCGAGACCAAGACCCGTGAACGACTTCGTGAAAGTACGACTACACGACGCGTCAAGTACCTCTCCGATGCCCAAGTTCGACTACATACGGCGATACGTCAAGTACTACTACCGTCGCGAGAACGAGAACCCCCAAGTACCACGACGACCGACTCGACAAGTGCCCCTACCGATGAACGAGAACAACTACTTCCCTCTACGGCATGTACCACTACCGTCCCCGGAAACGATGGTTGCGCCAAGTACATCTACGAACTCGACGCCCGAACAACTACCGTCGCCGAGACCGCAAGTACCTCTACGAACGTGTACGACTTCTTCCTCTACGTCCCTCGACGACTCGAACCGCCCCGTGAACGTTTGTTCCGAAGGTATAACCCCGAGACGATGCTCGTGAGATGCTATGTGTTGTATGAAATGTTCCCCTTGTGCTTCGTGCCCGTTTCGTCTTTTGTCATGTTCCTCGGTTGCCTCGTCGCTGATCCGTGGGAACCCGGTGACGGGAACACCCCACCTTCCATCTCGTTTGACTCGCTCACGCCATCTTTCCTTTTGCACCGGACTCTCAACGAGTTACCGGAACCGATATGTTGCCGTGGCATCATTTTCGGAATTGTTGCCGTGGCACCTTTTTCCTTCCACCACGGGGACAATGGCTTCATATCATCTTCTTGTCAACCTTTAATAAAATTGCATAAACTTGATCATGTCATCCGCATCATGTTAACAACATTATATGTGTGAATTATTGTTGCTTAAATAATTGCTAAACATGCTCATGGGGATTTTCTGGAATTGTTGTTGTTATTTCCGGCCTCATTTAAAATGTCTAATTAGTGTAGTTTTATTATGCTTCACCTCTTGCCATGCTAACAAACATTTAATCTTGTCTTGTAAATAAACGAGAGTCAATTATATAATTAAAATGTGGTGTTCGTCAATATGCAGCTCGTTGCATATTGAGCTCCACTTAACTTGTAGTTTTTGTTTGTGCACTTTGCCATGACATGCATATTTAAACCGGACATGCATCATACTTGGATGTGCATCGTATGCCATGTTTATGCTTGTGTGTTTACCGTGGTGTTTGCTTCTTTCCGGTTGCTTCTCTTGTTAGCTTCGGTTTCGTTCCGGAGTTGTGAGGATTCGCTCTCCTTGTTGCTCCGTCTTCTTCTTGGATCCGTTCTTCTTCCTTGCGGAATTCCAGGCAAGATGATCATACCCTTGGATACCTTTACTACCATTGCCATGCTTAGTTGTCTCGATGCTATCGTTACATGTCGCGCTACCCATCTTTTATGTCAGCCTCTCCTTGTTGCCATGAAACCTCTAACCTTTGACACCTTCCTAGCAAAACCACTGTTTGGCTATGTTACCCGCTTGCTCAGCCCCTCTTATAGCCACTAGAGCCACTTGCGGTGCCACCCAGTTATCTGGGGTCTTCGGTTGCTGTACGTATTGCTCATCCAGACGTGGCCTGAGACGAGATACGCGTGGCTACTATCAGGGTGTCGGCACGCCGGGAGGTCTTGTTGGACTTGTTTTACCATTGTCGAAATGTCTTGTGCTACCGGGATGCCGAGCCTGATCGGATTTCCCTAAGATAAGGGGTGATGATATTATATTTATCACTTCAGCTAATCGTGAGAGCTTGTGATGGGCTAAGTTGGAACACCCCTGCAGGGTTATGATCTTTCGAAAGCCGTGCCCGCGGTTATGTGGCAGATTGGAATTTGTTAATGTCCGGTTGTAGAAAACTTGACAGAGGATCCGAAGTAAAACACACAACTGTGTGAGTAACCGTGACTGTCTCTTTTCACTTTGAGAAGAGAACACGGTGGGGTTATGTTTGACTCGTATGTAGTTCAGGATCTTTAGCGATCACTACTTTTGCGACCGTTTGCGTAGATGCTCATCTTATTCTGGTACTCGTAAGTTAGCCACCATATTATGCTTAGCCGCTGCTGCAACCTCACCACTTTGCCTCTTCCTACCCACAAAGCTTTGCTAGTCTTGTTACCCATGGTTATGGGATTGCTGAGTCCTCGTGGCTCACAGTTACTACAACACCAGATGCAGGTTCAGCCGAGTTTGATGCAGGAGCTGGTTCAACTACTTCACTGGGAGTTCGATGAAGAGAGTGGCCGTATGCTTGTGACGTTTTCGACGATCAGTAGTGGTTTCTACTAGGATTCGATCCTGACCTGTGGCGTTATGTTGTTTTGGTATCTTTCTTTTGGATCTTCACCCGTAGTCGGGTTGTGATGTTTTGAATAATGTTTTGCTTATGTAATGTATTGTGTGAAGTGGCGAGTGTAAGCCAACTATCTTCTTTTGGAATTTAATCCCTCTTTTACATGAGTCATGCAAAGATACCAAACTTGAGATCATTCTAGGACGGGCTTATACCTTTAAGTCGTGCCTCGACACGTAGGAGGTATAGTCCCATCCTGGGTATTACAATATCACAATATATAAACTGTTAAACTAAATCATCTATATATTGGTAATGTGTGGAAGGCTAAGCCTCTTGCTTGGTGTTTTGTTCCACTCATGCCGCCCTAGGAACCGTTAAACGGTGTTATGTTCCTTGATTTTGCGTCCCTAACACGGTTGGGGTTTATGGGCCCCCCTCGATGACCCGCTTAGCGCTAAAGCTTTTCCATCAAGGCCCAACATTGGTTTTACATTTGCCTAATAACTAAAACTTGCATAGGGACTAGCTATCCCGAGGACTTAATTAACAATCCCCGGGCCAGTGCTCCTCATGAGTGTTGGTCCAAACTAGAGCCACTTGCGGTGCCACCCAGTTCACTGGGATCTTCGGTTACTGTACGTACTGCTCATCCGGTCGTGGCCTGAGACTAGATACACGTGGCTACTGTCAGGGTGTCGACACGCCGGGAGGTCTTGCTGGATTAGTTTTACCAATGTCGGAATATCTTGAGCACGGGATTCCGAGAATACTCGGGTCTTGCCACCTTGGAGTTGCTACTCCGCAGATCGTGAGCTTGTGATGGGCTAAGTTGGGACACCCCTGCAGGGTTTGATCTTTCGAAAGCCGTGCCCGTGGTTATGTGGCAGATGGGAATTTGTTAATATCCGGTTGTAGATAACTTGACACCATGTTCATAATACACTACCAGCGCGAGCAACCGTGACGGTCATTTTCCGAAGGGGTTCGGGAAGTGAACACGGTGGGGTTATGAATGACGTGCTTAGATAGGATCACTTCGTGATCACTTTGTCGATCGTTGGCACTTTCTCTTCTCGCTCTAAATACATAAGCTAGTGCTAGTACTGCTGCAACCTTGTTTTAAGCCTTTTCCACACCTAAGGCTTTGATAGTATTGCTACCCGGGAATGGGATTGTTGAGTCCTCCGTGGCTCACAGATTCTACACAACACCAGATGCATGTACCATTGAGAGCTATTCAGGTGATGGAACATAGCTGTATTGGGAGTTCGACGAAGAACATGGGTGATACTATGTGTCTTATCCCGACGATCAATAGTGGCTTCTACTAGGGGCGATCAGACCTTATGTTGCTTTATTTATGGTATCTTTCATTTGGATCTTCGTCCGTAGTCGGACTCTGATGTTATTGGATGATTAATGTTAATGTATTACATTGTGTGACGTGGCAAGTGTAAGCCAACTACTCTTTTACAATTTCATCCCTCTTTTACATGAGTTGTGCAAAGATACCATTCTTGATATCATTCTAGTATGAGATTATGCCTTTAAGTCGTGCCTCGACACGTGGGAGGTATAATCTCATACTAGGCATTACAGGAAAACTCAATCCATTACAAGAAGGTAGAGGGAGAGAAACATCATAAGATCCAACTATAATAGCAAAGCTCGCGATACATCAAGATCGTGCCATCTCAAGAACACAAGAGAGAGAGAGAGAGATCAAACACATAGCTACTGGTATATACCCTTAGCCCCGAGGGTGAACTACTCCCTCCTCGTCATGGAGAGCACCGGGATGATGAAGATGGCCACCGGAGAGGGATTCCCCCCTCCGGCAGGGTGCCAGAACGGGTCTAGATTGGTTTTCGGTGGCTACAGAGGCTTGCGGCAGCGGAACTCCCGATCTAGGTTTCTTTCTGGAAGTTTGGGTATATATAAGAGGTGTTGGAGTCGGGAACAAGTAAGGGGGGGTCCCCGAAGCGGCCACGAGATAGGGGGGTGCGCCCAGGGGGGTAGGGCGCGCCCCCCACCCTCGTGGTGGACTCGGGACTCCTCTAGTCCATCTCCGATACTCCGTGGCTTCTTCTAGTCCGAAAACAATCTCCGTGGAGTTTCAGGTCAATTGGACTCTGTTTGGTATTCCTTTTCTGCGATACTCAAAAACAAGGAAAAAACAGAAACTGGCACTGGGCTCTGGGTTAATAGGTTAGTCCCAAAAATCATATAAAAGTGTATATTAAAGCCCACTAAACATCCAAACATATAATATAATAGCATGGAACAATCAAAAATTATAGATACGTTGGAGACGTATCAAGTGTGGACCCTTCAAAATGCCAAGGACAAAGATTGGCAAAGCTCCAAGACTCTTCACTTTTTGGTTAAGTGATCGAAGATCACATTGAGTCCATAAGAAATCCAATACTATTAAACGGGGGTGAGGTTTTGATCTTGACTCAATTGCTCAAGTGCTTAGGGGCATTGCTCCAAAATACTCAAACACTTCTCCACACTTCATCTATCCAAAACACTAAAAGTCAATCTCGGTCCCACCAATATCTCCCATACGGGCCCACCTAGATTAACCCTACATTGCCACATGTCAAACCCAATGTTTCGGTACAACCGAAATGGATATCGGTATCACCGAGATGGCCCGACCAGGTCTTCGTGTTAAAGTCATTTCATCTCGGAATCACCAAGATGAACCGATCGGAATTTCCAGAATGAGCTCTTTCCTTAGCCATTGCACTTTGTTCACACCGAGTCGTTATGTTCGGTCTCATCGAAAAGCCTAATGGTCAAGTCTTTTACACTAGTTAGTCTCACCGAGATTTTCATGTGGGTGTAACTGAGTTGGGTCAAATACTTGTAACGGCTGGATTTTTTGTGCTACCTATACATACCCTTCACCACCTCTTACTCTCTAAGAGAGCCATCAGAACGAACCACCACTCCTAGTACTCGTTTTCTGAGAGAGAACCACCTACTCATGTGTTGAGATCAAGAGATTCCAACCCTACCATTCAAACCTTGATTTATAGCATTCCCCATGTTGCTTTCCATTCAATCCACTCTTCCACCAAAGCCATACTTTGAGCGAGTGATTGAGTGTTGGGGAGACGATCATTTGAAGCACAAGAGCAGGGAGTTCATCATCAACAACACTGTCTATTACCTATTGGATAGTGGTGTCTCCTACATTGGTTAGGTGTCACTTGGGAACTTCCAAGAGATTGTGGAGTTGACCAAATGAGTTTGTAAGGGCAAGGAGATTGCCTACTTTGTGAAGTTCTACCCGAGTGAGGCTAGTCCTTCGTGGACATAAGTCATGGTGTAATAGGCAAGGTTGCTTCTTCATGGACCCTTAGTGGACCGAACTCTCCATCAACATGGACGTATGTGATACGTCTCCGTCGTATTTATAATTTTTTTATTGTTCCATGCCAATATTATTCAACTTTTACATACTTTTGGCAACAATTTATATGATTTATTTGGACTAACTTACTGATCCAGTGCCTAGTGCTAGTTCCTGTTTGTTGCATGTTTTTTGTTTCGCAGAAAATCCATATCAAACTAAGTCCAAATGCAATAAAATTTTCCGAAGAATTATTTTGGAATATATGTGATTTTTGGGACTTGGAATCAACGCGAACGGAGGCACACATAGCCCACAAGACACCAGGGCACGCCCCAGGTGCCAGGCACTTGGTGATGGCTTGTGCTCACCTCGTATGTCGGTTGGAGCTCTACTTCGGCCGCAAGGAAGCTTATATCCGGAAAAAAATTGTGTTAAAATCTCAGTGCAATCAGAGTTACGGATCTCCGGGAATATAAGAAACGGTTTTCGACCAGATCTGGGGAACGCAAAACAGAAGAAGACAAAGAGACAAATCCAATCTCGGAGGGTCTCTCGCCCCTCCACAACCATGGAGGCCATGGACCAGAGGGGGAACCCTCCTCCCATCTAGGGGGGACGCCAAGGAAGAAGAAGACGGAGGGGGGGGGGGGTTCTCTCCCCCTCTCTCCCGGTGGCGCCGGAGTGTTGCCGGGGCTAGGATCGTGACGGCGATCTACATCAACAATCTTGCTACCGTCAACACCAACTTTCTCTTCCTCTATGCAGCGGTGTAACCTCTGTATTCCCGATGTAATTCTCTACTTAAACATGGTGCTCAACACTACATACTATTATCCAATGATATGTGGTTATCCTATGATGTTTGAGTAGATTTGTTTTGTCCTATGGCATAATCGTGATCTTGGTTGGTATGATTTTATATTTTATTTTGGTGATGTCCTAGGGTGCCCTCCGTTCTCGCGCAAACGTGAGGGGGGCCCGTTGTAGGGTGTTGCAATATGTTCATGGTTCACTTATGGTGGGTTGCTAGAGTGACAGAAGCTTAAACCCGACTAAGGGGGGTATGACATATGGGAGTAAAGAGGACTTGATACTTAGTGCTATGGTTGGGTTTCACGACCTTAATGATCTTTAGTAGTTGCGGTTGCGGATGCTTGCTAGAGTTCCAATCATAAGTGCATATGATCCAAGTACGAAAAGTGTGTTAGCTCATGCCTCTCCCTTAATATAAAATTGCAAGAATGATTACCGGTACTTGTTATCGACTTCCTAGGGACAAATCATTCTCTTGTGCTGCAAAAAGCTTTCTACTACACTACTTTTATTGTCTTGCAATTTATTTCAAGTTCTCGCTAATTACTTCTACTTTTATTTCTATTTTAGATAAAGCAAACGTTAAGTGTGCGTAGAGTTGTACCGGTGGTCGATAGAACTTGAGGGAATATTTGTTCTACCTTTAGCTCCTCGTTGGGTTTGACACTCTTACTTATCGAAAAAAGGCTACAAACGATCCCCTACACTTGTGGGTTATCAAGACTTTTTTCTGACGCCGTTGTCGGGGAGCAATAGCGTGGGGTGAATATTCTCGTGTGTGCTTGTTTGCTTTATCACTAAGTAGTTTTTATCTTCTTTTCTAAGTTGTTATCTATCTTTAGTTATGGATATGGAACACGAAACACCAGAAAAATAGTTGTACTTGCTACTCATGGAGATGGGGAACCTCCTAAAACCCTCGATGTTGGTTATGTGAAAAGTATTATGCACTACTTTGGTAATCCTGAGAAAACCCCATTCAACATGATAATGGGAGTAACGTTGGATCAACGTGAATGCTTTAGGGATTATCGCTTGACTCATAAAGGGAAATTGTTATGGGATCTTACTCATATGTTGCATTGGTATGCCCGGGAGCTATGCTTAAGATATGATTATACTTGTTGCTCTAGGATGACGCTCCACATCTTCCCTTTTCATGCAAATTTAATGATAATGAAACCTTAGCTTCTTATGCTAAAGGTATATATGATTACTATGATTTGGAATGAATAGAAGAATTTTTTGCTTTTAAGGGTGCTTGTGAAATTGAATCTTTGTTTGAAAAGTATGAAGATTTTGATGATTCAGTTTATAGACCTGAAATTTTTTCTATCCTTAAATATTGCTATGATAATTATAAATACAATTACGATATTGATGTATTTATTGAGAAGGTCTCCTTTGTCCAGGAAGAGACTAATATTTTGCAGGAGTCGATGGAAGAAGAAATTGATGACATTGTGAGCTCATTGGATGAAAAAGATGAGGAGGAGAGCGAAGAACAAAAGGAGGAAGAACGGATTAGCTACCCGTGCCCACCTTGTGATGAGAGTAACCCCTCAACTCATACATTGTTTAAATTCGCTTCATACTTACCGAAGGATGAATGTTGTGATGATTACTGTGATCCCATTGATTTGTTTGAAATATCCCTTTTTGATGATTCTTGCTATGATTGTGGCCAAGATGCCAATATGAATTATGCTTATGGAGACGAACTTGCTATAGTTCCTTATGTTATAATGAAATTGTTGCTATTGCACCCACACATGATAGTCCTATTATCTTTTTGAATTCTCCAAACTACACTATTTCGGAGAAGTTTGCACTTATTAAGGATTACATTGATGGGTTGCCTTTTACCGTTGCACATGATGATTTTGATGAGTATAATATGCGTGTGCTTGCTGCTCCTACTTGCAATTATTATGAGAGAGGAACTACATCTCCGCCTCTCTATGTTTCCAACACGATAGAATTGCAATAAACTACTTATACTATGCATTGGCCTTTGCTTGATGTGCATGAATTGTTCTTTAATGACATGCCGATGCATAGGAAGAGAGTTAGACTTCGTCATTGCACGATATATGTTGCTTTGTGCTCACTACTAAATGCTAAATCGTTGCTAATTAAAATTGGCTTTGATATACTGCCGGGGAGACAACCCGGAAGTTTTAGAGTGTCATTTATTTCCGGTGAGAGATTTTATAAAGTTTAAAAACAAAAAAATATAGAGGGGAACTTAAAACTTTTTCAAAAAGAGAAGTGACTGAAAGGTGATGCATTGCGGAAGTGAGGGTCGACCTTGAACACTTGTGTTCATGCTCATGGAAACAATGTAGAATTTTTTATGGAAGTTTCTCACAAAAATAATTATCCCCTTGTAAAATTCCATTGTATTATAAAAAATAATGTGCCAAGAGTTTCCTTTAGGATGATTAGATTGCTTGTTGGTTTGTGCGGTGCAAAAACAGAAACTTTGGTTGTAGTGCACGATTTTACATTTTTTAATGGAATGTCGAAAGTTTATGAAACTTTTTGCACAATCTTTCTATACAAATTTTTTATTTTCTCCTAATGTTTCAGAATTTTTAGAGTCACAGAAGTATGGTGAATGTTCAAATCTTTACAAACTATCCTGTTTTCACAGATTGTTGTTATAGCTTCATTATTTGCGTATGTTTGAATTCTTGTTGAAGCCTCCTTGACTTGGGGCCATAGAATTGTGATAGAATACAGTGGGTAATGTTTGATTATAATTATACAATAATGTTAGAGCAGTACATGATGGGATTTCATTGATCATATGCACTAACCCCGCCACTAAAAGTTCGGTTAAGTTTTGTGTGGATGAAGTGTTCGAAGATCGAGAAGGTCTCGATGTGAAGAGAAGGAGGAGAGGCAAGAGCTCAAGCTTGGGGATGCCCAAGGCACCCCAAGTAAATATTCAAGGATACTCAAGCATCTAAGCTTGGGGATGTCCCGGAAGGTATCACATCTTTCTTCAACAAGTATCGGTATGTTTTGGGATTCGTTTCGTTCACATGATATGCGTAAATTCATGGAGCGTTGTGTGATTTTTATTTTTATTTTAATAATGCACCATGTTGGTATGAGATAGTCCATGGTTGATTTATAGAATGCTCATTGCACTTCACTTAAATCTTTTGAGTATGGCGTTATAGAATGCTTCATATGCTTCACTTATATCATTTGAAGTTTGGATTGCCTGTTTCTCTTCACATAGAAAACCGATGTTCCTAGAATGCTCTTTTGCTTCACTTATATTTGTTAGAGCATGGTATTTTGTAGAAAGAATTAAACTATCATGCTTCGCTTATATCTATTTAGAGAGTCAAACGGAATTGGTTAATTGCATGGTTAGTCATAAAATCCTACATAAAACTTGTGGATCACTGAATATGATATGTTTGATTCCTTGCAATAGTTTTGCGATATAGAGATGATAATATGTGGGAGGTACTAGTGGATGATCGTGTTTAGTAAGATATTGGTGTTAAGGTTTGTGATTCCCGAAGCATGCACGTATAGTCTCTCGTTATGCCGGGAAGTTGGATCACAATTTATACTTGATTGTCTATCTTTGTGTGAAGCTCTGGGGCGCGCGATGGTTAACTCCTACCAACCTCCCCCCTAGGAGCATGCATAGTATTACTTTCCTTATAGGGCTAATGAACTTTTGCATTGAGTATGCGAGTTCTTTATGACAAATGTGAGTTCATTGATTATACGCACTCTCACCCTTTCATAATTGCTAGCCTCTCTCGTACCGCGCAACTTTAGCCGGTGCATTAACCTTATTAAACCTTCCTCAAAACAACCACCATACCTACCTATTATGGCATTCCCATAGCCATTCCAAGATATATTTCCATGTACTTCCATCATATAGTTGACTTGAGCATTCGTTTTCATCATATAGAGTCATACTATGTTATAGGTATAGAATTGTAATTTTTATTTCTTGAGTTATAAGTAAATAGAAGTGTGATGATCATCATTATCCATTATTAGAGCATGTCCCAGTGAGGAAAGGATGATGGAAACTATGATTCCCCCACAAGTCGGGATGAGGCTCCGGACAAATATAAAAAGAAAAGAAAAAAGATAAAAAGGGAGAAAAGTGAGGCCAAAAAGAGCCCAAGAAAAAAAAAATGAGAGAAAAAGAGAGAAGGGGCATGCCAATTCCACACTTGTGCTTCAAAGTAGCACCATGTTTTTCATATGGAGAGTCTCCTATGTTGTCACTTTCATATACTAGTGGGAATTTTTCCGTAGTAGAGTTTGATGCATACCCTCTTAGTTCCATATTGAGCTTGCATACACTTACGGCTCTTAGTGCATCTGTTGCATGGCAATCCCTAGTCCTCGCATTGATATTGGTTGATGGACATCTCCATAGTCCATTAGTTTCCCTAGTTGATGTGATACTTTCTCCCTTCTTTTGTCTACTACCATCGCATTCTATTCCACCTATATTGCTATACCCATGGCTTGCGCTCATGTATTGCGTGAGAGTTAAAAATGCTGAAGCGCGTTAAAAAGTATGAACCAATTGCTTGTATCACACCGGGGGTAGTACATGATTTATACTTTGTGTTATGAAGACAGAGCATGACAAGGCTATATGATTTTGTAGGGATAACGTTCTTTAGCATTGATATTTGAAAGACATGATTGTTTGTTGGGATGCCCGAGTATTGATGTATTTATGTAAAATTATAGACTATTGCTTTGAATCACTCATGTCTTAATATTCATGCCATGATTAGATATATGATCAAGTTTATGCTAGGTAGCATTCCACATCAAAAATTATCTTTTTTATCATTTACCTACTCAAGGACGAGCATGAATTAAGCTTGGGGATGTTGATACGTCTCCGTCGTATCTATAATTTTTGATTGATCCATGCGAATATTATTCAACTTTTACATACTTTTGGCAAGAATTTATATGATTTATTTGGACTAACTTACTGATCCAGTGCCTAGTGCCAGTTCCTATTTGTTGCATGTTTTTTGTTTCATAAAAAATCCATATCAAACGAAGTCCAAATGCAATAAAATTTTACGGAGAATTATTTTGGAATATATGTGATTTTTGGGACTTGGAATCAACGCAAACGGAGGCCCACATGGCCCACGAGATACCAGGGCGCGCCCTAGGTGCCAGGCGCATGGTGATGAGTTGTGCTCACCTCGTACGTCAGTTGCAGCTCTACTTTGGGTGCAAGGAAGCTTATATCTAGAAAAAAATCGTGTTAAAATCTTAGCACAATCAGAGTTACGGATCTCCGCGAATATAAGAAACGGTTTTCGACCATATCTGGGGAACGCAAAACAGAAGAGGATAGTAAGACAGATCCAATCTCGGAGGGGCTCTCGCCCCTCCATAGCCATGGAGGCCATGGACCAGAGGGGGAACCCTCCTCCCATCTAGGCGGGAGGCCAAGGAAGAAGAAGAAGGAGGGGGGCTCTCTACCCCTCTCTCCCGGTGGCGCTGGAGTGTCGCCGGGGCTAGGATCGTGACAACGTTCTACATCAACAATCTTGCTACCGTCAATACCAACTTTCTCCCCCTCTATGCAGTGGTGTAACCTCTCTACTCCCGCTGTAATTCTCTACTCAAACACGGTGCTCAACACTACATACTATTATCCAATGATATGTGGTTATCCTATGATGTTTGAATAGATCTGTTTTCTCCTATGGCATAATCATGATCTTGGTTGGGTATGATTGTATATTTTATTTTGGTGCTGTCCTACGGTGCCCTCCGTTCTCGCGCAAACGTGAGGTGGTCCCGTTGTAGGGTCTTGCAATATGTTCATGGTTCGCTTATGGTGGTTTTCTAGAGTGACAGAAGCTTAAACCCGAGTAAGGGGGTATGACGTATGGGAGTAAAGAGGACTTGATACTTAATGCTATGGTTGGGTTTCACGGCCTTAATGATCTTTAGTAATTGCGCATGCTTGCTAGATTTCCAATCATAAGTGCATGTGATCCAAGTACGGAAAGTGTGTTAGCTCATGCCTCTCCCTCAATATAAAATTGCAAGAATGATTACCGATACTTGTTATCGACTGCCTAGGGACAAATCATTCTCTTGTGCTACAAAAAGCTTGCTACCACACTACTTTTATTGTCTTGCAATTTATGTCAAGTTCCCGCTAATTACTTCTAGTTTTATTTCTATTTTAGATAAAGCAAACATTAAGTGTGCGTAGAGTTGTATCGGTGGTCGATAGAACTTGAGGGAATATTTACTCTACCTTTAGCTCCTCGTTGGGTTTGACACTCTTACTTATCGAAAAAGGCTACAAATGATTCCCTACACTTGTGGGTTATTAGTATGATAGCACTACCTATGGGTACCACGCCAAAAATCATCATGTCTTCATTGCGTTTGATTTCTCTAATCCCTCCTTTACGTTCATATGCAAAGTCATTACTTTCCGCTGCTCAACTCTTAGACTTGCATGTGAAGGGTGTATTTGACTTGGTATAATTGCTAAAACTTGCCCACAACTAAAATTGGAAAAAGGATAAGTTTTTATTTGGTCAAGTAGTGTAATCACCCCCCTCTAGACATATTTTTGATCGTACAAGTGGTATCAGAGCGTTGGTCTCCATTGCATTGGTTTCCAAACCTAGGAGAGTATGGCGTGTAGTGAGGGTAATTATCATCGTAGAGGTCCATATTTTGATGGTACGAACTTTGCTAATTGGAAACATAAGGTTGAAAGAACATGTGGTGCCCCCATGTTTGGTTTTGGTAATTGATGACAAATATCTATGGACTAATGGTTGCCTTGAGTTATATTTGAAGGATTTGTCCATAGGATTTTCTTGGAGTCCATGTGTTGGTTTCAAGGAGAGTTTGTGTCGACCAAGGTGTTATTCAAGGTATTATCTAAAGATTGGTCATGTGTGAGGTTGACCAAGACTAATTCAAAGAGTGAATCAAGGTGATCAACACACAAAGCGTAAAAGATGTACCGAGAGGGATCAAGCGATCCCATGGTATGTTAAGCATTGTCAATTATGCTTTGTGTACTAACCCATGGTATTTGTGAGAGTTCTATGTGGGGTTAGGTTATCTTCCATGGGCTTGCATCAAGAGGAATATCACATGCAACCCGTGGAGAATGACATCAAATGAAGGTTGTGATGTGCAAGTTCAAGTGACGCATCACGAAGAGATCAAGTGATTGAAGCTTGCCGTCCATTGTGCTGACAAATGGACTTGTGAAGATGTGTCGAAGAGTGGCTCACCCATAGTGGAGTATGGGGGAAATCTACTAGTCTTCACTGAGCCAACGCAATCTGTTGGAAATATGCCCTAGAGGCAATAATAAAAGTATTATTATTATATTTCCTTGCTCATGATAATTGTCTGTTATTCATGCTTAAATTGTATTGTACGGAAACAGCGATACATGTGTGAATATATAGACCACAATGAGTCCCTGGTAAGCCTCTAGTTACTAGCTCGTTGATCAACAGATGGTCACGGTTTCCTGACCATGGACATAGGATGTCAGTGATAACGGGATCACATCATTAGGAGAATGATGTGATGGACAAGACCCAATTCTGAGCCTAGCACGAGATCGTATAGTTCGTAATGCATAAGCTTTTTGGTGTCAAGTATTTATTCCTTAGACCATGAGGTTGTGCAACTCCCGGATGCCGTAGGAATACTTTGGGTGTGCCAAACGTCACAACGTAACTGGGTGGCTATAAAGGTACGCATCGGGTATCTCTGAAAGTGTCTGTTGAGTTGGTACGAACCGAGACTGGGATATTGTCACTCCGTGTGACGGAGAGGTACCTCTGGGACCTCTCGGTAAGACATCATCATAATGAGCTCAAGGTGACTAAAGGAGTTAGTCACGGGATGATGGATTACGGAATGAGTAAAGAGACCTGCCATGACGAGATTGAACAAGGTATCGGGTATACCGACGATCGAATCTCGGGCAAGTACCGTACCGATAGACAAAGGGAATAACATACGGGATTGAGTGAATCCTTGACACAGTGGTTCATCCGATGAAGATCATCGAGGAACACGTGGGAACCAACATGGGTATCCAGATCCCGCTGTTGGTTATTGACCAGGGAGTCGTCTCGGTCATGTCTGCGTGTCTCCCGAACCCGTAGGGTCTACACACTTAAGGTTCGGTGACGCTAGGGTTGTAGAGATACATGCACATGGAAACCCGAATGTTGTTCGGAGTCCCGGATGAGATCCCGGACGTCACGAGGAGTTCCGGAATGGTCCGGAGGTAAAGAATGATATATAGGAAGTCCAGTTTCGGCCATCGGGTGAACTCTGGGGGTCACCGGGAGTGTCCCGGGACCACCGGAGGGGTCTCGGGGGTCCACCGGGTGGGGCCACCCATCCCGGTGGGTCCCCTAGGCCGCAAGGGGGAAGGGGCCAGCCCCTGGTGGGCTGGTGCACCACTGGGGCCCCCCTCCATGCGCCTAGGGTTGAAACCCTAGGGGGAGGGGGCGCCCCCTATGCCTTGGGGGGCAAGTCTGCCCCCCTGGCCGCCGCCCCACCCTGGAGATCTGATCTCCCAGGGACGGCACCCCCCCTGGCCCCTATATATAGTGGGGGGGAGAGGGCAGCCGCACCCCAAGCTTCTGGCGCCTCTCCCCCCTCCCGTCACACTTCCTACTCCTCCGCAGGGCACCGGCGAAGCCCTGCAGGATTTCCTGCTGCATCCACCACCACGCCGTCGTGCTGCTGGATCTCCGACGACCTCTCCTCCCCCCTTGCTAGATCAAGAAGGAGGAGACGTTGCTGTACCGTACGTGTGTTGAACGCGGAGGTGCCGTCCGTTCGGCGCTAGGATCATCGGTGACGAAGAACGCGAAGAGTACGACTACTTCATCCACGTTCCTTCGAACGCTTCCGCTCATGATCTACAAAGGGTATGTAGATGCACTACTTTATGCTCGTTGCTAGATGACTCCTTAGATTGATCTTGGTGAAAGCGTAGAATTTTTTTTGAATTCTGCTACGTTCCCCAACAGTGGCATCTGAGCTAGGTCTTTTGCGTAGCATCTTGCACGAGTAGAACACAAACAAGTTGTGGGCGTTGAGTTTGCTCAATTTTCTTACCGTTACTAGTCCAATCTTGATTCGGCAGCATCGTGGGATGAAGCAGCCCGGACCGACCTTACACGTACGCTTACGTGATACTGGTTCCACCGACAGACATGCACTAGTTGCATAAGGTGGCTGGCGGGTGTCTGTCTCTCCCACTTTAGTCGGATCGGATTCGATGAACAGGGTCCTTATGAAGGGTAAATAGAAATTGACAAATCACGTTGTGGCTTTTGCGTAGGTAAGAAACGTTCTTGCTAGAAAACCTTTAGAAGCCACGTAAAACTTGCAACAACAATTAGAGGTCGTCTAACTTGTTCTTGCAGCATGTGCTATGTGATGTAGTATGACCAAGAAGATGTGATGAATGATATATGTGATGTATGAGATTGATCATGTTCTTGTAATAGGGAATCACGACTTGCATGTCGATGATAATGACAACCGGCAGGAGCCATAGGAGTTGTCTTAATTATTGTATGACCTGCGTGTCACTGAATAACGCCATGTAATTACTTTACTTTATTGCTAAACGTTAGCCATAGTAGTAGAAGTAATAGTTGGCGTGACGACTTCATGAAGACACGATGATGGAGATCATGATGATGGAGATCATGGAGTCGAGCCGGTGACAAAGATGATCATGGTGCCCCGAAGATGGAGATCGAAGGAGCAAGATGATATTGGCCATATCATGTCACTTTATTTGATTGCATGTGATGTTTATCATGTTTATGCATCTTGTTTACTTAGAACGACGGTAGTAAATAAGATGATCTCTCACTAAAATTTCAAGGATTGTGTTCCCCCTAACTGTGCACCGTTGCTAAGGATCGGTGTTCCGAAGCACCACATGATGATCGGGTGTGATAGGCTCTAACGTTCGCATACGACGGGTGTAAGCCAGATTTACACACGCAATACACTTAGGGTTCACTTGACGAGCCTAGCATGTACAGACATGGCCTCGGAACACGGTAGACCAAAAGGTCGAACATGAGTCGTATAGAAGATACGATCAACATGAAGATGTTCACCGTTGATGACTAGTCCGTCTCACGTGATGATCGGACACGGGCTAGTCGATTCGGATCATGTGTCACTTAGATGACTAGAGAGATGTCAATATGAGTGGGAGTTCATTAAAATTTGATTAGATGAACTTAATTATCATGAACTTAGTCTAAAATCTTTACAATATGTCTTGTAGATCAAATGGCCCACGCTCAAGTTACCCTCAACTTCAACGCGTTCCTAGAGAAAACCAAGCTGAAAGACGATGGTAGCAACTATACGGATTGGGTCCGTAACATGAGGATTATCCTCATAGCTGCCAAGAGATCATATGTCCTTGAAGCACCGCTAGGTGATGCACCCGTTCTCCCAGCGACCCAAGACGTTATGAATGCTTGGCAGACGCGTTGTGATGATTACTCCCTGGTTTAGTGCGGCATGCTTTACAGTTTAGAGTCGGGGCTCCAAAAGCGTTTTGAGCACCACGGAGCATATGAGATGTTCCAAGAGCTGAAAATGGTTTTCCAAGCTCATGCCCGAGTCGAGAGATATGACGTCTCCGACGCATTCTACAGCTGTAAGATGGAGGAGAACAGTTCTGTCAGCGAGCACATACTCAAGTTGTCTGGGTTGCTCAACCGCTTGTCTCAGTTGGGAATGAATCTCCCAGACGAAGCGGTCGTTGACAGAATCCTCCAGTCGCTCCCACCTAGCTACAAGAGCTTCGTGTTAAACTTCAATATGCAGGGGATGGAGAGGTCCATTCCCGAGGTGTATTCAATGCTGAAATCAGCGGAGGTGGATATCAAGAAAGAACATCAAGTGTTGATGGTCAATAAAACCACTAAGTTTAAGAAAGGCAAGGGTAAGAAGAACTTCAAGAAGAACGGCAAAGGAGTTGTCGCGCCCGGTAAGCAAGTTGCCGGGAAGAAGCCAAAGAATGGACCCAAGCCTGAAACTGAGTGTTTTCATTGCAAGGGAACGGGTCACTGGAAGCGGAACTGCCCCAAATACTTAGCAGACAAGAAGGCCGGCAACGTCAAAGGTATATATGATATACATGTTATTGATGTGTACCTTACCAGCGCTCGTAGTAGCTCCTGGGTATTTGATACCGGTGCAGTTGCTCACATTTGTAACTCAAAGCAGGAGCTGCGGAATAAGCGGAGACTGGCGAAGGACGAGGTGACGATGCGCGTCGGGAATGGTTCCAAGGTCGATGTGATCGCCGTCGGCACGCTGCCTCTACATCTACCCTCGGGATTAGTTTTAAACCTTAATAATTGTTATTTAGTACCAGCTTTGAGCATGAACATTGTATCTGGATCTCCTCTTATGCGAGATGGCTACTCATTTAAATCTGAGAATAATGGTTGTTCTATTTATTTGAGAGATATGTTTTTGTTGGGGAACGTAGTATTTTAAAATTTTCCTACGATCACGTAAGATCTATCTACCAGATGCATAGCAACGAGAGGGAAGAGTGTGTCTACGTACCCTCGTAGACCGGAAGCGGAAGCGTCAAGTGACGCGGTTGATGTAGTCGAACTTCTTTGCGATCCAACCGATCAAGTACCGAACGTACGGCACCTCCGCGTTCAGCACACGTTTAGCTTGATGACGTCCCACGAGCTCTTGATCCAGTTGAGCTTCACGGGAGAGTTTCGTCAGCATGACGGCGTGGTGACGGATATGATGTATCTACCTGCGCAGGGTTCCGCCTAAGCACTGCGACGATATGACTGAGGTGTGTTTCTGTGGAGGGGGGCACCGCACACGGCTGGAACAATTCAACTTGTGTGTCTTTGGGTGCCCCCCTGCCCCCGTATATAAAGGAGCAAGGGGGGAGGCCGGCCGGCCCTCCTATGGTGCGGCTAGGGTGCAATCCTACTAGGAATAGGATTGCAATCCTATTCCTAGTAGGAACTACCAAAGAAGGAAGAAGGGGGAAGGAAAGGGAGAAGGAGAGGGAAAGAGGGGCCGCGCCCCCTTCCCCTTGTCCTATTCGGACTCCTCCTAGGGAGGGGGCGTGCCACCTCCTGGCTGCTGCCCTCTCTCTCCCCTATGGCCCACCAGGGCCCACCATTCCCCCGGGGGGTTCCGATAACCCCCCCGGCACTCCGGTAAATTCCGAAACTTTCCAGAACACTTCCGGTGTCCGAATATAGTCGTCTAATATATCAATCTTTATGTCTCGGACATTCCGAGACTCCTCGTCATGTCCGTGATCTCATCCGGGACTTCGAACTACCTTCGGTACATCAAAACTCATAAACTCATAATACCGATCGTCATCAAACGTTAAGCGTGCGGACCCTACGGGTTCGAGAACTATGTAGACATGACCGAGACTCATCTCCGGTCAATAACCAATAGCGGAACCTGGATGCTCATATTGGCTCCTACATATTCTACGAAGATCTTTATCGGTCAAACCGCATAACAACATACGTTGTTCCTTTTGTCATCGGTATGTTACTTGCCCGAGATTCGATCGTCGGTATCTCTATACCTAGTTCAATCTCGTTACCAGCAAGTCTCTTTACTCGTTCCGTAATACATCATCTCGTGACTAACTCATTAGTCTTTTGCTTGCAAGGCTTATTATGATGTGCATTACCGAGAGGGCCCAGAGATACCTCTCCGACACTTCGAAGTGACAAATCCTAATCTTGATCTATGCCAACACCACGAATACTTTTTTTTTGACTATATACTGCAAGGCAAAATCCTCACAGCCCACTTTATTGAAATATAATAAAAACAAATTACAACAAGGTTAGAGATACTTACATGAGTAGACTAAACAAGAGAACCTAAGGTAAGTTAGTTA
The DNA here is from genome assembly GCA_902687465.1 of Secale cereale. NCBI lineage: Eukaryota > Viridiplantae > Streptophyta > Magnoliopsida > Poales > Poaceae > Secale > Secale cereale. The sequence goes on from LR738709.1 coordinate 653,879,553, forward strand.
GCCAATACATAAAGCTATCCTTGTATTTACATTTTATCCTATGAGATAAAAGGGTCATGTCATGGATAAAATTGTGCCTCCATCGCCTGAAAAGAGGAGATTCATTTCTGAAGACCTTTCCATTTCTAGTAATCCAGATGTTCCAGGCAGCAGTGAAAACCACTTCAGTAAAGAATGGTTGGCCAAAATCAGCCCTTGCTTTGCAAGCCATGTGGTAGGTGGTCATACCAGGTACTGGATCCCAGGAAATTTGCAAATAGTTCCAAACTCTTTGGCTGAATATGCAGGAGAAGAAAAGATGGCTGACATCTTCATGTATATGATGAGGACATAGAACACAGGTTAGGTCATCCACATGCCAATGCCTGCGTTGAAGCATATCTCTGGTGTTTAACCTGTCTCTAAGGAGGAGCCAACCAAACATTTTAATCTTCATTGTGCATGCACTTTTCCATATCCAAGAAAAGATAGGGTCAGAAACTATTTGCTTATGAACTTGAGTGTAGTATGATTTGGGCCTAAAGGATCCTTTATTAAAAGGCCAAATCCAGCTATCAGTGTCTTGTGAAGTACATTGATAACTCAGAACATTCTGCAGGTACTGCAGTTCATCAAAAGCATGTGTGGATAAAGGCAGATGAAAAGATCCCATAAGATCCTAATCCATGACTTGAGCAACAGAAAGTTGACCATCAATCACATATGAAAATAATCTGGGGAAATAATTGCTCAATGTTTCTCCATTGATGTCAGATAGCCAAGGGTCATGCCAGAAAAGGATGGAGGTGCCATTACCAAGGCAAGGCTTGGCAATAGACAAGTATTTGGCAGATAATTTGAAGACATCTCTCCACCAAAATGATCCATAAAGGATAGTTGAATGAGGCACAGAATCATGGTAGTAAGAATCCCAGACCAAGCTGACCCAAGGGATATCATGATGGTTGTAGAACTTATGGAGGAATTTCATCAACAAAGCTTCATTGTGCACCTTGAGGTTAAGCACCCCAAGACCCCCTTTATCTTTTGGTAAGCAGACCAATTTCCATGCAGCAAGAGACTGTTTTGGTGTGTCAGAATTGCCTCTCCACAGACATTCTCTCTGTATTCTTTCAATCTGTTTTAGAATGCCAATTGGGATGTCCAGAGAGAAAAATAAATATATGGGCATAGAAGATAAGACAGACTGTAGTAGCTGTAGTCTGCAACCTTGATTAAGAAAACAAGATGATGCAGAAAGCCTTCTTTCAATTCTATGCACCAAAGGAAGCAAGTCCTGGACTATAGGTTTAGTTGTACCCATAGGCAAACCTAAATAGGTAAATGGCATTGTTCCAAGCTTACAACCTAAAAGAGTGGATAATATGTTTGCCTCTTCAGCAGATAAGTTAATGGGGACCATCATAGATTTAGCAAAGTTGACTGATAATCCAGTTGAAGTTGCAAAAACATCCAACATGTCCTTCAAGGCAATTAGTTGCTGATCTACAGCAAGGAGAACAATTAAAGTATCATCTGCATATTGAACAATTGGATAATGTGAACAGTTTGTAGGGATTGGCAGAGTTAAGATTCCTCTGCTGCACATGTCATTCACCACAGATTGTAAAAGATCAGCAGCAAGCACAAATAGCAAAGGGGACATGGGATCCCCTTGTCTGACCCCTCTCTTACAATGGAAGTGACTTCCAGGTACCCCATTCAGCAGGATTGATGAAGATCCAGAAGATAAAATGGTCCTGATCCATGAAATCCACTTCTCATTGAAACCCTTATATCTGAGGATTCTTAAAATAGCTTCATGTTCAATGGTGTCAAAAGCTTTAGTGAAATCCAGCTTAAGAAGTACAATAGGCCTTTTTGAAGCCTGACATTGATGTATATATTCAAAACACCATGCCAAGCAGTCCTGGATAGATCTAGACTTCAAGAACCCATACTGATTCTTGTGCAAACATGATAGAATGACTCCTTGCAGCATATTAGCTAACAGTTTTGTTAAAAACTTTAGGCATGTGTTAGTGAGTGAAATAGGCCTATAGTCATTCATAGTTTCAGAGCTTGGTTTCTTTGGTATCAGAGTTATCAAGGAAGTGTTGATACATTCCAAGTTTAAAGATCCATCATAAAATTCTTGCACTAACTTCATGAAATCCTCCTTGATAACATTCCAGCACTTTTTTTAAAAATAGGCCAGTGAAACCATCAGGTCCAGGAGCCCTGTCAGATGGCTTAGTTAAATCATCCAGACCCTCCACTCTTGTAATAATGGAATCCAGGTCAAATCCCATGTGGATGCCATTGGAACAACCCATTCTATCCTTGAACTCTTGCAAGAAGAGTGCAGACATAGTAGCATGGTCAGAGATGACATCATTATCCACAGTGATACTGGAAATGGTGTTGGACCTGAATCTTTCAGTTGCCATAGCATGAAAGAACTTTGTATTGTCCTCCCCAACTTTGATATTTCTAATTGTGCATCTTTGTTTCCAGTAAATAAACTGTAATCTAAGGATCTCCTCCAAGTGTAATTTCACAATCCTTCTGAAATTAGCTTCAGGAGTGTATAAATGTCTGAGCTCTTCAAGAGTATCCAAGTGTAGGATTACCTTGTTGCAATCTTGGATTAGCCTCTTGAGTTTAGAAAGGTTGGTGTGCCATACCTTGAGAGCATATCTGAGATTCTTAAATTTTGCAGATAAGGTAGCAGCAGAAGAAGTCCTGTGTACAGGTTTAGACCAAGCTTGACTAACACAGTCCATAAATCCAGGCAGATCAACCCAATAATTTTCAAAACGAATAATCTTGGCCTTAGGGATCATGGTTTTGATGGAAACCACACAAGGAGTATGATCTGATGTTGATCTGGCTAGAGGCAGCACCAAGGTGTTTGGGAATTGACATGTCCAATTGACTGTAGTAAAGAACCAGTCAATTTGCTCCAATAAAGGTACAGATTGCATATTTGACCATGTAAATCTTCTTCCTTTCAAAGGAAGCTCAATAAGACCAAGGTGTCCAATTACCTCATTGAATAAAAGCATATCATTAACATTACCACCTGGCCTATTTCTGTTGTCCATGGACCTAAGAAAATTAAAATCCCCAAGCAAAAGCCAGTTAGCATCTATGGGAATGTCAAGATTATACAGCCATGTGATAAAGGTGTCTCTAGCAGGGTTTTGGCATGGGCCATAAACAGTAACCAAGGTCCAGACATCAGAACTGTATCTCGATTGAAATTCCACAGATATACCAAAACTGAGAGATTCTATCAGTTTGCCAGTAAAAATAGCAGAGTTCCATAAAACTATCATGCCACCAGAAGCCCCAACCGAGGGAACAAAGATAAAATGATCAAAATGTCGTGGACAAAATTTGTGAATAAATCGTTGATCCATAACCTCACATTTCGTTTCCTGAAGACAAATAACAGAGCAGCCACTCTCCTCAATTTTCTGACGAACAGCACGTTGGCGATTTTCTGAATTTAACCCTCGCACATTCCAGCATAGAACCTTCCAATCTCTAAAGGATGTATTAGTCATTACAACCCCAAAATAAAAGTAGCAAAACAGGCATCACATAATGATGACCCTTCCAGAACCGCAAGTTGCAACTAGCTTCAAGTACTGAAAATGAAAAACTAGCAAGATAGATGGTTTTAACAGGGGTTAACCATAAACCCAGCATGAAGAAACGACTAAACATCATGAGCCGATGAAGAAGCGGACGAAGTTGCCGGATCAGCATTAAGCTTGTCGGCAGAGATCTTCTCCGGAGCGATGCCAAGGTGGTGCCCAATCTGCTGAAGAACTCGAATTGGTGTGGGAGGTGGAACTGCATCTGTTGCATCGTCAGACTTGTGCTCCTGCACCTTCCGCTTCTTCAGGGGCTTGGTCGATGGCTTCTTCAGTGGAGCTGGCTTCGGCACACTGTGCTTGAAACCATCCCTGAGTGCAGACAGTCTAGCGCTACGCCTGACCTGAGATTCCACAACTGCAGAAAACTTGCGCCTCCGAGTCTTCTTGGCTGTCGCAGTAAAACTGAAGGTATCCATTTCCACCTCAGTCAGAGGATCAGATGTTGCCATTGCATCGTTGGAAACTGCAACCTTGTCAAAACATAGAGAGCGAACAACTTTTGGTTTTTTGACCGCAAGCTCTGAAGGACAAAGTGCAGGCGGTAGAAACACCAGCTCATTGCATACCCGCGAAGAGGAGAAAGAAACTTCCCAGGAATCCTTTGGCAAAACAATCGGCTGAATAGGACTGAGCAGAGGCATACCTTTAGGAATGTGTAAAGACTCCACAAAAGGCATCATGTGAGAAAAACAGCGGGTCCAAAGCATTTGCGGGGGAATCTCAGGTCCATAAATAGTAAGAATGCGGCCAACAAAAATCAGCGGCTGAAGAGCAGGTGGCTGGTACACTGCAAGAGCATGACTGTCACTGTCAGAACTTTGACCTGGCCCGGAATTGTCCATCACCATAGATTCCTGCGAGACCTCATGGGGATTGTCATCTTGGACCCAATCCTCGACTACAACCTCTTCGTTGTTCTGTTGCGGCTCTGGTGGCTCATTCCAAGCTAACTGGGGCTCATTCCATCCTAACTGAGGAAATTCAGGCATAACAAAGTTGAAGTTATCAAACTGAAGTTGCCCAGGCAAAGGGTGCGGATTGCCATTCACCGGCATTGGATCTTCATCCGCAGGGAGAATGTCAGCAAACTCCGCTGAGAGGACATAAATAGGAGCAGTCCATGAGATCCTTGTGGCCCCAAAATCACCATACTCTCGATAGACAATATCACGCGGAACTTGCTCTGGGCAGGGAAAAGAAGCATAAACAAGGGTGCGAACCATGCGAGGATCATCCTGATGCCACTGATGATAGCGACCAAAGGTACTGACTGCATCAGATATATATTTGGCGTTGCGATAATCCAGCGGTATCCCCAAGATCATAAGCCAGCCTCTGCGAAATCCTTGAGTAGCTCTATAGTTAATGCCGTGGTTGTGTGGGATGAAACGAACAAAGTGACCATTACCAAGGTCATAAGGAGAATGATCCATGATGGCGTGTCTAGAAGCAGTACTTCTAAACTCAAACAACCCAACACCTTCGATCCACTGCTGGTCACTAAGAACATCGCGATGAAGATGATTCATAACAAAGTCACTAACCAGCTGGCGGAATTGCAGAATCTGACCAGGCGGTGGAGGGGGCTCAACGATGCCAATTGCATACTGCTCGTGGTGTTGATCTGGAGCAACCGCCGGAGAAAGAAACGTCCGCGGCAACCGTGTTGGCCCACCATCAATGACATCAAAGCCCGGCGGTAGGAATTCCGCAGGGTTAATGGCGAAGTTGGCCATGGTCGATGGAGGCAGCAAGGTGGTGGGTGGTGGTGAGGATGAAGCTTGGCCAACGGCGGAGGGCGGCAGCGATGGGACAGGACGCTGCAGATGCGCGTGGGAGGTCGTCTCTAAAACCGAGGAGACGCGAAGAGGTAGAATAGGAATAGGACTCATGGCAGGAACTGATTCCACCTCCTTCGATTTACCAAGATTTTGCGGCACCTTTTTTTTTGACTTTCCAAACGAGACCATTATCCATAGCCCATTGCTTGCATTGAGAACTTCGGTGACCATCACGATTGCAAGCCAGACAAACAGGACAAGAAGCAGACATGTGGCCCTGTTGTAAACATTTAGAGCACGTTAACACACGGGCCACCATGTCATCCACCATATCATTAAATTGATCACGCGCCTCCTACGATGATGGCAAGTCTACGTGCAGAGGGCCGGATGACGCAATCAGCCCAGACACAGAAGGCCCAACATGGGGAGCCGGAGATTCCGGGGTGGACGTGGAAGAAACCAGCAACGTATCTCGGGCATGCAGATCTCGTGGTTGCGAAGAAGCCGGCGCAGTATTAGGAATGAGATCAACCGATTGAACCGTACCAAAAATAATCGGCGGCGACGCCGCTGTCCAACGCAGATTCGCCGGCGGCGAGGGATGAATGATAACCCTCTCATGGGCAGAAACTTCATAGCCCGCTTCAATGATGGTGTCAATCTCAGCCTGTGTTGCAGGGTATCTATAGCCTTTGCAAGCGTCATAGTTTTGCATTGTAGCAAATGAAATCCTCTTCTGAACTTTCGCACCTAATCGAAGGGAAGACTTACGCGGTGGGTGATGCATGGCTAGCATGCCAAGAGCAGCTCGTCGCTTGGATGGACTAATAAGGATCCACTCTGCATCACATTCTAGATTCCAACGACGGAACTCACGTTCCCAATTAGGGCCACCACGACCCCAAAGATTGAAATAACATTTGAAGTTTAAGCAAGTAAAAGAACGGAGATTAAGAACCAGGAAACCAACTTGCTTAGAGGAGACATTAAAAGAATAGACATTGTCATGTATGTATGAAACTCCCAATTCAATAGCAGAACCTCCAATGGCCGCTTCCAAAGCCACCGCAACAGAGTCTTCTGTGAGACGAAAATCATGTCTCCCAAAGGAGACAACCATCGTGAAATGACCAGTATCATCCGTAGGATGAATGGTGAGACCAGTAGATCTGCAAACCTTATCCGCAAACTCAAAACCCTTGGAGAAATCCAAGCCAAGGGTGGATCCAGAGTAGATCGCCATAAGAAAATTATATCACCAGAACGATGAGAAGACGCCGAAGAGATTGATCGGAGAAGAACCTCAGATTAGAGGTGGTGTGGAGAGATCGCCGGAGATGGTGGGTGGGAGCGGTGGGAGGTGGGAGTCGCCATCTGATTTACCTTTCTCACCACGAATACTTTCGGAGACACCTGTAGAGCATCTTTATGATCACCCAGTTACGTTGTGACGTTTGATAGCACACAAGGTTTTCCTACGGTATTCGGGAGTTGCATAATCTCATAGTCATAGGAACATGTATAAGTCATGAAGAAAGCAATAGCAGTAAAACTAAACGATCATAGTGCTATGCTAACGGATGGGTCTAGTCCATCACATCATTCTCCTAATGATGTGATCCCATTGATCAAATGACAACTCATGTCTATGGCTAGGAAACATAACCATCTTTGATCAATGAGCTAGTCTAGTAGAGGCATACTAGGGACATACTGTTTTGTCTATGTATCCACACATGTACTAAGTTTCCGGTTAATACAATTCTAGCATGAATAAAAGACATTTATCATGATATAAGGAAATACAAATAACATCTTTATTATTGCCTCTAGGGCATATTTCCTTCAGTCTCCCACTTGAACTAGAGTCAATAATCTAGATTACAAAGTGATGATCCTCACACCCATGGAGTCCTGGTGCTGATCATGTTTTGCTCGTGGAAGAGGCTTAGTCAACGGGTCTGCTACATTCAGATCCGTATGTATTTTGCAAATCTCTGTCTCCCTCCTTGACTAGATCGCGGATGGAATTGAAGAGTCTTTTGATGTGCTTTGTTCTCTTGTGAAACCTGGATTCCTTCGCCAAGGCTATTGCTCCAGTGTTGTCACAAAAGATTTTCATTGGACCCGATGCACTAGGTATTACACCTAGATCGGATATGAACTCCTTCATCCAGACTCCTTCATTTGCTGCTTCCGAAGCAGCTATGTATTCTGCTTCACACGTAGATCCCGCCACGACGCTCTGCTTGGAACTGCACCAACTGACAGCTCCACCGTTCAATAAAAATACATATCCGGTTTGTGACTTAGAGTCATCCGGATCAGTGTCAAAGCTAGAATCGACGTAACCGTTTACGACGAGCTCTTTGTCACCTCCATACACGAGAAACATATCCTTAGTCCTTTTCAGGTATTTCAGGATGTTCTTGACCGCTGTCCAGTGATCCACTCCTGATTACTTTGGTACCTCCCTGCTAGACTTATAGCAAGGCACACATCAGGTCTGGTACACAGCATTGCATATATGATAGATCCTATGGTTGAGGCATAGGGAATGACTTTCATTTTCTCTCTATCTTCTGCAGTGGTCGGGCATTGAGTCTTACTCAACTTCATACCTTGTAATACAGGCAAGAACCCTTTCTTTGACTGATCCATTTTGAACTTCTTCAAAATCTTATCAAGGTATGTGCTTTGTGAAAGTCCAATTAAGCGTCTTGATCTATCTCTATAGATCTTGATGCCTAATATATAAGCAGCTTCACCGAGGTCTTTCATTGAAAAATTCTTATTCAAGTATCCTTTTATGCTATCCAGAAATTCTATATCATTTCCAATCAATAATATGTCATCCACATATAATATTAGAAATGCTACAGAGCTCCCACTCACTTTCTTGTAAATACAAGCTTCTCCAAAAGTCTGTATAAAACCATATGCTTTGATCACCTCATCAAAGCGTATATTCCAACTCCGAGATGCTTGTACCAGTCCATAGATGGATCGCTGGAGCTTGCATACTTTGTTAGCACCTTTTGGATCGACAAAACCTTCTGGTTGCATCATATAAAACTCTTCTTTGAGATATCCATTCAGGAATGCAGTTTTGCCATCCATTTGCCAGATTTCATAATCATAAAATGCGGCAATTGCTAACATGATTCGGACAGACTTAAGCATCGCTACTGGTGAGAAAGTCTCATCGTAGTCAACTCCTTGAACTTGTCGAAACCCTTTCGCAACAAGTCGAGCTTTGTAAACAGTAACATTACCGTCTGCGTCGGTCTTCCTCTTAAAGATCCATTTATTTTCGATGGCCTGCCGATCATCGGGCAAGTCAACCAAAGTCCACACTTTGTTCTCATACATGGATCCCATCTCAGATTTCATGGCCTCAAGCCATTTTGCGGAATCTGGGCTCATCATCGCTTCCTCATAGTTCGTAGGTTCATCATGGTCTAGTAACATGATTTCCAGAACTGGGTTGCCATACCACTCTGGTGCGGAACGTACTCTGGTTGATCTACGACGTTCAGCAGAAACTTGATCTGAAGTTTCATGATCATCATCATTAACTTCCTCACTGATTGGTGTAGGAATCACTGGAACAATTTTCTGTGATGTACTACTTTCCAATTCGGGAGAAGGTACAATTACCTCATCAAGTTCTACTTTCCTCCTACTCACTTCTTTCGAGAGAAACTCCTTCTCTAGAAAGGATCCATTCTTAACAACGAATATCTTGCCTTCGGATCTGTGATAGAAGGTGTACCCAACAGTCTCTTTTGGGTATCCTATGAAGACACATTTCTCCGACTTGGGTTTGAGCTTATCAGGTTGAAGCTTTTTCACATAAGCATCGCAGCCCCAAACTTTAAGAAACGACAACTTTGGTTTCTTGCCAAACCATAGTTCATAAGGTGTCGTATCAACGGATTTAGATGGTGCCCTATTTAACGTGAATGCAGTTGTCTCTAAAGCATAACCCCAAAACGATAGCGGTAAATCGGTAAGAGACATCATAGATCGCACCATATCCAATAAAGTACGGTTACGACGTTCGGATACACCATTACGCTGTGGTGTTCCGGGTGGCGTGAGCTGTGAAACTATTCCACATTGTTTCAAATGAAGACCAAACTCGTAACTCAAATATTCTCCTCCACGATCAGATCGTAGAAATTTTATTTTCTTGTTACGATGATTCTCTACTTCACTCTGAAATTCTTTGAACTTTTCAAATGTTTCAAACTTGTGCTTCATTAAGTAGATATACCCATATCTGCTCAAATCATCAGTGAAGGTCAGAAAATAACGATACCCGCCGCGAGCTTCAACACTCATTGGCCCACATACATCAGTATGTATGATTTCCAACAAATCTGTTGCTCGCTCCATAGTTCCGGAGAACGGAGTTTTAGTCATCTTGCCCATGAGGCATGGTTCGCAAGCACCAAGTGATTCATAATCAAGTGATTCCAAAAGTCCATCACTATGGAGTTTCTTCATGCGCTTTACACCAATATGACCTAAACGGCAGTGCCACAAATAAGTTGCACTATCATTATTAACCTTACATCTTTTGGTTTCAATATTATGAATATGTGTATCACTACAATCGAGATCCAATAAGAATAGACCACTCTTCAAGGGTGCATGACCATAAAAGATATTATTCATAAAAATAGAACAACCATTATTCTCTGATTTAAATGAATAACCGTCTCGCAACAAACAAGATCCAGATATAATGTTCATGCTCAATGCTGGCACCAAATAACAATTATTTAGGTCTAAAACTAATCCCGAAGGTAGATGTAGAGGTAGCGTGCCGACGGCGATCACATCGACTTTGGAACCATTTCCCACGCGCATCATCACCTCGTCCTTAGCCAATCTTCGTTTAATCCGTAGTCCCTGTTTCGAGTTACAAATATTAGCAACCGAACCGGTATCAAATACCCAAGTACTACTACGAGCATTAGTAAGGTACACATCAATAACATGTATATCACATATACCTTTGTTCACCTTGCCATCCTTCTTATCCGCCAAATACTTGGGGCAGTTCCGCTTCAAGTGTCCAGTCCCCTTGCAGTAGAAGCACTCAATTTCAGGCTTGGCTCCAGACTTGGGTTTCTTCGTGGGAGTAGCAATTGTCTTGCTATTCTTCTTGAAGTTCCCCTTCTTTCCCTTGCCCTTTTTCTTGAAACTAGTGGTCTTGTTAACCATCAACACTTGATGCTCCTTTTTGATTTCTACCTCCGCAGCCTTGAGCATAGCAAAGAGCTCGGGAATTGTCTTTTGCATCCCTTGCATATTATAGTTCATCACGAAGCCTTTATAGCTTGGTGGCAGTGATTGAAGAACTCTATCAATAACACTATCCTCGTCAACTTTGCAACCAAGTTGAGTCATATGATTGTAGTACCCAGACATTCTGAGCAAGTGTTCACTGATAGAACTATTCTCCTCCATCTTGCAGCTGTAGAACTTATTGGAAAGCTCATATTTCTCAATCCGGGCATTTGCTTGAAATATTAACTTCAACTCCTGGAACATCTCATATAATCCATGACGTTCAAAACGTCGTTGAAGTCCCGGTTCTAAGCCGTAAAGCATGGCACACTGAACTATCGTGTAGTCATCAGACCGCGACTGCCAGACGTTCAAAGCGTCTACATTAGCGGGAGGGGGCTTGTCACCTAGCGGTGCTTCAAGGACATAATTCTTCTGTGCAGCAATGAGGATAATCCTCAAGTTACGGACCCAGTCCGTGTAATTGCTACCATCATCTTTCAACTTAGCTTTCTCTAGGATTGCATTAAAATTCAAAGGAACGGTAGCACGGGCCATTGATCTACAACAACATAGATATGCAAAAACTATCAGGACTAAGTTCATGATAAATTAAAGTTCAATTTAATCATATTAATTAAAGAACTCCCACTTAGATAGACATCCCTCCGGTCATCTAAATGATCACGTGATCCAAATCAACTAAACCATGTCCGATCATCACGTGAGATGGAGTAGTTTCAATGGTGAACATCTTATGTTGATCATATCTACTATATGATTCACGCTCGACCTTTCGGTCTCCAGTGTTCCGAGGCCATATCTGCATATGCTAGGCTCGTCAAGTTTAACCCGAGTATTCTGCGTGTGCAAAACTGGCTTACACCTGTTGTATTTGAACGTAGAGCTTATCACACCCGATCATCACGTGGTGTCTCGGCACGACGAACTTTCGCAACGGTGCATACTCAGGGAGAACACTTATACCTTGATATTTAGTAAGGGATCATCTTATAATGCTACCGTCGTTCTAAGCAAAATAAGAAGCATAATAAGATAAACATCACATGCAATCAAAATATGTGACATGATATGGCCATCATCATCTTGTGCTTTTGATCTCCATCTCCAAAGCACCGTCATGATCACCTTCGTCACCGGCGCGACACCTTGATCTCCATCGTAGCATCGTTGTCGTCTCGCCAACTATTGCTTCTACGACTATCGCTACCGCTTAGTGATAAAGTAAAGAAATTACATGGCGATTGCATTTCATACAATAAAGCGACAACCATATGGCTCCTGCCAGTTGCCGATAACATTACAAAACATGATCATCTCATACAAAACCGTATAACTCATCATGTCTTGACCATATCACATCACAACATGCCCTGCAAAAACAAGTTAGACGTCCTCTACTTTGTTGTTGCAAGTTTTACGTGGCTGCTACGGGCTTAGCAAGAACCGTTCTTACCTACGCATAGAAAACCACAACGATGTTTCGTCAAGTATGTGTTGTTTTAACCTTCACAAGGACCGGGTGTAGCCACACTTGATTCAGCTAAAGCGAGAGAGACAGACACCCGCCAGTCACCTTTAAGCAACGAGTGCTCATAACGGTGAAACCAGTCTCGCGTAAGCGTACGCGTAATGTCGGTCCGGGCCGCTTCATCTCACAATACCGCCGAAGCAAAGTATGACATGCTGGTAAGCAGTATGACAAGTATCGCCCACAACTCATTGTGTTCTACTCGTGCATATCATCTACGCATAGACCTGGCTCATGATGCCACTGTTGGGGAACGTAGTATTTTAAAATTTTCCTACGATCACGTAAGATCTATCTACCAGATGCATAGCAACGAGAGGGAAGAGTGTGTCTACGTACCCTCATAGACCGGAAGCGGAAGCGTCAAGTGACGCGGTTGATGTAGTCAAACTTCTTCGCGATCCAACCGATCAAGTACCGAACGTACGACACCTCCGCGTTCAGCACACGTTCAGCTTGATGACGTCCCACGAGCTCTTGATCCAGTTGAGCTTCACGGGAGAGTTTCGTCAGCACGGCGGCGTGGTGACGGATATGATGTATCTACCTGCGCAGGGCTTCGCCTAAGCACTGCGACGATATGACCGAGGTGTGTTTCTGTGGAGGGGGGCACCGCACACGGCTGGAACAATTCAACTTGTGTGTCTTTGGGTGCCCCCCTGCCCCCGTATATAAAGGAGCAAGGGGGGAGGCTGGCTGGCCCTCCTATGGTGCGGCTAGGGTGCAATCCTACTAGGAATAGGATTGCAATCCTATTCCTAGTAGGAACTACCAAAGAAGGAAGAAGGGGGGAGGAAAGGGAGAAGGAGAGGGAAAGAGGGGCCGCGCCCCCTTCCCCTTGTCCTATTCGGACTCCTCCTAGGGAGGGGGCGCGCCACCTCCTGGCTGCTGCCCTCTCTCTCCCCTATGGCCCACCAGGGCCCACCATTCCCCCGGGGGGGTTCCGGTAACCCCCCCGGCACTCCGGTAAATTCTGAAACTTTCCAGAACACTTCCGGTGTCCGAATATAGTCGTCCAATATATCAATCTTTATGTCTCGGACATTCCGGGACTCCTCGCCATGTCCGTGATCTCATCCGGGACTCCGAACTACCTTCGGTACATCAAAACTCATAATACCGATCGTCATCAAACGTTAAGCGTGCGGACCCTACGGGTTCGAGAACTATGTAGACATGACCGAGACTCATCTCCGGTCAATAACCAATAGCGGAACCTGGATGCTCATATTGGCTCCTACATATTCTACGAAGATCTTTATTGATCAAACCGCATAACAACATACGTTCGTTCCTTTTGTCATCGGTATGTTACTTGCCCGAGATTCGATCGTCGGTATCTCTATACCTAGTTCAATCTCGTTACCGGCAAGTCTCTTTACTCGTTCTGTAATACATCATCTCGTGACTAACTCATTAGTCTTTTGCTTGCAAGGCTTATTATGATGTGCATTACCGAGAGGGCCCAGAGATACATCTCCGACACTTCGGAGTGACAAATCCTAATCTTGATCTATGCCAACACCACGAATACTTTCGGAGACACCTGTAGAGCATCTTTATGATCACCCAGTTACGTTGTGACGTTTGATAGCACACAAGGTGTTCCTACGGTATTCGGGAGTTGCATAATCTCATAGTCATAGGAACATGTATAAGTCATGAAGAAAGCAATAGCAGTAAAACTAAACGATCATAGTGCTATGCTAACGGATGGGTCTAGTCCATCACATCATTCTCCTAATGATGTGATCCCGTTGATCAAATGACAACTCATGTCTATGGCTAGGAAACATAACCATCTTTGATCAATGAGCTAGTCTAGTAGAGGCATACTAGGGACATACTGTTTTGTCTATGTATCCACACATGTACTAAGTTTCCGGTTAATACAATTCTAGCATGAATAAAAGACATTTATCATGATATAAGGAAATACAAATAACATCTTTATTATTGCCTCTAGGGCATATTTCCTTCAGTTTTATGGTCATGCCCCGCTGGTCAATGGTTTATTTTTGATGAATCTCGATCGTAATGATACATATATTCATAGTGTGAATGCCAAGAGATGTAAAGTTGATAATGATAGTCCCACATACTTGTGGCATTGCCGCCTTGGTCATATTGGTGTCAAACGTATGAAGAAGCTTCATGCTGATGGACTTCTGGAGTCTCTTGATTATGAATCATTTGACACGTGCGAACCATGCCTTTTGGGCAAGATGACCAAGACTCCGTTCTCCGGAACAATGGAGCGAGCAACCAACTTATTGGAAATCATACATACCGATGTGTGCGGTCCAATGAGTGTTGAGGCTCCCAGAGGCTATCGTTATGTTCTCACACTCACAGATGACTTGAGTTGATATGGGTATATCTATTTGATGAAGCACAAGTCTGAGACTTTTGAAAAGTTCAAGGAATTTCAGAATGAGGTTGAGTATCAACGTGACAGAAAAATAAAGTTCTTGCGATCAGATCGTGGGGGTGAATATTTAAGTCATGAATTTGGCACGCACCTAAGGAACTGTGGAATTGTTTCACAATTGACACCGCCCGGAACACCTCAGCGTAACGGTGTGTCCAAACGTCGAAATCGTACTCTGTTGGACATGGTGCGATCTATGATGTCTCTCACCGACTTACCGCTATCTTTTTGGGGATTTGCTTTAGAGACTGCCGCATTCACTTTAAATAGGGCTCCGTCGAAATCCGTTGAGACGACACCGTATGAACTTTGGTTTGGCAAGAAACCTAAGTTGTCGTTTCTAAAAGTTTGGGGTTGCGATGCTTATGTCAAGAAACTTCAACCTGAAAAGCTCGAACCCAAATCGGAAAAATGCGTCTTCATAGGATACCCAAAGGAAACGATTGGGTACACCTTCTACCACAGACCCGAAGGCAAAATCTTTGTTGCAAAGAATGGATCCTTTCTGGAGAAAGAGTTTCTCTCGAAAGAAGTGAGTGGGAGGAAAGTAGAACTTGATGAGGTGACAGTCACCCCTCCTGAACCGGAAAGTAGCGCAACGCAGGAAAATGTTCCTGAGGTGCCTGCACCGACAAGGGAGGAAGCTAATGATGATGATCATGAAGAAACAGATCAAGTTACTACTGAGCTTCGAAGGTCCACAAGGGCACGTTCCGCACCAGAGTGGTACAGCAACCCTGTCTTGGAAATCATGTTGTTAGACAACGGTGAACCTTCGAACTATGAAGAAGCGATGGCGGGCCCGGATTCCAATAAATGGCTTGGAGCCATGAAATCCGAGATAGAATCCATGTATGAAAACAAAGTATGGACTTTGGTGGACTTGCCCAATGATAGGCATGCCATAGAAAATAAATGGATATTTAAGAAGAAGACAAACGCGGATGGTAATGTGACCATCTATAAGGCTCGGCTTGTCGCTAAGGGTTATCGACAAGTTCAAGGGATTGACTACGACGAGACTTTCTCTCCCGTAGCGATGCTGAAGTCAGTCAGAATCATGTTAGCAATTGCCGCATTCTATCATTATGAAATATGGCAAATGGACGTCAAAACGGCATTCCTTAATGGCTTCCTCAAGGAAGAGTTGTATATGATGCAGCCGGAAGGTTTTGTCGATCCAGAGAATGCTAACAAGGTGTGCAAGCTCCAGCGCTCGATTTACGGGCTGGTGCAAGCATCTCGGAGTTGGAATATTCACTTTAATGATGTGATCAAAGCGTTTGGCTTTATACAGACTTATGGAGAAGCCTGTATCTACAAGAAAGTGAGTGGGAGCTCTGTAGCATTTCTCATATTATATGTGGATGACATATTGCTGATGGAAAATGATATAGAATTCTTGGAAAGCATAAAGGCCTACTTGAATAAGAGTTTTTCAATGAAGGACCTTGGAGAAGCTGCTTACATATTAGGCATCAAAATCTATAGAGATAGATCAAGACGCCTCATTGGTCTTTCACAAAGCACATACCTTGACAAGATATTGAAGAAGTTCAATATGGATCAGTCCAATAAGGGGTTCTTGCCTGTTTTGCAAGGTATGATATTGAGCAAGGCTCAGTCGCCGACCACGGCAGAAGATAGAGAAAAGATGAGTGTCATTCCCTATGCCTCGGCCATAGGTTCTATCATGTATGCCATGCTGTGTACCAGACCTGATGTGAACCTTGCCATAAGTTTGGTAGGGAGGTACCAAAGTGATCCCGGTATGGAACACTGGACAGCGGTCAAGAACATCCTGAAGTACCTGAAAAGGACTAAGGATATGTTTCTCGTTTATGGAGGTGACGAAGAGCTCGTCGTAAAGGGTTACGTCGATGCTAGCTTCGACACAGATCTGGATGACTCAAAGTCACAAACCGGATACGTGTATATTTTGAATGGTGGAGCAATCAGCTGGTGCAGTTGCAAGCAGAGCGTCGTGGCGCATTCTACATGTGAAGCGGAATACATAGCTGCTTGTGAAGCAGCACAAGAAGGAGTCTGGATGAAGGAGTTCATCATCGACCTAGGAGTCATTCCAAGCGCGTCAAGCCCGATGACTCTCTTCTGTGAGAACACTGGAGCTATTGCCATTACCAAGGAGCCCAGGTTTCACAAGAAGACCAAGCACATCAAGCGTCGTTTCAACTCCATCCGGAATTATGTTCAAGATGGAGACATAGATATTTGTAAAGTGCATACGGATCTGAATGTTGCAGACCTGTTAACTAAACCTCTTCCACGGGCAAAACATGATCAACACCAGAACTCTATGGGTGTTCGATTCATCACAATGTAACTAGATTATTGACTCTAGTGCAAGTGGGAGACTGTTGGAAATATGCCCTAGAGGCAATAATAAAAGTATTATTATTATATTTCCTTGTTCATGATAATTGTCTGTTATTCATGCTTAAATTGTATTGTACGGAAACAGTGATACATGTGTGAATATATAGACCACAATGAGTCCCTGGTAAGCCTCTAGTTACTAGCTCGTTGATCAACAGATGGTCACGGTTTCCTGACCATGGACATAGGATGTCAGTGATAATGGGATCACATCATTAGGAGAATGATGTGATGGACAAGACCCAATTCTGAGCCTAGCACGAGATCGTATAGTTCGTAATGCATAAGCTTTTCGGTGTCAAGTATTTATTCCTTAGACCATGAGGTTGTGCAACTCCCGGATGCCGTAGGAATACTTTGGGTGTGCCAAACGTCACAACGTAACTGGGTGGCTATAAAGGTACGCATCGGGTATCTCCGAAAGTGTTTGTTGAGTTGGTACGAATCGAGACTGGGATATTGTCACTCTGTGTGACGGAGAGATACCTCTGGGCCCTCTCGGTAAGACATCATCATAATGAGCTCAAGGTGACTAAAGGAGTTAGTCACGGGATGATGGATTACGGAACGAGTAAAGAGACCTGCCATGACGAGATTGAACAAGGTATCGGGTATACCGACGATCGAATCTCGGGCAAGTACCGTACCGATAGACAAAGGGAATAACATACGGGATTGAGTGAATCCTTGACACAGTGGTTCATCCGATGAAGATCATCGAGGAACACGTGGGAACCAACATGGGTATCCAGATCCCGCTGTTGGTTATTGACCGGAGAGTCGTCTCGGTCATGTCTGCGTGTCTCCCGAACCCGTAGGATCTACACACTTAAGGTTTGGTGACGCTAGGGTTGTAGAGATACATGCACATGGAAAACCGAATGTTGTTCGGAGTCCCGGATGAGATCCCGGACGTCACGAGGAGTTCCGGAATGGTCCGGAGGTAAAGAATGATATATAGGAAGTCCAGTTTCGGCCATCGGGTGAACTCCGGGGGTCACCGGGAGTGTCCCGGGACCACCGGAGGGGTCCCGGGGGTCCACCGGGTGGGGCCACCCATCCCGGTGGGTCCCCTAGGCCGCAAGGGGGAAGGGGCCAGCCCCTGGTGGGCTGGCGCACCACATGGGCCCCCCTCCATGCACCTAGGGTTGAAACCCTAGGGGGAGGAGGCGCCCCCTATGCCTTGGGGGGCAAGTCTGCCCCCCTGGCCGCCGCCCCACCCTGGAGATCTGATCTCCCAGGGCCGGCGCCCCCCCCCCTGGCCCCTATATATAGTGGGGGGAGAGGGCACCCGCACCCCAAGCTTCTGGCGCCTCTCCCCCCTCCCGTCACACTTCCTACTCCGCAGGGCGCCGGCGAAGCCCTGCAGGATTTCCTGCTGCATCCACCACCACGCCGTCATGCTGCTGGATCTCCGACGACCTCTCCTCCCCCTTGCTGGATCAAGAAGGAGGAGACGTTACCGTACGTGTGTTGAACGCGGAGGTGCCGTCCGTTCGGCGCTAGGATCATCGGTGACGAAGAACGCGAAGAGTACGACTACTTCATCCACGTTCCTTCTAACGCTTCCGCTCGCGATCTACAAAGGGTATGTAGATGCACTACTTTATGCTCGTTGCTAGATGACTCCCTAGATTGATCTTGGTGAAAGCGTAGAAATTTTTTTGAATTCTGCTACGTTCCCCAACACAATCAATATTGTGTTAGCCCATAATGTTAGCTTTCCAACAAACTTGGTTTCATTGAATTCAGAGTCCGTTTGTAGAAGTTGTGTCTATTTTGGTGTCCTCAAAAGGGCTGCAGCGGTACTACCGCTCATGGGAGCGGTACTACCACTTGGAGGGGATGTAATTTTTTGCTACTGCGACTACTTCCGCTCCGGACCAAAAACTCATCATAAGTTCAGCGGTGGTAGGCACGAATGTATTTTTTAGTACCGCTCGCAAGCAGTAGTACCGCTACTCCTAGCGGTAGTACTGCTACCCCTAGTGGTAGTACTGTGAGGACAAGCGGTAGTACCGCTCCGACGGTTCTACCGGCTTTTTGCCTCCTCGTTGTTGTTTTTCAAAGGGCTTCCTCCACCCTAGCGGTAGTACCACTTTAATGAGCGGTAGTACCGCTCTGTGCGGGTTGTGAGCATAACGGTTGTATTTTTCCCCACCTATAAAAGGGGGTCTTCTTCCCCAATGAACCTTATCTCTTAAGTTCGTGTTCTTCCCCCATTGATGACCTTCTTCGAGCTTGTTATCCTTAATCCCTCCATGGATTCTTGCTAGTTTTGGAGGGGGGAGAGATGAGATCTAGATCTACGTTTCCACCAATCTCTTTCTCCTCTAAGTGAGGGTAACCCCTTGGATCTAGATCTTGGAGTTCTTCATGTTCTCTTCTTCGTTCTTCCTCTCATTTTCTTCCCTAGCATTAGTTGCTTTGGTGGGATTTGAGAGAGAAGGACTTGGGCACTCCGTGTGCCCTTGCCATTGAATTTGGTGCATCGGTTTGAGTTCTCCATGGTGATACGTGGAAGTGAACTTCAGAAGCTTATTACTCTTGGGTGCTTGGTACCCTTGAGCTTGTTCCTGTTTGGTGCCTTGGTGCCCTAGACGGTTTGTGGTGTTCGAAGCTCAATCATTGTGGTGTAAAGCTCTGGGCAAGCGTCGGGGTCTCCAATTAGGTTGTGGAGATCACCCCGAGCAATTTGACGGGTTCCGATGACCGCCCCCAAGGGTTGCCATTTGTACGGTTTCGGTGACCACCCCCAAGGGTTGCCATTTGTACGGGTTCGGTGACCGCCCTCAAGGGTCCCTTAGTGGAATCACGACATCTTCATTGTGTGAGGGCGTGAGGAGATTACGATGGCCCTAGTGGCTTCTTGGGGAGCATTGTGCCTCCACACCGCTCCAAACGGAGCTTAGTGATGACCCACAAGTGTAGGGGATCTATCGTAGTCCTTTCGATAAGTAAGAGTGTCGAACCCAACGAGGAGCAGAAGGAAATGATAGGCAGTTTTCAGTAAGGTATTTTCTGCAAGCACTGAAATTATCGGTGACAGATAGTTTTGTGATAAGGTAATTGGTAGCAAGTAACAAATAGTAAAAGTAAATAAGGTGCAGCAAGATGGCCCAATCCTTTTTGTAGCAAAGGACAAGCCTGGAAAAACTCTTATATGAAGTAAAGCGCTCCCGAGGACACATGGGAATTATCGTCAAGCTAGTTTTCATCACGTTCATATGATTCGTGTTTGGTACTTTGCTAATTTGGTATGTGGGTGGACAGGTGCTTGGGTGCTGCCCTTACTTGGACAAGCATCCCACTTATGATTAACCTCTATTGCAAGCATCCGCAACTACAAAAGAAGTATTAAGGTAAACCTAACCATAGCATGAAACAAGTGGATCCAAATCAACCCCTTACGAAGCAACGCATAAACTAGGGTTTAAGCTTCTGTCACTCTAGCAACCCATCATCTATTTATTAGTTCCCAATGCCTTCCTCTAGGCCCAAACAATGGTGAAGTGTCATGTAGTCGACGTTCACATGACACCACTAGAGGAAAGACAACATACATCTCATCAAAATATCGAACAAATACCAAATTCACATGACTACTTATAGCAAGACTTCTCCCATGTCCCCAGGAACAGAACTAAATACTCACAAGACATATTATTGTTCATGATCAGAGGGGTATTAATATGAATAATGGATCTGAACATATGATCTTCCACCAAGTAAACCAACTAGCATCAACTACAAGGAGTAATCAACACTACTAGCAACCTACAGGTACCAATCTAAGGTTTTGATACAAAGATTGGATACAAGAGATGAACTAGGGTTTTAGAGGAGATGGTGCTGGTGAAGATGTTGATAAAGATAACCCTCCCTAGGATGGGAGAGTTGTTGGTGATGACGGCGGTGGCGATTTCCCCCTCCCGGAGGAAAGTATCCCTGGCAGAATAGCTCCGCCGGAGCCCTAGATTGGTTCCGCCAAGGTTCCGCCTCGAGACGGCGGCGTCTGGTCCCGAAAGCCTCCTTATGATTTTTTTTCCAGGTCAAAACACCTCATATAGGAGAAGATGGGCATCGGGGGGTCACCGGCTAGCCCACGAGGCAGGGGGGCGCGCCCCCCACCCTCGTGGACACGTGGTGGCCCCCCTAGCAGATCTGTTTGGCCAGATATTTTTTATATTTTCTGTAACGGTGTTTCGTGGAGTTTTGGAGCCTTTTGAGTTGTGCAGAATAGGTCTCCAATGTTTGCTCCTTTTCCAGCCCAGAATTCCAGCTGCCGGCATTCTCCCTCTTCATGTAAACCTTGTAAAATAAGAGAGAAAAGGCATAAGTATTGTGACATAACGTGTAATAACAGTCCATAGTGGAATAAATATCAATATAAAAGCATGATGCAAAATGGACGTATCAACTCCCCCAAGCTTAGACCTCGCTTGTCCTCAAGCGAAAGCCGATATCAAAAAATATGTCCAAATGTTTAGAGATAGAGGTGTCGATAAAAATAAAATACGGACATGAGGGCATCATGATCATTCTTATAACATCAGTACACACACACACACACACACACACACACACACACACACACACACACATATATATATATATATATATATATATATATATATATATATATATATATATATATATATATATATATATATTATGGTAAGACAACAAGCTATTTACAATGTCAAGTATAAATCAGAAACTTCATTGAAAACCAACAAACTAAGATCTCAGTCATTGAAGCAATTGCAATTTATCATAGCATCGGAAAGAGTCAATATAGGAGCTTTTCAGCAAGTCCACATACTCAACTATCATCTAGTCTTTCTGCTCACACTCATGCAATACTTATGGGTATGGAGTTTTAATCGGACACAGAGAAAGATAGGGGCTTATGGTATTGCCTCCCAACCTTTTACCTCAAGGGTAATGTCAACAGTAATAGACCATGATAACTTACATCCAATTGGGTATATATGTCAGGATCTTTCCAACACAATGTGCTTGCCAAAGGATAAAATGTAAAAAAGGAAAGGTGATTTTCACCTTGACTCTTATAAGGCAAGAATAATAGATAGGCCCTTCACAGAGGGAAGCAGAGGTTGTCATGTGCTTTTATGATTGGATGCACAAAGTCTTAGCGCAAAAGAACATCACTTTATATTGCCACTTGTGATAGGGACCTTTATTATGTAGTTCGTTGCTTTTATTACTTCCATATCACAAGATCGTATAAAGCTTATTTCCTACACACTAATAAATCATACATATTTTAGAGAGTTTGCAACCATGACAACTTACTTGAAGGATCTTACTCAATCCATAGGTAGGTATGGTGGACTCTCATGGCAAAACTGGGTTTAAGGATGTATGGAAGCACAAGTAGTATCTCTACTTGGTGCAAGGAGTTTTGGCTAGCATGAGGGGGAAAGGCAAGCTCAACATGTTGGATGATCCTTGACAAAATACTTTATTTCGAATATAAGAAAACATAACCCATTATGTTGTCTTCCTTGTCCAACATCAACTCTTTAGCATGTCATATTGTAATGAGTGCTCACAATCATAAAATATGTCCAAGATAGTATATTTGTATGTGAAACCTCTCTTTCTGTATTACTTCCTATTAATTGCAACGATGACCAAAACTATGTTTGTCAACTCTCAATAACTTTTATTTATCATACTCTTTATATGTGAAGTCATTACCTTCCATAAGATCAATATGATCTCTTTGATAAAAAAAATTATTTTCTTTTATTCTCTTATGATCATAGCGAGGAAATCAAGCCCTTGACTCAACACTAATCTTTATTATATAGCTCACGGACTCGATTACAAAGGTAAAGATCATAAAGCAAAAGCTCACAACTAGATCATGCTAACTTTATTCTACTAGATCAAGATATTACCAAAAGGATCGAACTAAGGAAAACGGTAAAGATAGGAGTGTGATGGTGATACGATACCAGGGCACCTCCCCCAAGCTTGGCAGTTGCCAAGGGGAGTGCCCATACCCATGTGATTATGTCTTCTTCTTCAGGGGTGGTGATGTGATATTATTGGCGATGATACCCCTCAGGATACGATTCTCCTCCTCAAGCTTGTTAACTTGTTGCTTAAGGTCCATAATTTCCTTGCGGAGCTTGCCCGTGATGGCTAAAGCTCCTTTCGCCCATGGATGCTACATAGCTGTGGGAGAACAAGTAGCACTCTTTTTCATATTTTCATAAGAAAGAAACCTGACATTGGTAGGGATGACTGAGTTTGGAATAGCTGAGCTCTGTAGTTCCCCCATCGTGAATCCAGCTCGAAACCGAGAAGTAACTTCTTGATCTTCCTCCATGGCATCTATCCTCTTTAGGTCAGCCTCCATCTCTTCCTCCGTTGATGAACCAAAGTGGTCAACATCGATGTTTGCTCCTGGGCCAAGTGTTGGATGAGACACCCGACTCTCTCCAGCTGACTCCTGGGAAGACATCTTGCTCTTATCTGCAACAAAAACAGCTCAAAACAAAAACAGAGGATTTTTGCATGATACGGTGGTCAAAACCTTCGGGAGAATATATAGTGATTTTTTACCGATCAAAAGAAGTAACGTGCAAGAAATCGGAGTCCGGGAGACACACTAGGTGCCCATGAGGTAGGGGGCGCGCCCTCCACCCTCGTGGAAGCCTCGTGTCTTTTCCGGACTGCCTCTTATTTTTCTATTTTTCTATTTTTCTAAATATCCCAAAAAGGTGAAAAATTGCCATTAGAATTGTTTTGGAGTCGGTTTACTTACCGTACCACATACCTCTTCCTTTTCAGGGTCTGAATCGTTCTGGAAAGTGTCCCTTATCTATTCCTTCGGGGTTACGGTTTCAATAACATTGGTTTCAACATTTATAGGATTACCTGAGATATAATGCTTTATTCTTTGACCGTTCACCACCTTCGGATTTGTGCCTTCGAAGTTGTTGATTTTTATGGCATCGGAACGATAGACCTCCTCGATAACGTAAGGACCTTCCCATTTAGAGAGAAGTTTTCCTGCAAAAAATCTTAAACGAGAGTTGTATAGCAAGACATAGTCACCTCGTTAAACTCATGCTTTTGTATCCTTTTGTCATGCCATCTATTAACTTTTTCTTTAAACAACTTGGCCTTCTCATAGACTTGGGTTCTCCATTCATCAAGCGAGTTGATGTCAAATAACCTCTTCTCACCAGCAAGTTTGAAATCATAATTGAGCTCTTTAATTGCCCAATATGCCTTATGTTCTAGCTCAAGAGGTAAGTGACATGCTTTTCCATATACCATTTTATATGGAGACATGCCCATAGGATTTTTGTATGCAGTTCTATAGGCCCATAATGCATCATCAAGTTTCTTGGACCAATTCTTTCTAGACCTATTAATTGTCTTTTGCAAAATTAATCTCAGCTCTCTGATACTTAGTTCTACTTGACCACTAGACTGTGGGTGATAAGGGGATGCAATTCTATGGTTAACATCATACTTAGCAAGCATTTTACGGAAAGCACCATGAATAAAGTGTGAACCACCATCAGTCATTAAGTATTCCGGGACTCTAAACCTCAGGAAAATAACTTCTTTAAGCATCTTAATAGAGGTGTTGTGATCAGCACTACTAGTTGGAATAGCTTCTACCCACTTAGTAATGTAATCAACAGCAACTAGAATATGTGTATACCCATTAGAGGAAGGAAACGGTCCCATATAATCAAAGCCCCAGACATCAAATGGTTCAATCACAAGTGAATAATTCATAGGAATTTCTTGACGTCTACTAATATTACCAATTCTTTGACATTCATCACAAGATAAGACAAACTTACGAGCATCCTTGAAGAGAGTAGGCCAATAAAAACCAGATTGCAGTACCTTATGTGCAGTTCTATCTCCAGCATGGTGTCCTCCATAAGCTTCGGAGTGGCACTTGCGTAGGATCTGTTCCTGTTCATGCGCAGGTACACAACGTCTAATAATACCATCTACTCCTTCTTTATAAAGGTGTGGGTCATCCCAGAAGCAATGTCTCAAATCATATAATTTTTTTCTTTTGCTGGTATGAGAAACTAGGTGGTATAAACTTAGCAACAATGTAATTAGCATGATCAGCATACCATGGAGCAGTACGAGAAGTATTTATGACAGCTAATTGTTCATCAGGAAAGCTATCATCAATAGGTTGTGGGTCATCAAGAATATTCTCTATCCTAGGCAAGTTGTCTGCAACAGGGTTCTCAGCTCCCTTTCTATCAATAATATGCAAATCAAATTCTTGCAGCATGAGAACCCATCTAATAAGTCTAGGTTTAGCATCTTTCTTTTCCATAAGGTATTTGATAGCAGCATGATCAGTGTGAATAGTTACTTTAGAGTCAACAATATAAGGCCTAAACTTATCACATGCAAATACACCTGCTAAAGATTATTTCTCAATAGTAGCATAATTTCTCTGGGCACTGTCTAGAGTTTTACTAGCATATTGGATAACATTCAATTTCTTATCAACTCTTTGTCCTAGAACAGCACCTACAGCATAATCACTAGCATCGCACATAATCTCAAAGGGTAAATTCCAGTCAGGAGGCTGGACAATAGGTGCAGAGATCAATGCTTTCTTAAGTATTTCAAATGCTTCTACACAATCACCATCAAAGACAAAAGGAACATATTTTTGTAAGAGATTAGTCAGAGGCCTGGAGATTTTGGAGAAGTCCTTAATGAACCTCCTATAAAACCCGGCATGACCAAGGAAACTTCGTATACCTCTGATGTCCTTGGGACACGACATCTTTTCAATAGCATCAACCTTAGCCTTGTCAACTTCAATACCTCTTTCAGAAATTTTATGTCCCAAGACAATGCCTTCATTAACCATAAAGTGGCACTTCTCCCAATTCAAGACAAGATTTTTGTCTTCACATATCTGCAAAACTCGATCAAGGTTGCTCAAGCAATCATCAAAAGAAGTTCCGTAAATGAAAAAATCATCCATGAAAACCTCAACAATCTTTTCACAAAAATTAGAGAATATAGCCATCATGCATCTTTGAAAGGTAGCAGGTGCATTACATAAACCAAAAGGCATACGTCTATAAGCAAAGTTACCAAAAGGACAAGTAAAGGTGGTCTTTTCTTGATCCCCTTTTGACACAGGTATTTGAGAGAAACCAGAATAACCATCTAGAAAGCAAAAATGAGTATGTTTGGATAACCTTTCTAGCATTTGATCAATAAAAGGCAAAGGGTAATGATCTTTCTTAGTAGCGTTATTTAATTTGAGGAAATCAATTACCATCTTATAACCTGCAACAATTCTTTGCGGGATCAATTCATCTTTATCATTAGGAACAACAGTTATACCTCCCTTCTTAGGGACACAATGGACAGGACTTACCCATTGGCTATCAGCAACCGGATAGATTATACCTGCCTCTAGAAGCTTTAGTATTTCCTTCCTTACCACTTCTTTCATCTTAGGATTTAACTGTCGTTGATGATCGATAACCAGTTTCGCGTCCTCTTCCAACTTTATCTTGTGTTGACATAAAGTGGGACTAATGCCCTTAAGATCATACAGAGTATGTCCAATAGCAGCACGGTGCTTCTTTAGAGTTTTCAATAATTTTTCTTCTTCCTGCTCTAAAAGGTTAGCACTAATAATAACAGGATATATCTTCTTTTCATCGAGATAAACATACTTAAGATTATCCAGTAATGGTTTAAGTTCAAACACGGGATCGCCCTTGGGTGGAGGTGGATCCCCTAGAATTTCAACAGGCAAGTTGTTTTTCAATAAGGGTCCCTGCTTAAAGAATATTTCATCTATTTCCCTTCTCTCATTCATATACATATCATTTTCATGGTCTAGTAGATATTGTTCTAAAGGATCGTTAGGAGGCACAGCAATAGAAGCAAGACCAATAATTTCATCCTTACTAGGTAATTCTTTATCATGGGGTTGTCTACAAAATTTAGCAAAGTTAAAATCATGAGACATATCCCCTAAACCAACAGTAACAATATCTTTTACGCAGTCTATCTTAGCATTAACAGTATTCAAGAAGGGTCTACCAAATATAATTGGGCAGAAATCATCTTGTGGGGAACTAAGAATAAAAAAATCAACAGGGTATTTAACCTTCCCACACAAGACTTCAACATCTCTAACAATCCCAACGGGGCTAATGGTGTCTCTATTAGCAAGTTTAATAGTAACATCAATCCCTTCTAACTCAGTGGGTGTAATATCGTGCATGATTTCCTTATATAAGGAATGAGGTATTATACTTGTGATACGTCTCCAACGTATCTATAATTTTTTATTGTTCCATGCTATTCTATATTCTGTTTTGGATGTTTAATGGGCTTTATTATACACTTTTATATTATTTTTGGACTAACCTACTAACCCAAGGCCCAGTGCAAATTGCTGTTTTTTGCCTATTTCAGGGTTTCGCAGAAAAGGAATATCAAACGGAGTCCAAACGGAATGAAACCTTCGGGAGAGTGATTTTTGGAACCGTATCTACCCAGAAGACTTGGAGTACACGCGAGGGAACGAAGGAGGTGGCCACGAGGGTCCAGGGCGCGCCCCCTCCCCCTGGGCGCGCCCCCACCCTCGTGGGCCCTCTCAGGCTCCCCCGATGCCCTCCTTCCTCCTATATATATCCATGTACCCTAAAAACATCGAGGCAACAGAGAAAACCCTAATTCCACCGCCGCAACCTTCTGTTCCCGTGAGATCCCATCTTGGGGCCTGTTCCGGAGCTCTGCCGGAGGGGGGGGGGGGTCTTCCACGGAGTGCTTCTACATCAACACCATAGCCTCACCAATGAGTTGTGAGTAGTTTACCACAGACCTTCGGGTCCATAGTTATTAGCTAGATGGCTTCTTCTCTCTTTTTGGATCTCAATACAAAGTTCTCCTCAATCTTTGAGGAGATCTATTTGATGTAATCTTTTTGCGGTGTGTTTGTCGAGATCTGATGAATTGTGGGTTTATGATCAAGATTATCTATGAGAAATATTTGATTATTTTCTGAAATCTTTTATGTATGATTATAATATCCTTGCAAGTCTCTTCGAATTATTGGTTTGGTTTGGCCTACTAGATCTATAGTTCTTGCAATGGGAGAAGTGCTTGGCTTTGGGTTCAATCTTGCAGTGTCCTTTCCCAATGACAGCAGGGGCAGCAAGGCACGTATTGTATTGTTGCCATCAAGGATAAAAAGATGGTGTTTATATCATATTGCTTGAGTTTATCCCTCTACATCATGCCATCTTGCTTAAAGCATTACTCTGTTCTTATGAACTTAATACTCTAGATGCATGCTGGATAGCGGTCGATGTGTGGAGTAATAGTAGTAGATGCAGAATCGTTTTGGTCTACTTGTCACGGACGTGATGCCTATATATAATGATCATGCCTAGATATTCTCATAACTATGCGATTTTCTATCAATTGCTCGACAGTAATTTGTTCACCCATCGTAGAATTCTGCTATCATGAGAGAAGCCATTAGTGAAACCTATGGCCCCCGGGTCTATTCTCAACTTATTAATCTTTCATCTACTTTACTTTGCTTTATTTACTTTCTGTTCTTATATAAAAATACCAAAAATATTATACTATCCTATCTACCAGATCTCACTTTCGTAAGTGACCGTAAAGGGATTGACAACCCCTTATCACGTTGGTTGCGAAGTTCTTATTTGTTTGTTCAGGTGCGAGGGACTCGCGCGTGGTCTCCTACTGGATTGATACCTTGGTTCTCAAAAACTGAGGGAAATACTTACGCTACTGTGCTGCATCACCCCTTCCTCTTCGAGGGAATACAACGCAAGCTCGAGAAGTAGCAAGAAGAATTTCTGGTGCCGTTGCCGGGGAGGCTTCGCAAAAGTCATATACCAAGTACCTATCACAAACCCTTATCCTTCGCATTACATTTATTTGCCTCTTGTTTTCCTCTCCCCCACTTCACCCTTGCCGCTTTATTTGCCCTTCTTTTTGCCGTGTGTTTATCGTTCGCTTTGCCTTGCCGTCATGGCTAGCACACCTATCATTATCAATACTCCTGAGAGTGAGGTTCTTAATTTTAAAGAAAGGGAGGAGGAAAATCTAAAAGATGCCTGGTATAGAATTTGCAATGCTCAAAATAGATCTGCTAGGAAGGTTTCCACTTCTGTGCTTCTTCACAATTTTTATGTTGGCATCAGTTCGTGGAATAGATATATTCTTGATACCATTACCAGAGGGAATTTCTTGGGTAGCCATACTTTTGATTCTTATAATGCTATGACTGAATTGTTTGGGCCACCACCTCTTCTGGTTAATGGAACTGTTTTAACTCTGGAACATGTTATGCAAAGGCTTGAAATTATTGAAAACAAAGTTGCTACTATAGAGTTGATTGAAAGTTTGGATAGGAAGATCCACAACCAAATTACCCAATATGGATCCAAGGTAGGAGTTATTATGATTTATTTTTTAAGAAAAGGAACCCATAGTTAAAGAGAGAATAGATCAAGATTCCACTAGAATCGATAAACTTGAGGATATTATTACTAATGTAGGGTCTGCTCTTTCTGCTATGAAAACTACTTCGAATCCTTCTACCACTAAATTGGCCAAGTTCATGTATGTTCCGAAAAATAAGGGTGAACCATCTAGTAAGGAAATTGCGGATCTCAAGTCTATAAGTGTTCATCCCAACTTTCTCACTTTCGCAAGAGAACCTTTTGATACAAATGAATTTCTTGATTTCTTGCCTAGAAGTTTTATTATCAATACGAATAAAGAAGTTCCGAAGAATTATAAGCGCTTAATTGAAGAATTTCCTACCAAAGATGGCAATACCTAGATCTATTCTAGTATCATGCCTAGCTAGGGGTGTTAAACGATAGCGCTTGTTGGGAGGCAACCCAATTTTATTTTCTTTGTTTTTGCTTCTGTTTAGGAATAAATATTGCATCTAGCTTCTGTTTAGATGTGGTTTTTTTTAATTAGTGTTTGTGCCAAGTAGAACCTTTGGGAAGACTTGTGTGATGTTTATATGACCATGCTGTAAAAAACAGAAACTTTAGCGCTCACGAGATTAGCCACCAGATTTTACTGGAGAGTGCTATTTAGTTTATTATTTTTGCAGATGATTGATAGACAAATTCCTCATGTTTACCAATTTATTTCAAAAAAAATTGGAGTTACAAAAGTATTCGAAAGTTACAGATTACTACAGACTGTTCTGTTTTTGACAGATTCTGTTTTTCATGTGTTGTTTGCTTATTTTGATGCATCTATGAGTAGTATTGGGGAATATGAATCATAGAGAAGTTGGAATACAGTAGGTTTAACACCAATATAAACAAAGAATGAGTTCATTACAATACCTTTGAGTGGTGGTTTGTTTTCTTATACTAACGGAGCTCACGAGATTTTTGGCTAAGTTTTGTGTTGTGAAGTTTTCAAGTTTTGAGTATGGCTTTGATGGACTATGGAACCAAGAGTGGAAAGAGCCTAAGCTTGGGGATGCCCAAGGCACCCCAAGGTAAAATTCAAGGACAACCAAAAGCCTAAGCTTGCGGATGCCCCGAGAAGGCATCCCCTCTTTCGTCTTCGTCTATCGGTAACTATACTTGAGACTATATTTTTATTCACCACATGATATGTGTTTTGCTTGGAGCGTCATGTATGATTTGATTGTTTGCTTTTTATTTTGCCACAATCATCCTTGCTGGACACACCTTTTGAGGGAGATAAATATGGTTTAGAATTTAATAGAATACTATGTGTGCTTCACTTATATCTTTTGAGCTAGATAGTTTTGCTCTAGTGCTTCACTTATATCTTTTAGAGCACGGTGGTGGTTTTATTTTGTAGGAATTGTTGATCTCTCATGCTTCACTTCTATCTATTTGAGAGTCTTTTAGAACATCATGGTAATGTGCTTTGGTTATAAAACTAGTCCTAATATGATAGGCATCCAAGATGGGTATAGTAAAAACTTTCACATAAAGTGCATTGAATACTAAGAGAAGTTTGATGCTTGATGATTGTTTTGAGATATGAGGATGGTGATATTAGAGTCATGCTAGTAGAGTAGTTGTGAATTGAGAAATACTTGTGTTAAGGCTTGCAAGTCCCATAGCATGCACGTATGGTAACCGTTGTGTGACAAATTTGAAGCATGAGGTATTTCATTTAGTGTCATCCTTTCTGTGGAGGTCGGGGGGGCGCGATGGTTAAATCCTACCAACCTCCACCCTAGGATCATGCGTGTAGTACTTTGTTTTGATGACTTGTAGATTTTTGCAATAAGTATGTGAGTTCTTTATGACTAATGTTGAGTCCATGGACTATACGCACTCTCACCCTTCCACCATTGCTAGCCTCTCTCGTGCCGCACAACTTTCGCCGGTACCATACACCCACCATATACCTTCCTCAAAACAGCCACCATACCTACCTATCCTGGCATTTCCATAGCCATTCCGAGATATATTGACATGCAACTTTCCACCGTTCCGTTTGTTATGACACATCATCATTGTCATATTGCCATGCATGATCATGTAGTTGACATCGTATTTGTGGCTAGGCCACCATGCATAATTTTTCATACATGTCACTCTTGATTCATTGCACATCCCGGTACACCGCCAGAGGCATTCATATAGAGTCATGCTTTGTTCTAGTATCGAGTTGTAAATCAATAAAAGTGTGATGATCATCATTATTAGATCATTGTCCCAAAGAAGAAAAAAAAAGAAAAAAAAGAAGGAAAGGCCAAAGAAAAAAAAGGCCCAAAAAAAGGGAGAAAAAAGAAGAAAGGGGACAATGCTACTATCTTTTTCCACACTTGTGCTTCAAAATAGCACCATGTTCTTCATGATAGAGAGTCTCTTGTTTAGTCACTTTCATATACTAGTGGGAATTTTCATTATAGAACTTGGCTTGTATATTCCAACGATGGGCTTCGTCAAATGCCCTAGGTCTTCGTGAGCAAGCAAGTTGGATGCACACCCACTTAGTTTATTTTGTTGAGCTTTCATACATTTATAGCTCTAGTGCATCCGTTGCATGGCAATCCCTACTCACTCACATTGATATCTATTGATGGGCATATCCATAGCCCATTGATATGCCTAGTTGATGTGATACCATATTCCTATTTTTGTCTTCTCCACAACCACCACTCTATTCCACATAGTGTTATGTCCATGGCTCATGCTCATATATTGCGTGAAAGTTGAAAGAGTTTGAAAAAATTGAAGTATGAAACAAGTGCTTGGTTGAAACCGAGGTTGTGCATGATTGGGATATTTTGTGTGACAAAGATGGAGCATAGCCTAACTATATGATTTTGTAGGGATGAACTTTCTTTGGCCATGTTATTTTGAGAAGACATGATTGCTTTGTTAGTATGCTTGAAGTATTATTATTCTTATGTCAATATGAACTTTTATCTTGAATCTTTCGAATCTGAACATTCATGCCACAACAAAGAGAATTACATTGAGAATTATGTTAGTTAGCATTCCTCATCAAAAATTCTGTTTTTACCATTTACCTACTCGAAGACGAGTAGGAATTAAGCTTGGGGATGCTTGATACGTCTCCAACGTATCTATAATTTTTTATTGTTCCATGCTATTATATATTCTGTTTTGGATGTTTAATGTGCTTTATTATACACTTTTATATTATTTTGGGGACTAACCTACTAACCCAAGGCCTAGTGCAAATTGTTGTTTTTTGCCTATTCCAGGGTTTCGCAGAAAAGGAATATCAAACGGAGTCCAAACGGAATGAAACCTTCGGGAGAGTGATTTTTGGAACCGTATCTACCCAGAAGACTTGGAGTACACGCAAGGGAACGAAGGAGGCGGCCACGAGGGTCCAGGGCGTGCCCCTCCCCCTGGGCGCGCCCCCACACTCGTGGGCCCCATCTAGCTCCCCCGATGCCCTCCTTCCGCCTATATATATCGATGTGCCCTGAAAACATCGAGGCAACAGAGAAAACCCTAATTCCACCGCCGCAACCTTCTGTTCCAGTGAGATCCCATCTTGGGGCCTGTTCCGGAGCTCCGTCAGAGGGGGGATCTACCACGGAGTGCTTCTACATCAACACCATAGCCTCACCAATGAGTTGTGAGTTGTTTACCACAGACCTTCGGGTCCATAGTTATTAGCTAGATGGCTTCTTCCCTCTTTTTGGATCACAATACAAAGTTCTCCTCGATCTTCGAGGAGATCTATTCGATGTAATCTTTTTGCGGTGGGTTTGTCGAGCGATGAATTGTGGATTTATGATCAAGATTATCTATGAGAAATATTTGATTCTTTTCTGAAATCTTTTATGTATGATTATAATATCCTTGCAAGTCTCCTCGAATTATTGGTTTGGTTTGGCCTACAATATCTATAGTTCTTGCAATGGGAGAAGTGCTTGGCTTTGGGTTCAATCTTGCGGTGTTGATACGTCCATTTTGTATCATGCTTTTATGTTGATATTTATTGCATTATGGGCTGTTATTACACGTTTTGTCACAATACTTATGCATTTTCTCTCTTATTTTACAAGGTTGACATGAAGAGGGAGAATGCCGGCAGCTGGAATTCTGGGCTGGAAAAGAAGCAAACTCTGGAAACCTATTCTGCTCAACTCAAAAAGCTCTGAAACTCCACAGGACACCGTTTCAGAAAATATAAAAAATATCTGGCGAAAGAGGATCACCAGGGGGGCACCACCTGTCCACGAGGGTGGGGGGCGCGCCCCCCTGCCTGGGCGCGCCCCCTTGCCTCGTGGGCCCCCCGATGGCCCCCCGATGCCCATCTTCTCCTATATGAGGTGTTTTGACCTGGAAAAAAATTAGAGGGAGGCTTTCAGGACCATACGCCGCTGTCTCGAGGCGGAACCTTGGCGGTAACCAATCTAGGGCTCCGGCAGAGCTGTTCTGCCGGGGATACTTCCCTCCGGGAGGGGGAAATCGTCACCGCTGTCATCACCAACAACTCTCCCATCTTGGGGAGGGTTATCTTCATCAACATCTTCACCAGCACCATCTCCTCTCAAACCCTAGTTCATCTCTTGTATCCAATCTTTGTGCCCAAACCTCAGATTGGTACCTGTGGGTTGCTAGTAGTGTTGATTACTCATTGTAGTTGATGCTAGTTGGTTTACTTGCTGGAAGATCATATGTTCAGATCCATTATGCATATTAATACCCCTCTGATCATGAACAATATTATGTCTTGTGAGTAGTTAGTTTTGTTCCTGAGGACATGGGAGAAGTCTTGCTATAAGTAGTCATGTGAATTTGGTATTCGTTCGATATTTTGATGAGATGTATGTAGTCTCTCCTCTAGTGGTGTCATGTGAACATCGACTACATGACACTTCACCATTATTTGGGCCTCGAGGAAGGCATTGGGAAGTAATAAGTAGATGATGGGTTGCTAGAGTGATAGAAGCTTAAACCCTAGTTTATGTGTTGCTTCGTAAGGGGCTGATTTGGATCCACTTGTTTCATGTTATGGTTAGGTTTACCTTAATACTTCTTTTGTAGTTGCGGATGCTTGCATTAGGGGTTAATCATAAGTGGGAGGCTTGTCCAAATAATGACAACACCCAAGCACCGGTGTCGGTGTACTAAAGTAGGGGTACCTTAGTATCCCGACTTGTGCACGGGCAGTAGCAGCGTCCCGTGGTCAGGCTCACCATGTGTCCGCCAAGGCCCGCTCTAGTTCCTTTGGAACCATTCAAGAACAAAGTATACAAGTCAGAAGAACAAGGCCCCGGCAAGAGGAGCTTGCCGGGAAGGCTGCTCCAAGCTCAAGACCACCCTATTTTCACGAGACCCTGGCAAGAGGAGCTTGCCAGGAAGACCAAAGAACAGCATCTCATAAGACATATCGTGGCGCATCACGCGCCCCGGCAGGACCCGGAGAGCGACAGGCTTACGGGCCCGGCAAGATAGCAACCCCGGCAAGGTGCTTTCCGGGGCAAGCTTTCACTGTGTGCCCGCGCTCCAGCTCATATGTCCACGCGTCGCCCTGGGGCCCTTCCAGGGGCACGTGGCAGATGGCTGTGCAGCCTGGGGTACACGGTGGCGAGCCACGGTGATGAGGCCACCATCGTGGCGAACGGAGACGCCCGGGCGGACGCTTTTGGGGTGACGGCGACGGGCATTCAATGCCCTTGTCCCCCACCGTCAGGGTTAGGTATAGACCACTGTGCATACACTGTTCATGCACTGTTCCATCTACCACCAATTTTACGCTTTTACCCTCATCTACGTTGACACCTGTCGGTGACCCCTTTGAGCTATAAAAGGAGGCCCATGCACCACGTAGAGGGGGTTCCGAAACTTGATCACTCTCACGCTCGGTGTAGTTAGCACTGTAGATCCTCTTGCTCCCGAGCTGAGAACCCAATACAACCAAGGCAGGAGTAGGGTTTTACGCATCCGTGCGGCCCGAACCTGGGTAAACTGCCCGCGTGTGCTCCTCGATTTGCTCTTTGTGCTCCCTCCGCTCCCTTGCCGTACCGAAAAGGGGCTCTAGTCCCATAGGTGTTCGTGGGTTGTCAGTTTCCCCCGACATCTTTGGCGCGCCAGGTAGGGGGCGTCGAGGTTGTGCGAACCTGATCCGACGTTCACGCGGGCACAGTCGTCAGCAACTTCATCAACCTCTCCAGCTTCATCAACATGCCACCGAAGAAGAAGGCTTCGGAGGCAGGAGGCCCGTCCGCGTCGATCCCGCCACCACCAGAACCAACGGTTGGTGGGGTAGACGCTGGCGGAAGGACGGACGCCGGCGAGGAAACTCATGGCGCCGCCAAGTCCAAGGACAAGACGGACGACCGGGCGAACTCCAAAGCCTCGGCGTCCGTGCACGCACCCCGTACCTCTCAGGAGGTGCCGGGCCAGCAGCGGCGTGGTACCCACGGTACCATCCGCCTGCTGGGACAAGGCCAAGCCGGCGGGTCGCGGGACGCTCAAGGCCAGCGTGCTGGCACGAGCAAGGCACGGTCGCCAGGACGAGAACCTGCTCCTTCTAACGTTGTTAGAAGTCCGAGCATATCTCGCTCCTCGCACCGCTCGCCACCGCTTCCCTCCACTCCAGCAGAAGCTCTTGCTAGAGCTCAGCTACTCCTCGACTTCCCTCCAGCGGCGGACAAGGCCGAAGACTGGAGGGCCACCATCCAAAGCCTCATCGCCTTCGCCAACAACGACACGCCGCAGCAGCCGGCAACATCACGGTCGCGGCAAGTCAGCCAGGCGAAGGCCGATGGCGACAAAACCGCCGGGGGTGCTACTACCGTGCACTCCCCGCCGCGGAAGCAGAATCGCCGACTCGCCGGATCAACGTCGACGATGGCTCCACGGCGTCGTCGGATCCGCGGGCTCGCCGCGGTCAGCGCCAAGTCCTCGACGACAGGCGACAAGAGGACGCTCGAACTCGCATCGAGCGTCGAAGAGAAGCGCGGCGACAGTCCGATCAACGCGCTGGGACTGCTGTCGACATGCACGCGCCCGGTGAACCAGGCGACTTGCCGTACGCGGCAGGTTGCCCTGCGTTCACCCGAGAGCTGCGGCAAGTCCAGTGGCCGAGCATGAAGAACTTTAAGCCCGACGTACCCGAGAAGTACGACGGCAAGACCCATCCCTCGGAGTTCCTCAGTATCTACACCATCGCGGTGCAGGCTGCCCGGGGGCGCGACGAGAAGATTCTAGCCAACTAATTCCCGCTCGTGCTTAAGCCAAACGTCAGATCTTGGCTTATGCACTTGCCGGAGAACTCCATCTCTTCTTGGGCGGATCTGTGCCACCAGTTTGTCGGCGCCTTCACGGGCGGCCACAAACCCCACGGCCAGGAGAGCGATCTCCACATTCTTTCCCAGAAGGAGGGAGAGTCCCTGCGCAAGTACATCCAGAGGTTCAGCCGCGTCCAGCACAACATCCCGGATGTCCACCCTGCCGCGGTTATCAGCGCATTCCACCAGAACGTGCGTAACCGCCGGATGAGGGAAGAGATGGCGATGACCAAGATCCGGGACGTCAGCGAGCTTTACGCTCTGGCTGACAAGTGTACGCGCGCTGAAGAGGGGAGGAGACTCCCCGGAGAGGATACTGGAGCAGGAGGAACAGACAGCGAGGATGCCGCCCCGGCAAAGAAAAGCCGGCGGCGGAACAGTAAGAAGAAGAAGAACAAGGAAGTACTGGCTGTGGAGAAGTCCGGCAAGGAGGCTGGCGACAAGAAATCTCAGGCTGGTGGCTCCGGCAAGGAGCCTGCCACTGTAGTCGCCGCCGACAAGCAGGACGGCTCCGACAAGCAGTACTGCAAGATCCACCGCACCAAGGGCCACGACCTCCAGAACTGCAAGAGAGTAGAGTACCTCGTAGAACAGCAGAAGGCTGAATACGAGCGTCGCGACAAGGAGAAGGCCCAAGGAGGCGGAGGAGAGCCCAGCAAGAAGCGGCCATTCAATGGCCGGGGAGGACGCCGCGGCAAAGCCAAGCAGCGACAAGGAGACAGACCTCCCCGCGGCCGCGACAAGGACGAAGACGAAGACGACGACGAGGACATGGATGAC
Organism: Secale cereale; assembly: GCA_902687465.1. Classification (NCBI taxonomy): domain Eukaryota; kingdom Viridiplantae; phylum Streptophyta; class Magnoliopsida; order Poales; family Poaceae; genus Secale; species Secale cereale. Next base: position 653,917,291 of record LR738709.1, read on the forward strand.
GGAGATAACAGCGAGCAGGAGTTCCAGAAGGCCACAGAAGTTCTGTGCGTCGATGGAGGTGCCTCTCTGCACACTTCCCACCGCCAACTCAAACAATGGGTGCGGGAAGTGAATGCAGTTGAGCCACCCGTCGAGTCGCGCAAACTCCTGAAGTGGTCCAGCACGCCCATCATCTTCGACCTTGTGGACCACCCTGACCGCACAACGGCGGTCGGGTGCTTGCCGATGTTGGTTTCGCCAACTATCCGCAACCTCAAGGTCACCAAGATGTTGGTTGACGGCGGGGCCGGCCTCAACTTAATCTCCTCTGCTGTAATCCGGAAGCTGCAGATCCCCGACAGCGAGCTCGAAGAAACCGGGACTTTCCAAGGAATCAACCCGGGAAGGAGCAAGCCGAAGGGGAAGATCACACTGCCAGTGACCTTTGGCGGAGAGCTAAACTTCAGGACTGAGAGGATCACCTTCGACGTTGCCGATATCCCATTGCCATACAATGGGATACTTGGCCATCCTGCGCTCGCCAAGTTCATGGCAGCCTTTCACTATGCATACAACATGCTCAAGATGCCAGGGCCAATAAGCGTCATCTCTGTCCCCGGCGACAAGAAAGATGCGCTTATCTGCGCCGACAAGATCTACCGGGACGCAGCAGCCGCGGCAGACAGCAAGACACTTGCCGCTGAAGCTCCCGGGGGGAAGACCAAGACCAAGTCCGGCAAGAGCTCTGGGGCCCACTCCGGCAAACGCACCTCTTCGGAGTGCTGCGCTGCCGTCGAGGACGCGCCATCGAGCTCCACCTGCAAGAGCAAGAAAGGAATGGCAGCTCCACCTGCAACCAAGAAGGTGTCCGCCAAGGAGGACGGCGCTGGTGGTACCTTCACCATCAGTGCTACGCTCGACCCCAAATAGGAAAGCGCGCTCGTTGCCTTCCTGCGGGCGAATGTCGACGTGTTTGCATGGCAACCGTCCGATATCCCCGGTGTTCCCAGGAAGGTAATTGAGCACAAGCTTGTTGTTTGTCCTCACGTGCGGCCCGTCAAGCAGAAGGTCAGGAAGCAAGCGGTGGAGCGCCAAGAGTTCATAGCCGAGGAGATCAAGAAGTTGGAAGCGGCAGGCCTGGTTAGAGGTGTACTTCATCCCACGTGGCTGGCCAATCCAGTTGTCGTGCGCAAAGCTAATGGGAAGTGGAGACTTTGTATAGACTTCACTGATGTGAATAAAGCTTGTCCCAAGGATCCATTTCCCTTGCCGCGCATTGACCAGATCGTCGACTCCATGGCTGGATGCGAGTTGCTTTCATTTCTTGATGCATACTCCGGGTATCACCAGATATTCATGGCCGAAGAAGATGAAGAGAAGACCGCATTCATTACTCCATGTGGCACCTACTGCTTCATACGCATGCCCTTTGGATTGAAGAATGCGGGCTCGACGTTTGCAAGGGTAGTCCACACTGCTTTTGAGCCACAGATACACAGGAATGTAGAAGCATACATGGATGACATAGTGGTCAAGAGCAAGAGCAAGGATACCCTGGTCCAAGACCTGGATGAGACTTTTGCAAATCTGCGCAAGATACAACTCAAGCTTAACCCCGAGAAGTGCGTCTTCGGAGTCCCCTCCGGCAAGCTTCTCGGGTTCTTTGTGTCCCTAAGGGGGATTGAAGCCAACCCCGACAAGATCAAGGCCATCGAGCAGATCGAAGCCCCGAAGCGCGTCAAGGATGTACGGAGGCTTGCTGGTTGCGTGGCTGCCCTCGGCAGGTTCATTTCAAAGTCCGCAGAACGCGCCCTGCCTTTCTTAAGAATCTTGAAAAAGGCAGGTCCAATGAGATGGACTCCGGAAGCGGAGGCTGCGTTGCAAGACTTGAAAGGATACCTGTCCTCCACTCCAATACTTGTCACACCTAGGCCGCAAGAGAAGTTGTTGCTGTACTTAGCAGCAACCAATCAAGTGGTTAGTGCTGCATTGGTAGCGGAGAGGGAGGCAGATGAGGAACCCACAGCCCGGCAGGCTCATCCAGCGACAAGCAGGGGGCTTCCCCGACAAGCTCTGGCCCCGACAAGAACGAGTCTGCGCAGACACAAGAAGAAGTGCGAAAGAAGATGGTGCAGCGCCCAGTCTATTTTGTTAATTCCCTCCTGCAGGGGGCTAGATCAAGATACTCTGGGGTGCAGAAGCTGCTTTTCGACCTCCTTATGGCCTCGAGAAAGCTGCGCCACTACTTCCAAGCACATGAGATAACAGTGGTCACTCGCTTTCCGCTGAAGAGGATATTGCAAAACCCAGAAGCAACAGGTAGGATTGTCGAGTGGGCACTGGAGCTGTCAAGCTTTGGTCTTAAGTTTGAAAGCACTTCAACTATACAGAGCAGAGCTTTGGCAGAGTTCATAGCAGAATGGACACCAACGCCGGATGAAGAAGTTCCAGAGACAAACATCCCCATCAAAGAAGCAAGCAAAGAATGGATAATGTACTTCGATGGTGCCTTCTCGCTGCAAGGCGTCGGTGCTGGTGTGCTACTTGTCGCACCCACCGGGGAGCACCTCAAGTACGTTGTTCAAATGCACTTTCCCAAGGAACAAGCGACAAACAATACTGCAGAGTATGAAGGTTTGCTTGCCGGCCTCAGAATTGCAGCCGAACTTGGGATCAAGAAGCTGGTTGTGTGGGGAGATTCGCAGTTGGTTGTCCGACAAGTGAACAAGAGCTACCAAAGCCCATTGATGGAAGCTTACGTGGACGAAGTGAGAAAGCTTGAAGAACACTTTGAAGGCCTGCAGATGGAGCACGTTCCAAGAGCTCAGAATGATATCGCGGATGGCCTCTCAAAGTGTGCTGCAACGAAGTTACCTGTGGAACCAGGGATCTTCGTACTCAAGCTGACTCAACCATCCGTTACACCGTCAAGTGGGCAAAGCAAGAAGAGGAAGTTGGTCTCCGGTGACTACTTGCCGGCGGACCTTCCTGAAGCCGCCGCCAAGGTACCCAAGATCAACAACCAAGCTGCTGAGGAACGGTCTGCTCCTGCAAACCCTAGGGTCCGTACAGTTGAAGCAGGCGTTCCCGACAAGCCTTGCCCCGGCAGGCTTGCCGGGGAACGCTCAGCTCCGGCAGAGCCGCAGGTTCTTGCCGTAGAAGCTGACGTTCCCGCAGCAGCCCTGATACCTTTAGTCCTTGTTGTTGAGCCTCAGGCTCCAGCATGGGCACAGCAAATCGTCCGTTTTCTTCCAACTGGAGAACTTCCCGAAGAACCAGAAGAGATAGAGAGGATTACCAGGCAGTCAAGTATGTATCAGTTCGTCGGCAACGAGCTGTGCAGAAGAAGACTCAATGGTGTCAGATTGAAGTGCATTTCCCGGGAAGATGGACAGAAGCTGTTGGCAGAGATACACGGAGGCATATGTGGCCACCACATTGGCGCAAGAGCACTTGCCGGGAAGACGTTCCGGCAAGGTTTCTTTTGGCCAGAAGCCCTCCAAGATGCAACTGCACAAGTAACCAAGTGTGAAGCGTGCCACTTCCATGCCAAACAGATACACCAGCCAGCTCAAGCTCTCCAGACGATCCCTTTGTCCTGGCCCTTCTTGGTCTGGCGGCTCGACATCCTCGGCCCCTTTCCCCGTGCTGTCGGGGGCTTTGAGTACTTGTACGTTGCTATCGACAAGTTCACAAAGTGGCCGGAAGTGGAACCAGTGAGAAAGGTGACCGCACAGTCAGCAGTCAAGTTCTTCAGATCAATTGTTTGCCGTTTCGGAATCCCCAACAGGATCATCACCGACAACGGCACATAGTTCACAAGTCGCACCTTCATGCAGTACGTCCAAGACCTTGGCGCTAAGGTCTGTTTCGCTTCTGTTGCTCACCCGAGGAGCAATGGTCAAGCGGAGAGGGCAAATGTTGAAGTGCTGCGCGGGCTCAAGACAAGAACTTTCGACAGGCTGCACAAGTGCGGAAGAAACTGGATTGAGGAGTTGCCGGCGGCTCTTTGGTCAATCAGGACGACACCAAATAGAGCCACCGGGCAGACACCCTTTGCTCTTGTCTATGGAGCAGAGGCAGTTCTCCCCACGGAACTCGTATACGGATCTCCTCGAGTACTCGCTTACGATGAGCTCGAACAAGAGCAGCTGTGGCAAGATGATGCACTGCTCCTCGAGGAGGACCGTCTCCAGGCTGTTGTACGAGCTGCTCGATACCAGCAAGCTTTGCGCCGCTATCATAGCCGCAAAGTCAAGGCCAGGAGTCTCGATGAAGGCGACCTTGTTCTTCGGCGTGTTCAGTCTGCCAAGAATTCCAACAAGTTGACGCCGAAGTGGGAAGGCCCTTATCGGGTGAGACAAGTCACAAGGCCCGGCGATGTCCGCCTTGAGACCGAAGAAGGCTTACCGGTGAGCAACTCCTGGAACATAGAGCATCTTCGCAAGTTTCACCCATAAGACGCGGTTGCCGTGATCCGCTCCGGCAACCACCTTTTGTACAAGTCTTGCCGCTGTTGCATGTAAACCTTTGTACAAAGCCGGGCGCAGACCCCGTGCATCAGTAAAACTTTTTGTGCTTAGCTGAAAGTGCAACTAATCCCCGGGTGGTTTTGGCAATTAATAACAACATATATATCATTGAACTAATAGTTACTTGAGAATCATTTCAGAGAAGTTCAGTGATATGGGTATGGCAATGACTGAAGTAGTGGACCCCTCAAAATGCTAAGGCAAGCATTGGCAAAAGCTCAAGACTCCATTTTTGGTTTAGTGATCCAAGATCACATTGAGTCCATAGGAAAAGCCAATACTATTAAAAGGGGATGAGGTTGTGTTGATGATCTGGTTGCTCAAGTGCTTAGTGATATATCTCCTTCAACTATCAGCAACTTTCACTACAATACACACTCATAAGTAATCTCGGACCAACCGATTTTCCAAACTCAGTCCCACCGAGATGAACCACCTCAGCCATAAGCCAAACCCTAGAAAAATCGGTCAATCCGAGTTTGAGATCGGTCTCACCGAAATACGGGCTGCCAAGCTTCTGTAACCGTTTGTCCTCAAATCGGAATAACCGAGTTGATGATTTCGGTCTCACCGAAACTGGCAAGTTCCTATCTTGACTCAAATCGGACAAACCGAGATGGTATTTTTGGTCCCACCGAAAACCCCAACGTTCACTATATTTGAACTTTCGGTCTGACCGAGTTTCCACTTCGGTCTCACCGAGATTGCTCAATTATGTGTGTAACGGTTGGATTTTGTGTGGAGGCTATATATACCCCTCCACCCCCTCTTCATTCGTGGAGAGAGCCATCAGAAAGAACTACCACTCCTACCTTACACTTTCTGAGAAGAGAACTACCTACCCTTGTGTTGAGATCAAGTTGCTCCATTCCTACCATATGAAACTTGATTTCTAACCTTCCCAAGTTGCTTTCCACTCAATCCTTTCTTCCACCAAAGCCAAATCAGTGAGGAGAGTTGAGTGTTGGGGAGAATATCATTTGAAGCACAAGAGCAAGGAGTTCATCATCATCTACAACATCTATTACCTTTTGGAAGGTGGTGCCTCCTAGATTGGTTAGGTGTCGCTTGGGAGCCTCCGTCATCGAGATGTGGAGTTGAACCAAGATGTTTGTAAGGGCAAGGAGATCGCCTACTTCGTGAAGATCTACCCCGAGTAAGGCTAGCCCTCCGTGGGCGTAGGCCATGATGGAATAGACAAGGTTGCTTCTTCGTGGACCCTTCGTGGGTGGAGCCCTCCGTGGACTCGCGCAGTCGTTACCCTCCGTGGGTTGAAGTCTCCATCAACGTGGATGTACGATAGCACCACCTATCGGAACCACGGGAAAAATCATTGCGTCTCCAAATTGCGTTTGATCTTCTCCACCTCTCTTTACTACATGTGCAATTTACTTTCCGCTGCTTATACTCTAGAATTGCATGTGTAGGGTGATGCTTGACTTGATCATAATTGTGAAACTGCCAAAAACTGTTCTTGATCAAAAGGCAGAATTTTTATATTTACAAGTAGTCTAATCACCCCCCCTCTAGACATACTTTCGATCCTACAAGTGGTATCAGAGCTTTGGTCTCCATTGTTTTGGTTTCCATTGCATTGGACTCCATAAGCTTGGTTTCACAACCTAGGAGAGTATGGCGTCTAGTGAGGGTAATTATCGTAGAGGTCCTTACTTTGATGGTACAAATTTTGCTAGTTGGAAGCATAAAATGAAAATGCATATTCTTGGTCATAACCCAGCCGCATGGGGCATTATTTGTGTTGGTATGCAAGGTGAATTCTTCGAGGAAGGAAAAGTTCCGGATCGCGAAGCTACACCGGAAGAGTTGCGGATGTTGCAAAACAATGCTCAAGCGTGTGACATTCTCTTCAATGCTTTGTGTCCCGAGGAGTTCAACAAAATCAGCCGTCTTGAGAATGCTAAAGAGATTTGGGATACTTTGGTTGAAATGCACGAAGGTACTGAGTCTGTGAAGGAATCAAAGCTAGATATTCTTCAAGGTCAACTTGACAAGTTCAAGATGAAGGATGGTGAAGGAGTCGCTGAAATGTACTCTAGGCTTGCTCTCATCACAAATGAGATTGCCGGCTTAGGAAGCGAAGAAATGACCGACCGATTCATCATCAAGAAGATTCTAAGAGCCTTGGATGGAAAGTACGACACCGTGTGCACTTTGATCCAAATGATGCCAAACTACAAGACTCTCAAGCCAACTGAAGTCATTGGAAGAATTGTTGCTCATGAGATGACACTTAAGGATAAGGAAGAGCTTCACAACAAGTCAAGTGGTGCTTACAAAGCTACAAGTGATGCTCCCACAACCTCAAGTGACAAGTTAATTTCCAATGAAGAGATAAGCCTAATGGTTAAGAACTTCAACAAATTCTACAAGAATAGAGGCAAAGAGAGAAGCTCAAAGTCTAGATCATATGATGAAAAGAGATCTTCTAGCCGTGATCGAAACTGCTACAATTGTGGAAGACCCGGACACTTCTCAAATGAGTGTACGGCTCCCCACAAGAGAAGAGAAGAATCTCCAAGAAGAAGATCAAGAGATGAGTCACCTCGGAAAGAGAGAAGGAGTAGAGATGATCGTTATGAACGAAGACCCTCTCGGAGAAGCAAGGATTCGGAGAGGAAAGACAAGTCATCAAAGAGCTACACAAGAAGAAGACATCAAGCTCATGTAGGTGAATGGGTCTCCGGCTCCGACTCCGACAATCAATCCGATGGAAGCTATCACTCCGACTCCGACTACAGTCAAGATGAAGGTGTTGCCGGTCTTGCTCTCGTATCCTCCAACTCCTATGACCTATTTGATTCACCAAATGAGGGAATTGGAAGATGCTTCATGGCTAAAGGCCCCAAGGTAACACACCCTGAATTCATTGACTTTGATAGTGATGAGGATGACTTGCTCGGTGAAGATGAGCTCTTGCATGATAAATCTAGTGAGCTTAGTAACGATGAAAATGCTAGTAGTCTTTATAGTCGAGAAGAGTCGAATGACAATGCTATGAAGGAGATTGAGCGTCTAACTAAAGAACTAAACACTCTTAAGTTAGCTCATGAAACAACTCAAGAAGATCATAGAGAGCTTCTAAGATCTCATGAGAAGCTACGCTTCGAGAAGCTCACTCTAGAGCAAGAACATGAGTTTCTAAAAGCGATCAATGACGATCTTCGAAAGAAGAGTTCTTCATATCTTGCCAAACGACTTCTCTTGTCTAATTTCTTGCCACCTATTAAGACTAAGCATGACAAGCATAAGAAAAATTCTTCCTCTAGTAGTGACAATAACCATGTTAAATCCAATGTTGTTGCTTCTAGTAGTTCTCTTGATTCCACTAACAATGTTTCAAGCCAAGTTACACTTGAGCAAGAGAATAGCTTATTGAAGGAAATCATAGAGAAAGGTGTCTACAAGAGTCTTGCCGGAAGCAAGAACTTTGAGGAAATTATTCGCAAGCAAGGAAGGCACCGGAAGAATCAAGGGATTGGTTTTGAGCGAAAGTTCAACACCGAAGGTGTTGAGTGGGAAGAAGGTCAATACCCTACTCCACAGTTTGTTTCTCAAAAGGAGAAGTATGATCCTACTTCTTCCAATGTGGAACAAGCTCAAGATGACCTTCCACCACAAGACCACAAGCTAAAGGCCAAGGACAAGCTTCAAGAGGAGATTGATGCATTCATTGAAGCACCTCAAGCCATGGTCAAGTGGGTTCCCAAGGACACGTCAAGTTCTACTTCGTCAAGCTCAACTACAACCCCAAGGATTCCCATCAAGATGATGTGGATCCCGAAGAAGAAGAACTAGAAGGTTCTTGAGGGTGACTCCGCCAACATACTTCACTCACATTCATTTTGGCAACTTGTGCAATCAACTTCCACATCATGCACTAGTTCATGGAGTCACAAACCCTCTTGTTGGTAAGTCAAGGGACAAGGTAATCATTGCTTTCATGGACATCATCTTTTGTGAACTTCAATCTATGTCTATGGATATCCTTGTTTGTTCCTTGTGGGACTAACCCATGTAGGTATTGAAAGTGCCCTAATCCAAAGGATAGCTCCCAACTCTTGATGATCTACATCAACATTGAGCATCCACATCTTCAACATCTACATGAAGTCTTCTACGACAACCCAAGGTTAGTTTGACCCTTTAAAAGGGGTTCTCACATCTAGGGGGAGATTTACTCTAAAAATTGAGTTAAAGCATCTCCAAATGATGTGAACACATCAATGCTTTATGTAAAAGTGGTAACCCCACTTGTGCTTAAACGATGAGTATGACCTATGATCAAATGTTCTCATTTGGCTCCTAAGTCAAAATACTCATATATAGATGACCTAGTCATCGACAAATTGTGTGCTAGTAGCTAGAGTTTTGGTTGTGCATGTTTGACACATATTTCATTTGCTATCTTATTGTGTGAGCATGTTGAATGCATGATTTTATCCATTCGAGGACATCCATTTGTTGTTTTGGTTGTTTTGATTTTCTGGCCAAATGGATGGACAAGAATGCCTAAGCACCTCCCCTAGCTATCTATGCTTTCTTGTCTCAAATTCTATTCATGCTTATATCACAAACTTTGAACAAGTCATTTTCGGACCCTCCGAGTGAGGAGCACTCGGAGCCACTGATCCGTCTAAGGCTGACTTCCAAAACCTTCTAAGTAAATTTCGGACAGACCAACTTCTCCCACTCGGTCAAACCAAAATCACTTAGACTGATCTAGGTTTCATCTCGGTGAAACCGAGTTCTAAATCTCGGCGTGACCGATATGCGTAACTGCATAGCAGTTATCCATCTCGGTGTCACCGAGTTTGTCAACTCGGTCCCACCGACAGCAAGGGGATATAAATACTGAGGGCAGCGCGCGATTATTCCTTCAAACGTTTTCGCCCCCACGTCCCCTGCTGCCGTCGCCCTGATCTCCGGATCGTCGCCTGTGCGCCCTCGCCGCAGGTCTCCGCCGCCGTCAACGGTCTTCTCCTCCGCACCGTTGCCGTCGTAGAGGGACTCCACCAAGTTAGGGTGAGTCTCGATCCCTCTCGTGCTCCCCATCCGATTCATCGCACGTTTGGTTTGCCCTACATCTGGCCACGATTGAAAAACTGCTTTTCCACCAGATCGGTTCTAGTTTCGAGTAAAATTCTTAGGTTTAGGTTTCCACGGAACACATCTCGGTGAAACCGGTTTTAAATTTTCGGTGTGACCGATTCGGCCTCTGGCCATTGCACTGCACTTTCGGTCTAACCGAGTTGTGCAAATCGGTGTGACCGAAGTATGGCTTTAGTGAAACCCTAGAGTATCGGCAGGACCGAAACCCATTCCGGTCCAACCGAAAGTGGTGTGTTAAGTGCTGTTATACACTTCGGATTCACCGAAACTGAAAGTCGGTTTGACCGAAATGCATTCTGTGAAAACTTAAAACTAAGATTTGAACTCATTTTGTTTGCAAAAACTTCTGCAGTTTGTGATAACTCTTCTACTCTGCCTATACCTTATCTATTCACAGGTTGTCAGCCATGTCAGATGCCAGTGACAGCCAGAACAGGTCAGAGTCACCTTTTGCAGAGATTCCTGAGGCAGATACTAGTCCTGAGGCTAGTAGTCCTATTGATGATGGAGAGAGGAGTACACCTAGTGGCTTGCCTCCTGCAGCCACCAGAGCCAGAAAGGAGAGGAACTCAGATGATGAGGATTCTGATTTTGTAGCTGAGGAAGAGGTTTCCTCCAAGCCCAAGAGAAAGGTTGTTGCCAAAGAGCAACAAGGGCAGCAGTCAAAGAAAGGCACCAGCAAAGTCAAGCAATCAGCTGTTGCCAAGAAGCTAAACTTGGGAGAGCCAGCCCCAAGTAAAGTGAAGAAAACTTCCAAGAGGAAGAGGGTAGTATATGCTGAACCTCATGCAGATGCAGCAGTTGAAGAAGAAGAAGAAGAAGCACCCCAGCCTCCTCCTCCTCAGAAGGCTAAGCTCATGGGTGATGCTATTAGGGCTGGAGCCACTTCAAAGCCCAAGAAGCCTGCTCAAGCTAAGGCAGCTCCAGCAAAGCCTTCTGCCAAGCCCAAAAGGACAACCAGGAACATCCCAGCCTCTGAGAAGAACAAGGGTGATGTGCCACCAGCAGATTCTGATGAAGAAGAACATGTGTTGCTGAAACTCCGTCCAAAACTGCCACTTCACAATGATGCTCATCCTCAAGCCGAGGATATGAAGGCAAGGAAAGATAGAGGTCTCAGGCTATGGAGACAGTCTGATCCATACGCCGTGAGGAGAAGGACTGCTGTGGACCCCAGATTTCACACCAGAGAGCAGCAGGACTTCTATGAGACTGTGCTGATGGACAAGAAGCCTATTGTTGCAGATACCAGATACGTTGACTGGAAGTACATTGACAGTGAAGAGCACCGAGACTTCTTTCCCCATGTGCATGAGAGCTTCACTGCATGTGGAGTTGATGAGTTTGTGGGTCAGAAACTGACAGATTGGAACGATGAGATGATTATGCAGTTCTATGCCACAGCCCACTTCTATCCTGATGGGAAGATCACCTGGATGACTGAAGGTCAAAGGTTTTCTTCTTCTGTTGAAGAATGGGCAGAACTTCTGAATGCTCCAGTGCAAAGAGAGGACGACATTGATGTCTATGGGATTCCTAAGAAGAACCATGATTCCATGAAGAACATGTACAAGGAGATCCCCGCAGCAGATTTGGAAGGGTGGAAGCTTGGCTCAGTGTACTATCTCCAGGCAGGTCTGCCTACCACTAACACTATTCTGAGGCATACCTTGATGCCCAGGTCTGGAGATCATCGCATGATCAGAGGCTATTCTATCAACATGCTGCACATACTTGATGAGAAGGCACCTTTCAAGGTGATGGACTTAATGGTAGAGACCATTAAGAGGACTGCAGCTGACCAGAAGAGGTCGTGTGGATTTGCCCCACAGATTCAGATGCTTATCAATGCCAAGTTTGGCACGGGCAAATTCCTGTTGGATAGGAAGCACTTACCACTGCAGCCAGAGCATGAAGATAATGATGTTGTGATGGATGAGGAGGATCCTACTTCTGTTGAAGGTCAAGCCAAGATAGAAGCTGCTAAGAAAGCCAAAGCTCATAAGGAAGCAGCAGCAGCAGCAGCTAAACCAAAGAGCTTCGGAGAGTAGATTCTTGAAGCTACCCAAAGGATTGAACAACGCCTGGCCAGCATTGAACAATCTCAGGAGAGCCTAGAGAGGATTGTTGACGATAAGGTCCACGCTCTGGACGTAAAGCTGACTGAACTTCAGGTGACCGTCAACAAGCTTGAGGCAGACATGGAGGAAGCAAGGCAGGACAGGGCAGAGCTCATGCAGGATGACCTAGTCCAGGACTCTCATCGCCAGACTGTTCCGGTTCCCAGAGGATCCCGATCAGCTGCTATTCCAGTGACTGACTCCAGGACTACCACTTCAGCACCTCCTACAGCTCCAGCAGTCACTCCAGCCACAGCTCCAGCATCCACTCCTCCAGCGCAGACATCAGCTGAAGTCTTCGCCGATGCCGTCATATCTACTTCGACATCTACCCAGACAGGAGCCGCCAGCAGAGCCCACAGTGACGTCTAGCTCTATGCTTTTTCAAACTTTTTGGTAACTTGTTGCCAAAGGGGGAGAAATTGTATAGATCATAGGGCTTCGAGAGAGAGAGTGCTCTTTCGTTCTTTTGCGGTTCTTTGAGATACTTTTGGTCTTTTGGTTCTTGAAACTTTCAGTGTGCTTGATACTACGTTTGATGCTACCTTAATGAGTGCTTAGTCATACTATGCTTTAATGTGTGCTTAATGCTTATCATATGCTATTCCTATCTTGTATGGCTATTTACTCATGTCTTGGTGATTGGGTGCATGTTATTCATTCTTATCATTTTGTGCGCTCCACCAAGATGTATGTGACATGGAAGAGTAACCCATGATCCTAATCGATTGTGCATTTGCATTCAAACGCAAATTTTAAATAATGCACAAATTTAGGGGGAGCTCTTGCTTATCACATACTTCTCAAAGCGACGATATTATTCATTGATTATATCCTTTGTCGAAGCTTTGATCTATATGTTGTCATCAATTACCAAAAAGGGGGAGATTGAAAGTGCAACTAATCCCCGGGTGGTTTTGGCAATTAATAACAACATATATATCATTGAACTAATAGTTACTTGAGAATCATTTCAGAGAAGTTCAGTGATATGGGTATGGCAATGACTGAAGTAGTGGACCCCTCAAAATGCTAAGGCAAGCATTGGCAAAAGCTCAAGACTCCATTTTTGGTTTAGTGATCCAAGATCACATTGAGTCCATAGGAAAAGCCAATACTATTAAAAGGGGATGAGGTTGTGTTGATGATCTGGTTGCTCAAGTGCTTAGTGATATATCTCCTTCAACTATCAGCAACTTTCACTACAATACACACTCATAAGTAATCTCGGACCAACCGATTTTCCAAACTCAGTCCCACCGAGATGAACCACCTCAGCCATAAGCCAAACCCTAGAAAAATCGGTCAATCCGAGTTTGAGATCGGTCTCACCGAAATACGGGCTGCCAAGCTTCTGTAACCGTTTGTCCTCAAATCGGAATAACCGAGTTGATGATTTCGGTCTCACCGAAACTGGCAAGTTCCTATCTTGACTCAAATCGGACAAACCGAGATGGTATTTTCGGTCCCACCGAAAACCCCAACGTTCACTATATTTGAACTTTCGGTCTGACCGAGTTTCCACTTCGGTCTCACCGAGATTGCTCAATTATGTGTGTAACGGTTGGATTTTGTGTGGAGGCTATATATACCCCTCCACCCCCTCTTCATTCGTGGAGAGAGCCATCAGAAAGAACTACCACTCCTACCTTACACTTTCTGAGAAGAGAACTACCTACCCTTGTGTTGAGATCAAGTTGCTCCATTCCTACCATATGAAACTTGATTTCTAACCTTCCCAAGTTGCTTTCCACTCAATCCTTTCTTCCACCAAAGCCAAATCAGTGAGGAGAATTGAGTGTTGGGGAGATTATCATTTGAAGCACAAGAGCAAGGAGTTCATCATCATCTACAACATCTATTACCTTTTGGAAGGTGGTGCCTCCTAGATTGGTTAGGTGTCGCTTGGGAGCCTCCGTCATCGAGATGTGGAGTTGAACCAAGATGTTTGTAAGGGCAAGGAGATCGCCTACTTCGTGAAGATCTACCCCGAGTAAGGCTAGCCCTCCGTGGGCGTAGGCCATGATGGAATAGACAAGGTTGCTTCTTCGTGGACCCTTCGTGGGTGGAGCCCTCCGTGGACTCGCGCAGCCGTTACCCTCCGTGGGTTGAAGTCTCCATCAACGTGGATGTACGATAGCACCACCTATCGGAACCACGGGAAAAATCATTGCGTCTCCAAATTGCGTTTGATCTTCTCCACCTCTCTTTACTACATGTGCAATTTACTTTCCGCTGCTTATACTCTAGAATTGCATGTGTAGGGTGATGCTTGACTTGATCATAATTGTGAAACTGCCAAAAACTGTTCTTGATCAAAAGGCAGAATTTTTATATTTACAAGTAGTCTAATCACCCCCCCTCTAGACATACTTTCGATCCTACATTAGCACGGCTTATCGTTTCATGCATTCTCGTTTTCATTGCATGTGTTATATAACGCCTTGTGCAGCACAAACCCCCGGTAAGCATTAACAAGCCGCAAGGCTCCATGCATATGTTTCCTCCCTTCTTTTTTCTTATCTCAAGCAGAAGAAGTGTTCCTCGCGCACAAGTTTGCCGGGGGGGAAGGAGACAGTGGTATGGACCAAGTGCTATTCAAGAAAGGGAAGCCTTGCCGGGAAGCAAACAAACCTACGAAAGCTAAGTTGCCAAAGTTTGAGCACTCAAATTTTTTAAAAAATTCTTAAGGTTATCTTCCTTGAACGACCACACTTTGTATGGAAAACCTGTGCGCGGAGGAACCTACCCGTGGTTAGCCGCGCCCTTACTTTGTTTCGAGCACGCTCAACGGCTTAAGTGAGCTGCGACAAGTGTCGCACCCTTATTTCGTTTTCGAGTTCGCTCAACAATCTAAGTGTGCTGCGGCTAGCTGCGGCAAGGTTTCTTGCCGGCAGAGGGCGTTACCAGCAGGCTGCTGAAGTTTCGCACTCAGCGCTCGCGGCAAGGGTCCCTTTGCCGGCAAGTTTCCTAAGAGCGTAGGGTGAGAAGCATACAAAGTAAAAGAGTCGAGCAAGGGGGATAACACTGCATCAATTACCCAAAACAAAGTTATATTACAAGAAGGCTTGTCGCTGTTCTAACGAACTACTGTCTATGACTTAATTGGCAGCGGCAAGGGAAGCAGAAAGGAAACAACCAAGTCTTTACGGTCGCCGTCAACCCTCTTGATCTTGCCCACCTTGGCCACGATGTGGGCGACGCGGGCCTTCAACGCCTCCTGGTCAGCTTCGGGCAGCAGGGTCCGGAGGACGTTGTCGAGGTTGATCTCGGGGTTGCGGTAGACGATCTTCGACAACACTCGCTCCATGGTACCCGTACAGAGCCTTCGCGCCTCGTTCGCCAGCTGCAAGGGGAGCCTTTCCCATAGTTGCGCGAGGGCAGGTGCCACTCCTCGGAAGAACAAGCTCAGCTTGGCGCTGTGGGGGAGGTTCTCGTCGGGAGAGTAGACGAGGTGCTCCGTCCCCAGCGCCACCATCTCCTTGTCGATGTTGGCGGCGGCAGCGACGAGCCCCTCGGTCCACTGCTCCACCGTCTCCTTGAAGTTGTTTTGCGAGACGGCGGCGCTGTCCAGCAATGCCCTCTCGGCGCGGAGATCCTCCTTCAGCTTCGTTTCACGGTTCCGGGCGGCGTCAAGTGAGTCAGTGAGGGTGGAAACCTTCAGCTCCAAATCTGCAATGGAGTCCTTGGCGTCATTGAGCTCCTTGCCCTTCTCGGAGAGACGGACTTGCAGCTCCGAATTGGTGTGGGCGTCCTTCTCCCGCGCCAAGTTGAACGCGGCAACCCTCTCCTCGCTCGTCTTCAAGCTCGTCTCCAACTGCGCCACCCTCGCCTCTAGGTCCCTCTTGGCGGTCTCTGCGGCAGCAGCGGCATCCCTAGCCTCCTGCAGAGCCCCGCCAATGGACTGCTCGCGCGCGGTAAGGTCGTCCTCGTGGCTATCGAGGTCGACCTTCTGCTGGTTTAGCGCTCCTTCCCGCCGAGCCAGATCCTCGGCGGCCAGTCGTTGCTGCTCCTCGACCTCAGCCTTCTCGAGGACGAACGCCTCGTGTGCCTCGGCGAGCTCCTCCCTCTCCTCCGCCAAGTTTCGGAGGGCCGCTTGGTTGGCGGCGCGGAGCTCCGCGGCGCGCTTCTCCAAGTCGACACCAGCCTTGGCAGCCAGAGCCTCTCGGGACTCCAACTTGGCCTGCCTGGCCTGGTACAAGGCCAGGAGCCGGCGTAGGAGTTGCTCCTCTTCGGGCTCGTTGCTGCTGCCGGGCGCGTCGACAAGCCTCAACCCGACAGAGGCGAGGACTTCTCCGTCGAAGCTCTCCCCCTCCGCGGGTGCCCTTGAGGAGGACGCCCAC
The DNA here is from genome assembly GCA_902687465.1 of Secale cereale. NCBI lineage: Eukaryota > Viridiplantae > Streptophyta > Magnoliopsida > Poales > Poaceae > Secale > Secale cereale. The sequence continues at coordinate 653,933,395 of LR738709.1, forward strand.
GGGACTTGGATGAAGACCCCGTTGGCGGCCTCCAGGTAGACGCCCGACCCGGTCGCGGCAGCGGAAGGGTCGGCGGCCGGCGCAGCGTCCGGCGCTCCTGCGGCCTCAGGGCCAGCAGTACGGTCGCCGGTCCCTTCCCCAGCTGCCGCGTCAGCTGTCGAGGCGGTCTCCTCGGCGGCTGGCTCGTCAACGCCGGCCATCCCTTCAGCGGTGGTGGCGTCGCCAGCATCGCCGCGCACGTCCTCCTCGGCGACGGCCTCTGTCTCCATCGGCTCCGGGGCGGGCGGATCTAACAGAAGAAAAAGAAAAGAAAGAATTGTCAAGCAAATATCCAAAAAAAGAAGGATTCGAAAGAAGGAAAGTACAAGGGAGCGTGCGGACCCTACGGGTTCGAGAACTATGTAGACATGACCGAGACTCATCTCCGGTCAATAACCAATAGCGGAACCTGGATGCTCATATTGGCTCCTACATATTCTACGAAGATCTTTATCGGTCGAACCGCATAACAACATACGTTGTTCCCATTGTCATCGGTATGTTACTTGCCCGAGATTCGATCGTCGGTATCTCAATACCTAGTTCAATCTCGTTACCGGCAAGTCTCTTTAATCATTTCGTAATACATCATCTCGTGACTAACTCATTAGTCATTTGCTTGCAAGGCTTATTATGATGTGTATTATCGAGAGGGCCCAGAGATACCTCTCCGACACTCGGAGTGATAAATCCTATTCTTGATCTATGCCAACACCACGAACACTTTCGGAGACACCTGTAGAGCATATTTATGATCACCCAGTTACGTTGTGACATTTGATAGCACACAAGGTGTTCCTCCGGTATTCGGGTAGTTGCATAATCTCATAGTCATAGGAACATGTATAAGTCATGAAGAAAGCAATAGCAGTAAAACTAAACGATCATAGTGCTAAGCTAACGGATGGGTCTTGTCCATCACATCATTCTCCTAATGATGTGATCCCGTTAATCAAATGACAACTCATGTCTATGGCTAGGAAACATATCCATCTTTGATCAATAAGCTAGTCTAGTAGAGGCATACTAGGGACATACTGTTTTGTCTATGTATTCACACATGTACTAAGTTTCCGGTTAATACAATTCTAGCTTGAATAAAAGACATTTATCATGATATAAGGAAATACAAATAACATCTTTATTATTGCCTCTAGGGCATATTTCCTTTAATGCGCTACTTTGTAAGGGACTAATTTGGATCCAAAAGTTTAATGCTATGGTTATCGTAATACTTTTCTCGTAGTTGCGGATGCTTGCGAGGGGTTAATCATAAGTAGGAAGTTTGTTCAAGTAAGAACAGCACCTAAGCACCGATCCACCCACATATCAAATTATCAAAGTAGCGAACATGAATCAAGCCAACATGGTGAAAGTGACTAGATGAAATTTCCATGTGCCCTCAAGAACACTTTGCTCATTATAAGAAACCGTATTGGCCTGTCCTTTGCCACAAAAGGATTGGGCTATCTTGTTGCATACTATTTGTTGTTACCGTCACTTGCTCGTCACAAATTATCTTGCTATCAAACTATCTGCTACTTACAATTTCAGTGCTTGTGGACATTACCTTGTTGAAAACCAGTTGTCATTTCCTTCTGCTCCTCGTTGGGTTCGACACTCTTACTTATTGAAAGGACTACGATTGATCCCCTATACTTGTGGGTCATCACCAAGCAAGTCGGTGCCCAAAACACCGTACAACCTGTGGACAGGAAGAGTGCCCTACCTACAACACTTCAAGGTGTGGGGGTGCCCTGCTGAGGCCAAAATGTTTAATCCAAACATTGCAAAGTTAGATCCCAAAACAGTGAGTTCCACTTCATTGGCTACCCAGACTGATCAAAGGGTTTTCGTTTCTACTGTCCAGGCAGATATACAAAGTTTGTAGAAACAATACATGCAGTCTTCTTAGAGGACGAAATGTTGAGGGGGAGCTTGATAGCTTGGAAAATTGATCTTGAGGAGAAAAGGGTGCATGCACATAATCCGATGATTCAGGAGCCGTTTTTCTCACTACCAGTTGCAACTCCACCCATGACAACTATGGGGGTAGAACCGAAACCTGTCCGTCAAGAGCCGACTGAACCCGTTGTTGAGCATGAAAGGGAGGTGCAGCATCAAATTTTAGACGACGTGCCGGAAGTTGAGGCACGGAATGTGCTAGAAACTGAGGCCCTTAGAAGGTCTAATTGAACAAGAAGATCATCTATTTCTACTGATTATAAAGTTTATAACACAGAAATGGTTCATATGGAAGGTGATCCCACCACATATGAAGAAGCCATTAGAAGCCCTAACTCATCAAAATGGCTAGAGGCAATGGTAGATGAAATGAAATCAAAGAGTTCCAAAGATGTTTGGGACTTAGAGGAAATCCCTAAAGGAGCCAAAAAAGTGGGCTGCAAATGGGTCTACAAAACTAAGTATGACCCTAATGGGAATGTACAAAAGTATAAAGCTCGACTTGTGGCAAAAGGATTTACACAAAGAGAAGGAATAGACTACAATGAGACTTTTTCCCCAGTCTCATGTAAGGACTCCTTCAGAATCATAATGGCATTAGTTGCACATTTTGATTTAGAGTTACATCAAATGGATGTTAAGACGGCATTTCTGAATGGTGATTCAAAAGAAAAAGTACACATAAAACAACCCAAGGGTTTTATCATGGAAGGCAAGGAAAATATGGGATGCCGCCTGAAGAAATGTATTTATGGATTAAGGCAAGCCTCTAGACAGTGGTATCTAAAGTTTAATCAAATGATTAAAAGTTTTGGACTTAAAGAAAATATTCAGGATAATTGCACTTATGCAAGGTTTAAAAATGGGAAATATATATTCCTAGTCTTGTATGTCGATTATATCCTGCTTGCAAGCAGTGATGTTAGTCTACTACAAGAAACAAAGTTCGTATCCTCAAATTTTGACATAACAGATTTTGGTGAAGCATCATATGTTTTGGGCATAGAAATTCACCGATATATGAACAATAGAGTTTAGGACTATCGCAGAAAGCATATTTAGAAAAGGTTCTTCGAAAGTATAATATGCATGCGAGTAAAGCCACACCTGCTCCTATAGTCAAGGGCGATAGTTTTGGGAAATTCCAATGTCCCAAGAACCAGTACGAGATCAATCAAATGAAAGCAGTGCCATATGCTTCGGTTGTTGGAAGCTTACATTATGCACAAGTGTGCACTCGTCCTGACTTAGCTTTTATCACCGGGGTACTCGGTAGATATCAAGAGAATCTAGGCATAGAGCATTGGAAGATGGTAAAGAAAGCATTGCGCTATGCACAAGGCATGAAGGACTACATGCTAACATACATGAGATGTGATTCCTTAGAGATAAAAGGGTATTCAGACGCAGATTTTGCGGGGGACGGAGATGATAGAAAATCCATGTCAGGATACGAATTCACTATCGCTGGGAGAGCTATTTCGTGGAAAAGCTCCAAACAGTCGATAGTTGCATCATCCATGATGTATGCAGAATTTATAGTATGCTTCGAGGCCACAGGGCAGGCGATATGGCTAAAGAAATTTATACCCGACTAGAAAGTTGTAGATTGTATTCACCAACCACTAAAGATGTACTGTGACAACCAGCCCGCAGTATTCTATGCCCACAACAACAAGTCGAGTAATGCTGCCAAAACAATAGAGATAAAGTATTATGTTGTGAAAGATAAAATCCAGGATCACACTATAAGTCTCGAGCATATAAGGACAAAGGATATGCTTGCGGATCCGCTTACGAAAAGCTTACCACCCAATGTGTTCAAGGAACACTTAGTCGACATGGGTTTAAGGGAAAGCATATGATTCCTGGATCATAAGAGGCCCAAAAGGAACATAAATTGTTTCTAAACAAAATGTATGTCGTAGTTGTATGATTCTATCGCCGATTGAGCTGTGACGATGAAACATGCTCTATGTACCAATATGTGATGAAACAAATAAACTAGAAAGTATAAGGTTAACAGTAAAGTTGAGATCAAGGGGGAGAATGTTAGGTCGATCTCTTCCCGCTCGAACCCAACGGGTCGAACGGGCCCCTGACTCGCGCCCTGATCGGGGGTGCCCAACCCTCATATGGTTGGTGGGCCCTTGTCACCCACGCTATATTAACAGAGGTGGGGGGACTGGGGCACGGGACACGAAGTTCACCGTCGCCACCTCGGTGGGATCATCAACTCAGAGTGAAGGTAGGAATACCTGGAGTGTCTAGCCTACCCGTTCCACGGGACCTAACAAAAGATTCATATGGACTACATACTTACATCAAAGCTCCATAGGATCTCTCGCATCCACTAAATTATTTCTTGCGCTCATTCTGAGTTGATTTATAGTTTTGAACAGAAATAACATGAATACAAATTATCAAAGTACAAAAACTTTCATGGGAGAAGAACATGCACAAATGAGCTTAATACCTCACTGCAAAAAATAATTTGGAAGGATTGGGAAGACAACATCCCGAAAATTTGCATGACATTATGATACAGGCATTATAAACATTGAACCAAGTCGAACAAGACAGTCAAATTTATTTTGCTAATACCACGGTGGTGTCTTCTGTTGCTATGAATCATCAAGTGTGTCAGAAGAGTTGGGTATTTTCTTAGACAGTGATTACTTGCAAGGATATTAACATGGTCAGATTGAAGTCATCTAGTTGTCTCATGACCACCAGACTCTCCTTCCTCACCACTTCCTCACTTGACTTATTTGTCGTTCTTCTCTTCATCACCCCCTGCATTTGCTACTCCTAGCCTCCTCTTCAACAGCGTCGTCCGCCCCAATCGGCACCGCAGCGATATCAGTGTGTTCGCAATGATCTCATGTTCTTGCTTCGTTCTTGGAACCATCTTCCCTTCTACAACACCATGAGATACTTGGGCAATGCGGTGTTGTGCTGATATATTTCCTTCCTCGTGTGCTCTCTTCTTAGCCCCCTCCCATGGAGTGTACTCCATGAATATGCAGGGAAATCTGCGAAAGCACCTAGAGGCGTTGAGCTAGAAGGCGCCATGCAGAGCGTACAGTTCCGCATATTTTCTACTTTATAGAGAATCTGATTGTACAAAGAAAAAGTATGATAACAGCATTTAGAGAATTAACCTCACAATATATAACAATAAGGTTAAAATAAGATACCTAGTAGAGGTGATACATCTAGGTTATTTTATTTGTACACCACATTAATGAACTCTTATGCTTACCAAATGACAACAAACAGATCCTCTTTAGCTGATAATGTTTCATGTATGTGCCAGGAAATCAAGTCTTGCATGGCATGTCAATCCAAGATTACCAATTCCCCATCTATATACATGGATGCCTTTAAAAAAACTCATCATCAATTTTTCTGAAACCAATCGATACATGTTTTACTTTTCAGAATTCTTTGCAGCATTCAACATGACATGTAGTCATGTAGGTACCAACGTGAATCGATGTTTTTTTAGATAAAAGTGAAATTTTTTATTAACAAAATTAGATGTCTCACATATACCAATCAGAATTGATTCGTTACGTAATGGTAAATTGTGAGTTACTAAGTTCACGTGGATTACCTTTTCTTATGAGACATCACCCACTGCATGTGATATACTTCATCTTCAACGCGTGCTAGAATAAACCTCTCATGCAAGTGAGCTATATACAAAGTCGAAAGAATTTCATATTAGTGTTATACAATGTAACATACGGTATAGCTATAAGCCGTATATGCGTGCGTGTGTGTAGTCTGTTGTAACAATAGTTGGGCTGTTGAGATTGCATCCTATCTAGATTATGACTTGGAGATCAATCCACAGCCCAACAACCATGTATATCTCGCGGCCTTGTGCCTATATAAACACGCACGCGTCCCTGCTAAGTGCATGCGCTTAAGCCTCCTTTTCTACATGGTATACAGAGCCCAACTCTTCCAACGCATCTAGGTCATGTCAGCCTCCTCCTCCCATGTCGCCATGGCCTCCCCTTCCCTCGCATCGCTCGGCCACACCATCACCGAGAAGCTGACCAGGGAAAACTTCCTGGTATGGAAGACGCAGGTGCTGCCGCATGTCAAGGCGGCACGGATGATGGGCTACCTTGATGGCTCGCTCAAGGAGCCGAACGCCGTCCTCCTCGCTGAGAAGGAGATCGCTGATGGGAAGAAGGAGATCGTCATAGTGCCCAACCCAAAGTACGCGGTCTGGGTAACGCAGGATCAATAGGTGCTCTCGTTCCTGATTGCTTCTCTCTCTCGTGATGTCCTCATGCAAGTCTCGAACCACACCACTTCTGCTAGCATCTGGCAAGCCTTGCTCCAGAGCTTTTCATCACAGTCCAGGGAACGCATCATCCAGCTCCGTTCCGCCTTGGGGAACACACGCAAGGGGGACCTCTCGGCAGTAGCCTATTTCACCAAGATGAAGGGCATTGCCGATGAGCTCGCGGCTACTGGGAAGCCACTTGGAGAAGATGATCTCGTCGACCAGATTCTTCAAGGCCTGGTGCACGAACCCGAATACAACGGCTTCGTCTCCGCCATCTCCACGCGCGCTGCCATGGACCAACAGATCGGGCTCACTGAGCTCTTCTCGTTGCTCCTGGCAGCTGAGGCCCGCATCGCCGCCCAACAGGCGGCTTTCTCCTCCAGCCACTCCGCCAACCTCGCGTCCCGTGGTGGAGGCCGCGGCGGCAACTACGGTCGTGGAGGCGGCAACAGCAGCGGACGTGGCGGCTACAACAACAACAATTCTGGCCCTCCTCACTACAGCGACGACTCTGGCGGTGGCTCCTCTGGTGGTGCGCCGCTCAAGCAAGGTGGTGATCGCGGTGATCGTGAACGCTGCCAGATCTGCAAGGAGAATGGCCATGGAGCGTGGCGCTGCAGAAAGCGCTACGACAAGGGCTACAACAACAATGTCCGCAACCCCGCAGGTGGTGGTGGTGGCGGCAACAATGGCGGCGGCGGTGGCGGCAATGGCGGCCAACATCGAGCTGCCAACGCATCACACTCCTACGATGTAGATACCAACTGGTATCTTGACACCGGTGCAACTGACCATGTCAACGAAGAACTGGAGAAGCTTGCTGTTCGAGACCGCTACACCGGAAACGAACAAATTCATACTGCGAGCGGATAAGGTATGGACATTGCAAACATTAGCCATTCGGTTTTATCTACTCCCTTTGGGTCGTTAAACTTGAACAATATTCTTCATGTCCCTAGTGCTAAGCAAAGTCTTATATCTGCTTACCAACTCATGAAAGATAATCACGTGTTTATTGAGCTTCACCCTGAAACTTTTCTTGTCAAGGATCGGGCTACCCGGAGGACCATACTCCAAAACAAGAGTAGATGGCGGCTTTTTCCTGTGACCGGACAGTAAAGTGCTCCGCAACGGCAAACGCTTGGAGCAACCAAACCATCTACATCCCGATGGCACAAGAGTTTGGGGCATCCCTCTTTTCCGGTGGTCCAGAAAATTGTTCGAGATTTCAATCTTCCCGTGTCCAATAAACAAGATCATCTTTTGGTCTGTGATGCATGTCAGACGGCCAAGAGCCATCAACTTCCCTATCCTCGCTCAGTTAGTGAGTCTAAAGCTCCTTTAGAGCTTATTTTTTTAGATGTTTGGGGTCCTCGGCCCATCTTTGTTGGCAGACAGAAATACTATGTTAGTTTTATTGATGATTTCAGCAAGTTTAGTTGGATCTATTTGCTTAAAAATAAATCTGATGTGTTTGAGAAATTTAGTCTCTTCCAAGCTCATGTTGAACGTTTGTTTGATCGCAAAATCATTGCCATGCAAACGGATTGGGGAGGTGAATACCAAAGTCTCAATTCTTTCTTTGAACACATTGGCATCACTCATCATGTCTCATGCCCTCATGCACATCAACAAAATGGATCCGCTGAATGAAAACATCGGCACATAGTGGAAGTTGGTCTTTCTCTTTTGGCTCATGCTTTTATGCCCCTAAAGTTTTGGGATGAAGTGTTTTTCACGGCTGTGTACCTCATTAATCGTGTTCCTAGTCGAGTCATTAAAAATCAAACTACACTAGAACGACTCTTTGGCACTAAACCCAACTATAGCTTTCTCCGTATTTTTGGTTGTGTCGTGTGGCCAAACTTGTGCCCCTTCAATAAACGCAAACTTGAGTTTTGTTCCAAGAAATGTGCTTTCCTAGGCTATAGTAGTCTCCACAAAGGATACAAATGCCTAGAAATCTCCTCAGGGCGTGTCTATATTTCTCGAGATGTCGTTTTTGATTAACAAGTTTTTCCCTTTGCTCAACTTCATCCCAACGCCGGGGCACAACTTCGCAAGGAACTTGTTTTGTAACCCTCCCATCTTCTACCATCACCCAACTACGTTTCAGGGGGAGTTGATGCTGATGGTCATGTGTCAATGGCTAATACTTTTGATGCAGAATCTGATGATAGTGTGCAGGAAACAAGGCCGGAAAATCGTGAAGAAATTGGTGAAAACACTCATGATTTTATGCAGCACATAGAAGATCCGGGCGCAGCCTCTGATGTTGATTCTGGAGGGCGGGTCTCCTCGGGATCCGGTGCTGCAGCTGCGTCAGGGGGATCCTCCGCGGGATCGGTGCCCGCAGACGGGATGGGCGGACGGCCAGGCGGGCCCTCTGCCGCTGTGTCCCCCGGTTGGGGCGCGCCTTCCTCTCCTGCGGACGAGCACCGCCCATGTGGCGCGGGGCCAGCAGACGGGACGGGTGGTCAGCCAGGCGGGCCCTCTGTCGCCTTGTCACCCGGTCAGGGCGCGGCTCCCTCTTCTGTGGACGAGCACGGCCCACGTGGCACGGGGCGCGCTGGCCCAGGCGCGTCGAGCCCCACCCGGGCGCTGGTGCCAAGTCCGTCCGGATCTGCACCGGAGTTCTCTCTTGGATCTGGTGCGGCTGACTCCGGATCTTCTGCGGATAACTCTGATTCTGTTGTTTCTGCCCCGACAAACAGGCTACAAATTCAAGCTGCCCAACCAGCCCTGCCTCCTCCTGAGCGTGCGCGCACTAGATCTCAGAGTGGTATTACTAAACCAAAAGTTTACAAAGATGGGTGTGTACGTTGGGGTTCTTTTTGTGCCGCAGGTGAACCAAGGAATTTACATGATGCACTTGGTGACCCAAAGTGGAAGAAGGCGATGGATGAGGAGTACTCGGCTCTAATGGCCAACAAAACATGGCGTTTGGTTCCACCTGTCAAAGGGAGGAATTTGATTGACTGCAAATGGGTGTACAAGATAAAGAGGAAGTCTGATGGCACTATTGACAGGTACAAAGCACGGTTAGTTGCGAAAGGCTTCAAGCAAAGGTACAATGTTGACTATGAGGATACTTTCAGTCCCGTGGTTAAAGCAGCTACTATTCGGTTAATCCTTTCAATTGCAATCTCTCAGAATTGGTGCATGCGTCAGCTAGATGTGAAGAACGCGTTTTTGCATGGTGTTCTGGAAGAGGAAATCTTTATGAGGCAACCTCCTCGGTATGAGAGCTCAGTCTCACCACAACATGTCTGCAAGCTTGATAAGGCGCTATATGGCTTGAAACAAGCACCTAGAGCCTGGTATTATCGATTTATCTCAAAGTTACGATCTCTTGGTATCCTTGCCTCAAAAGGAGATACTTCGTTGTTCTTCTATCATCGTCATGGAGTAACTATTTTTATGCTCATATATGTTGATGATATTATCGTTACAAGCTCCTCATCTCAAGCTGTTGCAGCTCTTCTTAAGGATCTAAGTATGGATTTCGCACGTAAGGATTTAGGTGCTTTGCATTTCTTCCTTGGTATTGAGGTGAAAAATATTGCAAGTGGAGTTCTCTTGTCACAAGAAAAGTATGTTCAAGAGATACTCCAACGAATGGGAATGACAAGATGTAAGCCTTCTCCTACACCTTTGTCCACCTCAGAAAAATTGTCTCTTCATGATGGAGATGTCCTTACAACAGAAGACTCCACCAGGTATAGGAGTATTGTGGGAGCATTACAATACCTAACGTTGACTCGACCAGATATTGCATATGCTGTTAACAAGGTTTGTCAGTTCTTACATGCTCCCACCTCTGTTCATTGGACTGCTGTAAAAAGGATACTTAGATGTCTTCAAGGAACATCGGGTCATGGGCTTAAACTTCGCAAGACACACTCGATGCTTGTTAGTGCGTTTTCTGATGCAGATTGGGCAGGCTGTCCTGATGACAGGAGATCCACATGAGGTTTTGCGGTGTTCCTTGGAGGTAATCTAGTTTCATGGAGTGCTCGTAAGCAGGCTACTGTGTCTAGGTCAAGCACTGAGGCTGAGTACAAAGCTCTTGCTAATGCCACTGCTGAAGTTAGCTGGGTACAGAACATGTTGACAGAGCTGGGTATTCAGCATCCCAAGGCAGCATCACTATGGTGTGACAATTTGGGTGCCACATATTTATCTGCTAATCATGTCTTCCATGCTAGGACAAAGCATACAGAGATAGACTATCATTTTGTTCGAGAAAGGGTAGCCAACAAGTTTTTGAACGTTCGTTTTGTTCCTACTGGTGATCAAGTTGCAGATAGGTTTACTAAACCCCTTTCTCTAAGGCAGCTGGAGACATTTCGTCGCAATCTCAACTTAGATAAGTTGTGATTGAGGGGGGGTGTTAAACAATGTAACATACGGTATAGCTATAAGCCGTATATGCGTGCGTGTGTGTAGTCTGTTGTAACAATAGTTGGGTTGCTGAGATTGCATCTTATCTAGATTATGTCTTGGAGATCAATCCACAGCCCAACAACCTTGTATATCTCGCGGCCTTGTGCCTATATAAACACGCACGCATCCTTGCTAAGTGCATACGCTTAAGCCTCCTTTTCTACAATTAGAATACTCAGTTATCCAAGCCCAGCAAGAAAGAAATGGAAGGATCAGTTTGAAAACAGAGACCAATGCATGTCTATTGCTACATAGAAACCATGGATTTCTACACTGATTTGCCAAAGAAAATTATATATTTCTGTGGTAACAGGAAGAGAAATTCAGATAGCTAGAAATGTATCAAGAGGCGAGTCAATTCCATGCCAACAGAAGTGGAGAGTAAGTGAACCTGCAATGGCAAAAGCATTCCGAGTAATAGTAATATGTGACCATTCTGAAACTGGAGGTAGCTAAGATCATTTACAAGTTTGAGAAAAAGATCAAATATCTTATTTTGTGATATGCATACAAATATAAGGTTACTACTTTAAGTTTGCTCACATATTTTTTTAAGAGCTTCTAGTGCAGACTACTGGTTGACCGAGTACGTATAGACGGTGTTCCATGCATATTACTCTAAATATTATGTTGTGCACAATGAACACATAAATCTACTTATTTAGTGGTAACAGATTTATCCAAGTATATTTTGACCATTGTCAATCTGGACAACTCATTGCCATACAAGTATGAAAATCACAAAAAGGACACTCTGATGTCATAGCTGAAAACTTGTCATATTTTCTATAACTGGCAGCTCTAAAACTGACTCCCTCACATGCAAGCCAGCCGACCCGATGCACGCTCCTGTAGCACGCGGGTCGTGCTTCCCCGGCGCATAAGAATAATGCGATAGAGACCTCATAAGTGTTACCCATATGGCCATTGCACTTGCGGTAGAGCAATCGTGTTCTCATCCGATGACTCTCGTGTTCCCTTCGTTCTATGACAGCAACCTAAACTATTGTATTGTGTACCTTGAAAGATAATGGTTGCCCTAATCTGTGCCGGACTGGGATGCTGTGAATCGGGTAAATGTTGTTAAGTTGATCTCTCTCCCGTTCGAGCCCAACGGGTCAAACGGGCCCTTGCATCGTGCCCTGATCGGGGGCGCCCAACCAAACCATGGTTGGTGGGTCCCTGTGACCCGTGCTATATAAACATAGGTGGGGTCCGGGGTACGAGTGACGAAGTTCATCGCCGCCACAAACCCAACCTACACGCCCTACCGATCTAGGGTTAGCACGGTGCTCACGGGAAGCACATCACCGCCGCCATCTCTCTGCCATCACCGGCCACTCCTTCACCATGGCCGGCTCCGGCTCGAGCTCGTCTGGACAGGCAGAAGGTAGGTTTACCGGATCTAATCTAGCCTACACGATCCGAAGGATCTATCAATGGTATCAGTCAGGCTAGGATCTAGATTGATTTCGGCACAAAGTATACACAGAGAAAGAAAGATCCCCCATCCCCCCAAAGAACCCTAGAAGGGCAAAGAAATCTCAAAGAAAAGTTGCGCCGCCGTAATGGTCGCGTCCGTTCCTCTCGATCCGGACGCGCATCGGCAAGCCGAGGCGTCGGACGAAGAACCCACCCCACAGGGGCAAAGAGCACCACCACCGATCCATTCGACGGTGGCGCGCTCACCGCAAGGGGAACGCGCGACCGGCGAAGGGGTCGGCAGGGATGCAACCGCTCCGTCCATCTAAGTTGCCGTCGGGCGGCAGCTCCCTTTCTCTCTCTCTGGGGAGGTGGTGGTTGTACATAGTTGAAACAGAAGGGGAAAGGGAAGGTGGCTCGCGCGGCGCGGTGGCTACATGCCATCGTCGGCGGCAGGCGGAGCCCCAATTCCAATGCTATACAGAGAGTCAGAGGCAGGCTTGAAGGCGAGAAGAGGAGGGCGCAAGCCTGACCCTCTCTCTCTCTCTCTCTCACCCATAGAAACGGATAGGGAGAGGGAAGGGGATGGCTGGTCGGGGTGCCACCCTGGCTCGCCGTCGCCGGCGACCGGCGCGATGCGGTGGCCCGCCGCCGCTTGAGCGAGAGAGAAAAGAGAGAGCAGCGCGCGAGGGAAAGAATGGTTTAGGGTTTCCCCTCGGCCTCGCTGACGAGCAGTTTTGACCGAGAGAGATCAACGCTCGGCCGTCTGATCGCATCGAACGGCAAAGATCGAGCGGCGCCGGGCGCTGCGGGCCTCTTGGGCCAAAGACACAGCAGACCCGTGTTGGGGAAAGGCCAGCTGAGCTGCTGAGCTGGCTGAGGCCAGCAACAGTGGGCGCTGCCACGCGAGCTGGCCGAGACCGCAGCTGCGGGCGGCCCAGGCCGAGTCGAGGCCGGCTACTGCTGTTTTCATTTCGTTTTGTGTTTTGTTTATTTGTCCAGTTTTTTGGTAGATGTCAAATAGTTTTCTATGCAAATTTTTCCAACGAAAATGTTGCTTAGAAATAGCAAAGTAAACAGAAAAAGTTCTGAAAATGAAAATAGAAAATTTTCAGAAAAAGAAAAATTCATGAATTTTAGAAATAAAATTAAAAAGTTTAGGATTTTTTATTCAGTCAAAGAAAATTTTCTGTAAAGAATAAAAAGTTCATGAATTTTATATTCATGTATTTCCTATGTAAATAGAAATAAAAGTGCTCTTTTAAAAGTGAATAGAACTAAAGTAAAACATTAAATTGTTGCTTCTCTAATGCATTTTTGAACCAGTCGGTTAAAATTGCTTAGAGAGTAAAAGAGTACAAAAATGTTTTTGAATAGAATATTGTAAAGTTTCTGCTGCAAAGTAAAAGTTTTATCCTCCAATTAAATTTGAACCAACGGGAAAATTTAATTGGAAGAAATGTTCTTAGCATTGTTTTTCCCCTGTGGGTGAAATAAGATGCAGATAGTTTCCCCTATGAAAAAAAAAGATATTTTTTAAAGTTAAAATATGGTATTGTTATTTTCTGACCAACGTTGATGATAACAGTGCTATAATTCTATGAGTCTTATGTTTAAAGTTTAAATCTCTGATAAATTTTGTATCAAAGTGATCAATTTTCAGAGAACGGATAAAGATCAAGAAATGCTCTTGAACTAGAGAAATGTATATTTTTTCCCGTTGCAATAAAGTTGATGATGATGATTATTTCTTAGCAAAGTTGTTTAATAGAAATACGATCATCACATTGTTTATGAGTTGTATGCATTATTTCCATTTCCGCCCAACGGTGATATGGAATTAATGTAGAAGGATGATGTTTATTCTAATTCTACCACAACGGTGATTTAGAATATAAAAGAAAGTTTCAAAAGTTTAAATGTGCATTTTTTTAACCAAACGAACGTAGGGTTATTTTTATGCCCATTATTGTTGATTATTGGCTAAGTTTTCTCAGACTAAAAGTTTTTCATGCTTTCATTCGTGAAAGCGAATGGATGGGTACTAGTGACCCGAAACATGACCAAGAAAGGTCACAACGTGAGGGAGTATGTTCTCTCTAAAGAATGGCATCAAAAGAAAATAGATAGATCATTGAGAGTCTTGGTTGATGAATGTCTTACATGTACTCTCTATGAAGAAGATTTTTCAGTCAACATGATTTGAGATGAAACAAGCAACACGCGTGTTTAATTTGACCAACGTCGGATCAAGCATGTGTGTCAAAGAGCATTCGGATTTATTCCTAAATTTGATGATTGAATATGCAGTCAAAAGAGCCAATCCTGGCATTTATGTTCCTTTACAGGGAATTACCTGCATGGCGGGAAAAGATGATTTTGATAAAACGTGCATGGCGGGAAAAGTCTGGGAAAAATACCTACGTAACGGGGTAAAGCTGACATAATATTATGTCAAAAATCCCGTATGGCGGGAGAAATTCTGGCAAAAGAAAGATATGATAACTCATGTGCTTTAAATGTATCCCACTCTGGGAGAAAAGAATGGAGTAGCTGAAAGGCACAACCGTACACTTATGGATATGGTGCGCAGCATGATGAGTTATTCCAACTTGCCATTGAGATTATGGATGGAGGCGCTTGAAACCGCCATTCACATTCTCAATAGAGTACCAAGCAAGTCGGTGCCCAAAACACCGTACGAGCTATGGACAAGATGGGTGCCCTCCCTACAACACTTCAGGATGTGGGGGTGCCCTGCTGAGGCCAAAATATTTAATCCAGACATTGCAAAGTTAGATATCAAAACAGTGAGTTGCCACTTCATTGGCTATCCAGACAGATATACAAAGTTTGTAGAAACAAGACATGCAGTCTTCTTAGAGGACAAAATGATGAGGGGGAGCTTGGTAGCTCGGAAAATTGATCTTGAGGAGAAGAGGGTGCATCCACCTAATCCAATGATTCAGGAGCCATTTTTCTCACTACCAGTTGCAACTCCACCCATGACAACTATGGGGGTAGACCCGGAACCTCTCCTTCAGGAGCCGACTGAACCCGTTGTTGAGCATGAAAGGGAGGTGCACCAGCCAATTTTAGACGATGTGTCGGAAGTTGAGGCACAGAATGTGCTAGAATCTGAGGCCCTTAGAAGGTCTAATAGAACAAGAAGGTCAGCTATTTCTACTGGTTATAAAGTTTATAACACAGAAATGGTTCATATGGAAAAAGATCCCACCTCATATAAAGAAGCCATGAGAAGCCCTCATTCATCTAAGTGGATGAAGGCAATGGAAGACGAGATGAAATCGATGAGTTCCAAAGATGTTTGGGACTTAGAGAATATTCCTAAAGGAGCCAAAACAGTAGGTTGTAAATGGGTCTACAAAACAAAGTATGACTCTAAAGGGAATGTAGAAAAGTATAAAGCAAGACTTGTGGCAAAAGGATTTATACAAAGAGAAGGGATAGATTACAATGAGATATTTTCTCCAGTCTCATGTAAGGATTCCTTCATAATCATAATGGCATTAGTTGCTCATTTTGATTTAGAGTTACATCAAATGGATGTAAAGACGGCATTTCTCAACGGGGATTTAAAAGAAAATGTCTACATGAAACAGCCCAAGGGTTTTATCATGAAAGGCAAGGAAGATATGGGATGCCGCCTGAAGAAATCCATTTATGGATTAAAGAAAGCCTCTAGACAGTGGTATCTAAAGTTTAATGACACAATTAAAAGTTTTGGATTTAAAGAAAATATTGAGGACAATTGCATTTATGCAAGGTTTAAAAATGGGAAATATATTTTCCTAATCTTGTATGTGGATGATATCGTGCTTGCTAGTAGTGATGTTAGTCTACTACAAGAAACAAAGAAGTTCTTATCCTCAAATTTTAACATAACAGATCTTGGTGAAGCATCATATGTTTTGGGCATAGAAATTCGCCGAGATAGGGACAATGGAGTCTTAGAACTATCGCAGAAAGCATATTTAGAAAAGGTTCTTAAAATGTATAATATGCATGCGAGTAAAGCCACACCTGCTCCTATAGTCAAGGACGATAGTTTTGGGAAATTCCAATGTCCCAAGAACCAGTACAAGATCGATCAAATGACAGCATTACCATATGCTTCGGCAGTTGGCAGCTTACAGTATGCACAAGTGTGCACTCGCCCTGACTTAGCTTTTATCACCGGGGTACTCGGTAGATATCAAGAGAATCCAGGCATAGAGCACTGGAAGATGGTAAAGAAAGCATTGCATTATGCGCAAGGCACGAAGGACTACATGCTAATATACAGGAGAAGTGGTTCCCCAGAGATAAAAGGGTATTCAGACGCAGATTTTGCGGGGGACAGAGATGATAGAAAATCCACGTCAGGATATGTATTTACCCTCACTGGGGGAGCTATTTCATGGAAAAGCTCCAAATAGTCGATAGTTGCATCATCCACGATGTATGCAGAATTCATAGCATGCTTCGAAGCCACGGGGCAGGCGATATGGCTAAAGAAATTTATACCCGACTTGAAAGTGGTAGATTGTATTCACAAACCACTAAAGATGTACTGTGACAACCAGCCCGCAGTATTTTATGCTCACAACAACAAGTCGAGTAATGCTGCCAAAACAATAGAGATAAGGTATTATGTTGTGAAAGATAAAAATCCAGGATCAAACTATAAGTCTCGAGCATATAAGGACAAATGATATGCTTTCGAATCCGCTAACGAAAGGCTTACCACCCAATGTGTTCAAGGAACACTTAGCCAGCATGGGTTTAAGGGAAAGCCTTATGATTCCTGGATAGGCCCAAAAGGAACAGAATTTGTTTCTAAACAAAATGTATGTTGTAGCTGTATGATTCTATCGGCAATTAAGCTGTGACGATGAAACACGCTCTATGTACCAATATGCGATGAAACAAATAAACTAGAAAGTATAAGGTTGAAAGTAAAGTTGAGATCAAGGGGGAGAATGTTAAGTTGATCTCTCTCCCGTTCGAGCCCAACGGGTCGAACGGGCCCTTGCATCGCGCCCTGATCGGGGGCGCCCAACCAAACCATGGTTGGTGGGCCCCTGTGACCCGTGCTATATAAACAAAGGTGGGGTCCGGGGCACGAGTGACGAAGTTCATCGCCGCCACAAACCCAACCTACACGCCCTACCGATCTAGGGTTAGCACGGTGCTCACGGGAAGCACATCACCACCGCCATCTCTCTGCCATCACCGGCCACTCCTTCACCATGGCCGCAGTGGCGGAGACAGGGGGACCAGCAGGGGCCCTGGCCCCCCCTAACATCAGTGATTTAATACTAATATGCTTATGTATAGTACATGTTTAGTGATCATTTCTTGTAAAATGCTCATTTTTACAGTGTTTGGCCCTCCCCAGCCTGTGTTAGCCTCATCTGGCCCCCCTAATCAGATATTCCTGGCTCCGCCTTTGCATGGCCGGCTCCGGCTCGAGCTCGTCTGGACAGGCAGAAGGTAGGTTTACCGGATCTAATCTAGCCTACACGATCCGAAGGATCTATCAAATGCAGCACCAAGAAATTGATGCTGCTCGGAGTTTTCAGGGGAACTTGCCATCTCTGTGCTGCTTCAGTCACCTCGCTGCCCATACTTGATACTAGTGATTTTTCATCTCCTTTCTACGTATACATTGGTCTACATGTATATTTTTAACAGGAGTGCCAAATTTTGGTTGTGTTAATAGTACGAAAATGTGAGTCTTTTTGTTGTGTAAAGTTCTTGTGTGTTTGTGTCTTCAGAATGTGTGTTTGTGATATCCAATCTAATCCTTGTATCAGGCGTTCAGTTTCATAAAGTCGCTCCTGAAGTTGGCCGGGTGGGGTTGTGACAAAGCTGTTGGCATCAAATAGAGAAGACAGTTTCAAAAAAAAAAAAAAAGAGACAAGACTGCAATCTATCTATTGAGCATAATCTATTAAAATACTGGTTTATTCTCTAATGAGCAGACAGACTTCTTTTATATCCATCGAACTTGATATGCTTGTTCCATTGCCGTTCTGACAGAATGGTGGTTGAATTCTGTAGCATGTCTTGTCAGGAGAGATTAGTATTCAATTAGCTTTGGATATCTGAATATCATTCATAACAGATCCAATACATCATTGCACCTTTTGATCAACTCAACTGAAGGATGTAGTTGCTGTCACTGCCAAGAGGGTATCGTGTATCTGTATTGGCAATTCCGCAGTTGGAAACATAGTTCAAGCAATTAAAATGTTACTGTAGTAGCAGTTACCACGAACCACATCATGGGTTGGTCACTTTGAGATAGTTTCACATTACAAGTCAAAGAGCAAATTTGTACACCCAAAACTCAGGTCAAGGATAGCCACTCAAGCAAGAACTCCATGATAAAATCCCCGTCTCCATTACACACATTGCACCACAGAAGTAACATTGATGGTGTCCAGTACAAATGGATCAGATCAAGTAGCAGGAACAGAGCTAATGATGTTTCTGAACCGAGATACACAATTGTTCAGTGGCTTTTCTTCATCACATTACAAATTAGCCTGCAAACAAGTTTGATTCATCCAGGGCTCCTGGTAGATTATGGCCAACTCAAGCATCACAAAGGAAACAACAATCCTATGCAGAAGACCAACCAGCGAACAGAATCAGATTTACGACATGCTGACAGACAAGATATGCAAATAACTTTGTTCCACGATTCAGTTCAAACTACAGAGACACTAAATACCGAACTGAACAAGGGCAGCGCAACAGCTGCGACATGCGGCGATTACACCCGACTATCAGGCTGCTGGTCCGGTGGTGGCCTAGCCGCCGAATCCGTAGAGGGTGCGGCCCTGGCGCTTGAGCGCGTAGACGACGTCCATGGCGGTGACGGTCTTGCGGCGGGCATGCTCGGTGTAGGTGACGGCGTCGCGGATGACGTTCTCGAGGAAGATCTTGAGCACGCCCCGGGTCTCCTCGTAGATGAGCCCCGAGATGCGCTTCACGCCGCCCCGCCGGGCCAGGCGACGGATCGCCGGCTTGGTGATGCCCTGGATATTGTCGCGCAGCACCTTCCTGTGGCGCTTGGCGCCGCCCTTGCCGAGCCCCTTGCCTCCCTTGCCGCGCCCGGACATGGCTCACGATCCTCTTCGAGATGCAAGCGGATGTGGATTTGCAAGAATGGTGGACTAATGTGATTTGCGGGGAGGGGCGATGGGCGTCTTAAAGGGGACGAGAGGTTGGAGGAGGCATCTGCCTGCCGTTGGATGCGGATGGAGTGGACGGTCGAGACGGCGATCCGGGGAGAGATGCCGTGGATCGGTGACGTGGCCAGAAGCTTGGACCAGTGTATTGGCGGGCTGAGTCAGAGCTCTGGCGGCAACTCCAAATTTTTGGCCATTTCCATTAAACATGCCCATTTTTCATGTAAATTAAAATGCAGAGTGATTTTGTGTTCAAAAAAAAAAGAGTAATTCGCTATTTAGGCACTCAAATGTTTAAATATATTACAAGAGTGAGTTTGGGCCAGAATTACTCAAATGTTTAAATATAGTCAGGCACTCAAAAAAATGTTTGTTCAGAACTGCTGTTCTGTGTCGTGTTCTTGACATTGTATGGAATTTTCTCTATCGAAACAAGAATGGTTGTCTTGAGTTATTCTGCAAGGGACAGACTTCTTTTTTATGGGTGTATTCCAAACCCAGAAAACAAGATAAGTCACTAACTCACTGTGAATATCAATTCAACTTGATATACTTGCTGCATTGCGGTAGCATGTCCTCCATAAATATATTGGAGAACTGCTATTCTCATTTTTCATTGCTTACCGGAGTTCACATTTTTATGATTCAAGCATTCAGATAACACTTTACAAAATTACATACAATAACTTAGCGATCAGGTAACTGGTGCTAGAAGCCTAATGGCCTCCGATATTCTGCATCCCTTTTGAGTCACATGACAGAGTGCCATTAGAAATCTTCTCCCGTCAAAGAACTCGTATCGTGCATCAGTAATAATCGTGCATAACTGATAAATTTCATAATTTAAAACTAAGTGTACAGTTCATAAACATAATACTGCCTCTCTTCCTATACAAAATTAAATTCCGAGATGCTTGACTGTTCTAACATCAGCTTACCACCAGAGACATCTGGATCCCACAACAGCACTGCTGTAAACTTCCTTGGAATGAGCCGTGCTTCGCGTTAAGTGTGTCGTGCTAGTCGATTGGAGAATACGGAGTAGGTACCAAGAAATTGGCATTGGTATTACTGTGGCAGCAGTTACCCATGAGCGACCACTAAAATTCTCTTAAGAAATACTAGCACTGTGCCTTATAATAAACGTCTAATCAAGAAAAACTGTAGTCGGAGGCATCCTTGTAACTGTGTTTGTAGTTTTGAGACTATACAGAACAGAAGCAGGGTTAAGAAAAAATTTACCAATGATGTGATCATCGGGAAGTACTACTGTTTATGTAAGGTACACAAAACTGAACTGCACGAGCGTATTACATCTGTTCATTCAGGTTCAGAGGCACCCAGCCGGAATAGTTATTTCGTTTTTTGACAGAGAACTACTATGTAAGCTACAAAATCTAAGCAATTATTCTCTTTATACTTCAGGTCATTTCACATGCTTGGGATAGGACACATATTCTCTTTATACTCCTGAATGTAACAAATGTTGAGGATACTCTGTCCAAGCAATGGCCAGTCTACTGGAAGAGAACCAGGAATGGCATGCGATTCTGACCAATCGTGGCCAGCGCTTCCTCGATGTTCTGGTGCGTTGTTTAGGCAACCAATAATATTGCAGGCAGGCTGTGGAAGCCTGCGGCATTTCCTGAACTTGTAAGATCTGAAGCAGTTGTGATCTGAAGACAGGACATGAACTTACTGTAGTTTAGAGCATGCATGATTCATAGACCTGCGGGGTTGCAATATGATTAGGCAAAGTAGGGATGCTTTTCAACAGAATGTGGACTGAACATCAGACATACGGGAACTGTCATGCAACTGGTCGACATACTGAAATGAAGACGAGCACACTAGCGGACAGGCATTTTCAGGTGCTATTTCAACTGCACGTTCGTTCGGGTTGAGAGGCAGCTAGCCAGATTACTCGTTACAAAATTGTCAGTCTTACCATATAATTGAGCTCGAAATCAGAGCAAAATAGAACAAGCTAGTTGGATCGTCAGTCAAGAAATTTGACAAGTTGGGAACAGACATTCAAACGCAGATGAATGAGAACAGCAAGCCAACATTTATCATTTCCATTGCTGATGGCAACAAGAAGGTGCCATCAGATTAGGCATCAACACATCCACCAAGACAAGAACAACACAGGCACATTCTACAGCACTACTAGCACACACAGTTCCACGGACGAACTCAGCCTAACAAGGATCTAACAGATGAAGCATGGATTGCAGATCGCGGCCTAGGCCCTCTCGCCACGGATGCGGCGGGCGAGCTGGATGTCCTTGGGCATGATGGTGACGCGCTTGGCGTGGATGGCGCAGAGGTTGGTGTCCTCGAACAGCCCGACGAGGTAGGCCTCGGCGGCTTCCTGCAGGGCGGAGACGGCGGAGGACTGGAAGCGGAGGTCGGTCTTGAAGTCCTGGGCGATCTCGCGGACGAGGCGCTGGAAGGGGAGCTTGCGGATGAGCAGCTCGGTGCTCTTCTGGTACTTGCGGATCTCGCGGAGCGCCACGGTGCCGGGGCGGAAGCGGTGGGGCTTCTTCACGCCGCCGGTGGCCGGGGCGGACTTGCGGGCCGCCTTGGTCGCCAGCTGCTTCCTCGGGGCCTTGCCTCCGGTGGACTTCCTCGCCGTCTGCTTGGTGCGGGCCATGTCGCCGGTGTTGGGGAGGTTGAGAAGGGAAGGAGCGCTGGGAGGGTTGGGGAGATTGGATTTCGAGTGAGGAGGAAGAAGGGGATGGGACGGTGTTAAATAGGAGGGGAGCGCGGAGCGGGTGGGGGACTGGAGCGGGGAGCGCGGGTGGGTTTTGGTTTTTCGGGAGGGATGGTGGGGCGTGGAGCGTTGGATGTGTGGTGCCTGGACGGCTGGGATCTGGTTTCGGGGGTGTGATCCGCGGGAGGGGAAATCGCGCGCTCTGATTGGTCGAAGAGGAGTCCGAGGGAGTGATCCGCGGGGAGGTGGCTCGCGTGCTCTGATTGGTCGACGAGCAGTCGGGCGGATCGTGCCCCGCGCCACTGATTGAGTAGTAGGCCGGAGATGAAACGAAAATGGCCTGGGAGAAGCGCGCCATCGTGTTTGCTCTTTGCCGCCAACACGCCCAAACAAAACCTCAACGGCGCGTGTTGGTAAAAAAAATCAGAGCAATACATTGCGTGCATGTATTGTACAGTTTGTAAACTAGCATCACACGAGACGAGGAATTAGCTGAACGCAAAAAGTAGAAACAGCTGATACACCGAGGCCATGCCACTGTTACTTCAGCTATGTCTCACTCACAGTCACTTGACCCTTCTCTCCTGAATGAAGAAACAAAAGTTACCAATCCCTTTTCAGATTGCGTATGGTTCACATTTCGTTTGAGCATATGAAGTCTGAAGCTGCAGCCACAAGACAAGGCCGTAGCTTCCGTTTCATGGAGTACACAACATCTGCACAGAAGGGCATGCGAGTTTTCTTAACATGAACAGCTTGCGGGGTAGGAGTAGGCAGCGCCGACACATGGGCACATGGCAGATTACTACAAGCACTCTGTGTAAATTAAATCAGAGAAGAGATCACTGACGGCAAAAATGCATCCTCATTTCTTAATCCCATATCATCAGTTTGCAGAAGTAGTAGCACCTGCAGCAATTCCCATCAAATCCAGCAAAATAGTACTACTGCTTGCAGATAACCAGGGTTCAGCAACTAAGATACAGATGGCCAAACATCGCCGTGTTCGGTTCATAAAAAAAAATACTAAAACATGGCTGTGTTCCGTTCCAAAGAATCTGGAAACTGAACATACATTGCTACGATACCGAAGCAAACACATGGCAAAGATTAGCACAGGCACTTCCTAGTGAAGAAATCTCTAACAGTGGAATTGCGCCATTATTCTGAAACTCATCTCAGTTTGCAAGCTTTCAAAAGGTCAGACTGAAGAAATCACTAGCAGAAAAAATGCATCAACTCTGAATCTCATCTCAATTTACAAAACAAGATTTGGCAAGCAATCAGCCATTCCGATGCAGCACTGGCACTACTAGCACATAAAATTAAGATGCTCAGGCACGGCTGTATTCAGTTTGAGTAGAAAAGCAAGCATTAGCCAGATCGGTAGACATTTTCTAGATAGATTTCAGATTGCAGAAGCAACACGTTCAGTTCATACAACCAACGAGCCAACAAAGCGTTGGCAATCACCCAGCACCCGAACTACTACTGCTACCACTACTTGCAACAACAGAGATACATCAGCCAGCCACAACACGCGACGCGTCTGTCAGTCTAGGAGGAGGTGAACTTGGTGACGGCCTTGGTGCCCTCGGAGACGGCGTGCTTGGCGAGCTCGCCAGGGAGGACGAGGCGGACGGAGGTCTGGATCTCCCGGGACGTGATTGTGGGCTTCTTGTTGTAGCGGGCGAGCTTGGCGGACTCCCCGGCGAGCTTCTCGAAGATGTCGTTGATGAAGGAGTTCATGATGGACATGGCCTTGGAGGAGATGCCGATGTCGGGGTGCACCTGCTTCAGCACCTTGAAGATGTAGATCTTGTACGTCTCCACGCCCTTCTTCGCCTTGCTGCCCTTCTTCCGGCCACGGGTCTTGCCCTCGCCGCCGGCCTCCTTGGACGCCGTCTTGCCCGCCGGCAGCCGCTTCTCGGCCTTGGGCTTCTTGCCCGCGGGGGTCTTCTCCGCCGCCTTCTCGACCTTGCTCTCGGTGGCCGGCTTCTTGTCTGCCTTGGGGGCCATGGCTGCCGCTTGGGGTGGGATTGGGAGCTTCGGTGGTGGGGGGCGTGAATTTGCTGGGAGCAGGGAAGGTGGGGGCTGAGATGGTGTGGGGAATGGAGAAGGGTGGGTGCTGGATTTTATAGAGGGGGGGAGGTGCGCGCTGATTGGTGGAGGGGGTAGCGCCTCGGATCGCTGACGTGGAGCGATAGGATGCGCGTTCTGGTTGCCTCGCGGGACAGATCTCGATCGTCTATTTCGTATCGATCGTCCCGCTCCCGAACGAAAGCACATCCAAGGCAACGTAGAACAAGGCGGCATGTGATGCGAAAATATTTGCTTTTCTTTTTTGCCAGTATATATATTTGCTTTGTTGTATTTTCTACCCTAAACCTGTATATGTACAAGCATTTTTTTTCAAGAGCACGCAAGGCATATTATAGTTTTATACTCCATCTGTAAAGAAATATAGGAGCGTTTAGATCATTTAGATCACTGAGAGCATCTGTAGTGGCTTGTCTAAATTTGGTAGTCTATATCTTCACATACACAATGGTGCAACAAAAATACATTTTAGACGACCTTAGTTTTTCAGTGGATTGTCTAAATTTGGAAGTCTATATTTTCAACGGTTATATTTTCGACACCAGGGGCAGTGGCACGGGCGTCCTCCTCGTCTTCAACTGCTCCGGATTGGTGCGGGAGCGAGCTCGCGAGGATCATCTCTGGTTTGGACGTCCTTGCTCGGTAGTCCAAATGTGGATGATGTGTAGCTAGTCTGATGGATGTTTAAAATTTAGACCACGTCATACACCAGCCGATGAAGATGTGTTTTGGCCACTAGAGATGCTCTAATGATCTAAACGCTCCTATATTTCCTCACTGAGGGAGCTGTGGCAGAGACAGGGGATCAGCAGGGGGCTTGGCCCCCCTAACACCCGGATTTTGCAGGTAATTTGCTATGAACAGTGGGAAAATTAGTACTCCCTCTGTAAATTAATGTAAGAGCATTTAGATCAACTTTTTTTTAGTGTTCTAAATGCTCTTATATTAGTTTTCAAAGCAAGTACTAATTTGTTGTGAAATATCATTTTTTTTTTCAACGCTTTGGCCCTCCTCAACCTGTTTTAGTAGCACTTGCCCCCCGATACATATTTTCTAGCTCCGCCACTGAGAGGGAGTACAAGGCAACAAATATTAAGGGCATGTTCGGGAGTGCTCCAGCTCCTGGCTCCTCCAACTCCGTGGCTGGAGCTGGACCGAACGGTTTTGACTCCAGAAGTTGCGAATCAGAAGCTGGCGAGGCGTCAAGTGCAAAAAATGAGGAGTCGAGGGAGATGAGATTTCCCAGATCTGAAAAAACGGGGAAGCTGGAGTTAAACAATATTACGGGAGGATGCCACCGCCAAGTGACTTCGAGGCAGCGTATCGGTTCGCTCGATGCATTCCTCTCCTCCAGCGCACCCCTTCCGACTGGGCCTAGCTCAGGCCTGTCTGATTTGCCTCCCTAGCGAGCCGCTTCCATGCTTAATGGGCTGGCAGCCCCAAGCGAGCGCCACAATCGAAGTCAAAGGCTGCCGAACGATCCTGCGGTCGCTACGTGAAGTAGAAGCGAGGAGGAGAAGTTGGATATGTGGAGTTTTTGAGAAGCCATAGGAGATCCGAACAGGCCCTAAGAAGAAAAAGCATGCCTCGTGGACAAGGTGAAGCTCGGTTACATCAAAAGTGGGGCAATGTCCCCAAAACAACCACATTGATACAAGTTAAGCAACTACCCCCGAGGACGATATTATGTCTATTATCCTTGGTAGAACCTTTTTGAATATTGCAGGTGTTTTTATTGACTGCAACAAAGGCAATGTCACTTTTCATGTCAATGGTAATGAGCATACGGTACACTTTCCGAGGAAACAACCTCAGGTCCATAGTATCAATTATATTGGAAAAATTTCAACTATTACTTCTTCCTACTATTAAGAAGACATATGACATTCTTATTGTTGGGGACATACATATCCACATTGAGGTAACCTAGTGTTATTCGAAAATTCTCTGGTTTTCATGTTACTCGGGAAGAGTTTATTAACAAGACCTGATCAACCTTGTTAATGGGCTCCTTTTGATGAGCATGAGATAGGTGAATCTAGATAGCACCACCTTTTGTACCCTCCTTTTACTTTTTGTTAATTAGGATAAATAAAGCAAAAATAATATTCTCTGTCTGTTTCCAGACTTATCCGTGCAATAAAAAATACCTCGAAAATAAAAGTTCTCCAAATGCCCTGAAAATTTAATATGATTTTTCTAGAATATTCGAGAATATATGGCACAAAACACACAGCGAGGGGAGCCAGCACCTGGCCACGAGGGTCCAGGGCGCGTCCCCTGCCTCGAGGGCCCCACGTGGCCCCCCTCCACTTATTCCTGCGCACATACTCTTCTTCTTCCTCCTAAAAAATCACCACCAGCTCAAGCACGAGTTCTAGCTCATCTTGCTGCCATTTTCGATCTCCTTGCTCAAAGCACCATTCACCAAACTGTTTGGAGAGATTGTTCATTGGTATGTGACTCCTCCATTGGTCCAATTAGTTTTTGTTCTAGTGCTTTATTTATTGCAAATTTTCGCTGCTGTGGTGACCTTGTTCTCCGGAGAGTGGAGATCGTCGCCATCGTCATCATCAACCTTCCTCCATCACCAATTTCATGATGTTCACTGCCGTGCGTGAGTAATTCCATCGTAGGCTTGCTGGACGGTGATGGATTGGATGAGATTTATCATGTAATCGAGTTAGTTTTGTTAGGGTTTGATCCCTAGTATCCATTATGTTCTAAGATTGATGTTGCTATTACTTTGATGTGCTTAATGCTTGTCACTAGGGCCCGAGTGCCATGATTTCAAATCTGAACCTATTGTGTTTTCATGAATATATGTGTGTTCTTGATCCTATCTTGCAAGTCTATAGTCACCTACTATGTGCTATGATCCGGCAACCCCGAAGTGACAATAATCGGGACCACTCCCGGTGATGACCGTAGTTTGAGGAGTTCATGTATTCACTATGTGTTAATGCTTTGGTCCGGTACTCTATTAAAAGGAGGCCTTAATATCCCTTAGTTTCCAATAGGACCCCGCTGCCACGGGAGGGTAGGACAAAAGATGTCATGCAAGTTCTTTTCCATAAGCACGTATGACTATATTCGGAATACATGCCTACATTACATTGATGAACTGGAGCTAGTTTCGTGTCACCCTAGGTTATAACTTCTACATGATGAATTGCATCCGACATAATTTCCCATCACCGATCCAATGCCTATGAGCTTTTCACATATTGCTTGTTGCTTATTTACTTTTCCGTTGCTACTATTACAAAAACTACAAAAACACTATCGTTACTTTTATTGCCGCTACCACTATTATCATATTACTTTGCTACCAAACTACCTTGCTGCAGATACTAAGTTTCCAGGTGTGGTTGAATTGACAACTCAGCTGCTAATACTTAAGAGTATTCTTTGGCTCCCCTTGTATCGAATCAATAAATTTGGGTTGAATACTTTACCCTCGAAAACTGTTGCGATCCCCTAAACTTGTGGGTTATCAATTCTCAATCGAAAGAAGCAATCATACTAGATGTGTCTGGCAAACACAGCCCATAAAGATGTGGTCGACGTTGTCATGATCTTGCAAGCACAAAAAACAAGTCAGATGGCATCCTTCTGACCGTATCTAGCTCTTCGATCCGACGTTCACACACGATATCTCAGGGCGAGCCAAATGAAGATTTTGCATGTCAGGGGAGCCCAACAAGGCCAAATACACGCCCTGAGTTCGTCCGTGTGTGTCGTTTTGGTCCAAACGGACAAAAACTATGGTCGCGACCCATTCTCATTGTGTGTCGGTTTGTGTTCGCTCAGACCCATTTACTTCCCAAAATTGCTCTCGATTTGGGTCCGAAGTGGACAGAAAATGGACAGAGTTTGTGTCGTCCTCATCTGCTGCATGTCTGGTTAGGAATATGTCAACCATCCACATTCATAACCACCTCTATCTCCTTCTTTTCTCTATCTGTGCCCGCCACCGCCCAGGCAGGAGCAGCGGGAGTCTCCTCGTCGCCGCAGCAACTACTCACGCGGCTCATGGCTGATGGCAAGCTTGACCATCTCTGGTCGGATCGCGCCGGATCCAGTGCAGATCGACCAGGGGTGGCACTGGGCCTCGGATCTGCACATGGCCTAGGCAGGGGCGGCCGGCGGTGGTTCACTGTCGGGCCAGATCTGAAAGGCAAATTCACACACCCAAGGACTAATGTGCTTCCGTGATCGTGTTTGGCCCAGGGGATCAAGAACACTCCAACAATGAATCATGGTTGCCTTCCATGACAGCCCCATGGGGGTAATCCCGGCGACATACCGGTGCATTCTGAGATGTCGATCCATTAAATTCGGTCAATCTGAGATGAATTCTGCGCAAACCTAACCCTGATTTTTTTTCTCAAAGCTAATCTACGAAATTTTTGCTGGATTAGAAGTTGCAAACAGTGACAAGATCTCAGGCGCAATGTCTAGTGCATAGAATTAGATTGGGAAGCACTAGGGAGATCTAATCTCACTCTAACTTGGTGGATGTCCTCTACGGCGGCAATGGCCAAGTAGATTACTATTGACGGTGATGGATTCCAACAACAAGGGCATGCCGGAGACGAAGGCGATGATCCGAAGACCAGGGTGACGGCAGCAAAGGGGTGTGGGGGCGTGACATTTGAAGAAGTTTTCAACGTACGGACCGCACACATATACACCCTTATGCTATCGGTAGTACCGAGTGAAAAGAATCAACCTCACCAAGATGCATAAACTGCCCGAGACAGAGCGCATTGGTGAAGCCGAGTTTTTCAAATCGGTCTTACCGAGGTGAAAGTAAGGATCGGTCTAAATGCAATCCATGGGACCAAATTTGAGTGAGTTGGTCAGACCGAAAAACACTTAGAAGGTTTTGGAAGTCAGCCCTAATCAGATCGGTGGCTCTGAGTGCTCCTCACCTAGAGTGTCCAGAAATGAGCATGTTCAAATTTTGTGTTATGCATGAATAGAATTTGAGACAAGAAAATATAGCTAGCTAGAGAAGGTGCTTAGGCACTCTTGTACATCTAATTGGCCAAAAAAACAAATCAATCAAACTACAATTGGACGTCCTTGAATGAGAAATAGGCATAGCAACATGCTCACACAATAAGATAGAAAAATAAAATATGTGTCAAACATGCACAACCAACACTAGCAACTATCAAGGAATGGGCTATGATATAGTCATCTATATATGAGTATATTGACTTAGGAGCTAAATGAGAACATTTGATCACATGTCATACTCATCGTTTAAGCATAAGTGGGGCTGCCAATTTTACATAAAGCATTAATGTGTTCACATCATTAGAGTTTCTTTGACTCAAGTCTTGGAGCAAAGCTCCCCCTAGATGTGATACCCCCCAAAGAGGGATGAACTTACCTTGGGTTATGTGTGTCGATGATGACTTCATGTAGATGTTGTGTATGTGGATGCTCAATGTTGATATAAACCATCAAGAGTTGGGAGCAATCCTTGGAGTTTTGCACTTTCACTACTTACATTGGTTAGTCCCACAAGGAACAAACAAGGATATCCGTAGACATAGAGTGAAATGCACACAAGATGATGTCCATGAATGCATTGAATACCTTGTCCCCTGTCTTACCAACAAGATTGTTTCTGACTCCATGAACAAGTGCGAGATGTTGAAGTTGGTTGCACAAGTTCTTGCCAAAAATGAATACGAGTGAAGTTTGTTGGCGGAGTCACCCTCAAGAACTCTCTAGTTCTTCTTCTTTGGGACCCAAATCAACTTGATGGGAATCCTTGGAGTTGTAGTTGAACTTGATGAGGTCTTGTAAGCCCACTTGACCAAGGCTCGAGGTGGTTCTTCAAATGACTCAATCTCTTCTTGAAGCTTCTCTTTGCCTTTTAGCCTGTGGTCTTGTGGTGGAATATCATATTCATCTCGTGCTCCCTCAAAAGAAGTGGGATCATACTTCTCTTGTTGAGGAACAAACTTTGTCTTGGGATATTGATCTTCTTCCCACTCAACTGAAGGAAATATGCCCTAGAGGCAATAATAAAGTTATTATTTATTTCCTTATATCATGATAAATTTTTATTATTCATGCTAGAATTGTATTAATCGGAAACTTAGTACATGTGTGAATACAAAGACAAAACAGAGTGTCCCTAGTATGCCTCTACTAGACTAGCTCATTGATCAAAGATGGTTATGTTTCCTAGCCATAGACATGAGTTGTCATTTGATCAACGGGATCACATCATTAGGAGAATGATGTGATGGACAAGACCCATCCGTTAGCTTAGCACTATGATCATTTAGTTTTACTTCTATTGCTTTCTTCATGACTTATACATGTTCCTGTGACTATGAGATTATGCAACTCCCGAATACCGGAGGAACACCTTGTGTGCTATCAAACGTCACAACGTAACTGGGTGATTATAAAGATGCTCTACAAGTGTCTCCGAAGGTGATCGTGGTGTTGGCATAGATCAATAATAGGATTTGTCACTCCGAGAGTCGGAGAGGTATCTCTGGGCCCTCTCGGTAATACACATCATAATAAGCCTTGCAAGCAAATGACTAATGATTTAGTCACAAGATGATGTATTACGGAACGAGTAAAGAGACTTGCCGGTAACGAGATTAACTAGGTATGGTGATACCGACGATCGAATCTCGGACAAGTAACATACCGATGACAAAAGGAACAACGTATGTTGTTATGCGGTTTGACCGATAAAGATCTTCGTAGAATATGTAGGAGCCAATATGAGCATCCTGGTTCCGCTATTTGTTATTGACCGGAGATGAGTCTCGGTCATGTCTACATAGTTCTCGAACCCGTAGGGTCCGCACGCTTAACGTTTGATGACGATCGGTATTATGAGTTTATGTGTTTTGATGTACCGAAGGTAGTTCGGAGTCCCGGATGAGATCGGGGACATGACGAGGAGTCTCGAAATGGTCGAGATGTAAAGATAGATATATTGGACGAATATATTCGGACATCGGAAAGGTTCCGAGTGATTCGGGTATTTTTCGGAGTACCGGAGAGTTACGGGAATTCGCCGGGGAGTATATGAGCCTTATTGGGCTTTAGGGGAAAGGGAGAGGGGCTGCGCCCCCTCCTTCCTTCTCTTCTCTTTCCCTTTCCTTCTCTCCTACTCCTACTACTTGGAAGGGCTCCTAGTTCTACTAGGAAAGGGGGAATCCTACTCCCGGTGGGAGTAGGACTCCCCTAGGGCGCGCCATAGAGAGGGCCGACCCTCCCTCTCCTCCACTCCTTTATATACGGGGGTAGAGGCACCCCATAGACACACAAGTTGATCAGTTGCTCCCAACTGTGTGCGGTGCCCCCCTCCACAGTAACACACCTCGGTCATATCGTTGCAACGCTTAGGCGAAGCCCTGCGACGGTAACTTCATCATATCCGTCACCATGTCGTCGTGCTGACCAAACTCTCCCGTGAAGCTCAACTGGATTAAGAGCTCGTGGGACGTCATCAAGCTGAACGTGTGCTGAACGCGGAGGTGCCGTACATTCGGTACTTGATCGGTTGGATCGCGAAGAAGTTCGACTACATCAACCGCGTCACTAGACGCTTCCGCTTCCGCTTCCGGTCTACGTGGGTACGTAGACACACTCTCCCCTCTCGTTGCTATGCATCTGGTAGATAGATCTTGCGTGATCGTAGGAAAATTTTGAAAATACTACGTTCCCCAACAGTGGCATCATGAGCCAGGTCTATGCGTAGATGATATGCACGAGTAGAACACAAGTGAGTTGTGGACGATACTAGTCATACTGCTTACCAGCATGTCATACTTTGCTTCGGCGGTGTTGTGAGATGAAGCGGCCCGGACCGACATTACGCGTACGCTTACGCGAGACTGGTTTCACCGTTATGAGCACTCGTTGCTTAAAGGTGACTGGCGGGTGTCTGTCTCTCTCACTTTAGCTGAATCAAGTGTGACTACGCCCAGTCCTTGTGAAGGTTAAAACAACACATACTTGACGAAACATTGTTGTGGTTTTTGTATGCGTAGGTAAGAACGGTTCTTGCTAAGCCCGTAGCAGCCACGTAAAACTTGCAACGACAAAGTAGAGGACGTCTAACTTATTTTTGCAGGGCATGTTGTGATGTGATATGGTCAAGACATGATGAGTTATACGGTTTTGTATGAGATGATCATGTTTTGTAAAGTTATCGGCAACTGGCAGGAGCCATATGGTTGTCGCTTTATTGTATGAAATGCAATCGCCATGTAATTGCTTTACTTTATCATTAAGCGGTAGCGATAGTCGTAGAAGCAATAGTTGGCGAGACGACAATGATGCTACGATGAAGATCAAGGTGTCGTGCCGATGACGAAGGTGATCATGACGGTGCTTTGGAGATGGAGATCAAAAGCACAAGATGATGATGGCCATATCATGTCACATATTTTGATTGCATGTGATGTTTATCTTATTATGCTTCTTATTTTGCTTAGTACGATGGTAGCATTATAAGATGATCCCTTACAAAATTTCAAGGTATAAGTGTTCTCCCTGAGTATGCACCGTTGCGAAAGTTCGTTGTGCCGAGACACCACGTGTTGATCGGGTGTGATAAGCTCTACGTTCAAATACAACGGGTGTAAGCCAGTTTTGCACACACAGAATACTCGGGTTAAACTTGACGAGCCTAGCATATGCAGATATGGCCTCGGAACACTGGAGACCGAAAGGTCAAGCGTGAATCATATAGTAGATATGATCAACATAAGATGTTCACCATTGAAAACTACTCCATCTCACGTGATGATCGGACATGGTTTAGTTGATTTGGATCACGTGATCATTTAGATGACCAGAGGGATGTCTATCTAAGTGGGAGTTCTTCAAGTAATATGATTAATTGAACTTTAATTTATCATAAACTTAGTCTTGGTAGTATTAGCATATCTTTGTTGTAGATCAATAGCTCGCGATATAGCTCCCCGTTTATTTTATATGTTCCTAGAGAAATATAAGTTGAAATATGTTAGTAGCAATGATGCGGACTAGGTCCGTGATCTGAGGATTATCCTCATTGCTGCACAGAAGTATTATGTCCTTGATGCACCGCTAGGTGACGAACCTATTGCAGGAGCAAATACAGACGTTATGAACGTTTGACAAGCTCGGTATGATGTCTACTTGATAGTTTAGTGCGCCATGCTTTACGGCTTATAACCGGGACTTCAAAAATGTTTTGAACGCCACGGAGCATGTGAGATGTTCCAAGAGTTGAAATTAGTATTTCATACTCATGCCCGTGTCGAGAGGTATAAGACCTCTAACAGTACATTGCCTACAAGATGGAGAAGAATAGCTCAACCAGTGAGCATGTGCTCAGATTGTCTGGGTACTACAATTTCTTGAATCAAGTGGGAGTTAATCTTCCAGATAAGATAGTAATTTACAAAGTTCTCTAGACACTATCACCAAGTTAGTAGAACTTCGTGATGAACTATAATATGCAAGGGATGACAAAAGTAATTCCCGAGCTCTTCGCGATACTGAAATCGGCGAAGGTAGAAATCAAGAAAGAGCATCAAGTGTTGATGGTTAACAAGACCACTTGTTTCAAGTAAAGGGCAAAGGGATAGAAGGGGAACTTCAAGAAGAATGACAAGCAAGTTGTCACTCCCGTGAAGAAACCCAAAGCTAAACTCAAGCCTGAAACTAAGTGCTTCTACTGCAAAGGAAATGGTCACTGGAAGTGGAACT
This sequence comes from Secale cereale, assembly GCA_902687465.1. NCBI lineage: Eukaryota > Viridiplantae > Streptophyta > Magnoliopsida > Poales > Poaceae > Secale > Secale cereale. The sequence goes on from LR738709.1 coordinate 653,967,347, forward strand.
GCCCTAGATACTTGGTGGATAAGAAGGATGGCAAAGTGAACAAAGGTATATTTGATATACATATTATTGATGTGTACTTTACTAGTGTTCATAGCAACCCCTGGGTATTTGATACCAGTTCAGTTGCTAAAAATTAGTAACTCGAAACAAGAGTTGTAGAATGAACAGAGACTAGTTAAAGGTGAAGTGATGATGTGTGTTGGAAGTGGTTCCAAGATTGATATGATCATCATCGCACACTCCCTATACTTTCGGGATTAGAGTAGAACCTAAATAAATGTTATTTGGCATTTGCGTTAAGCATGAATATGATTTGATCATGTTTGTTGCAATACGGTTATTCATTTAAAGTCGTAGAATAATTGTTATTCTGTTTACATGAATAAAGCCTTCGATGGTCATACACCCAATGAAAATAGTTTGTTGGATCTCGATCGTAGTGATACACATATTCATAATATTGAAGCCAAAAGATGCAAGGTTAATAATGATAGTGCAACTTATTTGTGGCACTGCCGTTTAGGTCATATTGGTGTAAAGCGCATGAAGAAACTCCATAGTGATGGACTTTTGGAATCACTTGATTATGAATCACTTGGTGCTTGCGAACCATGCCTCATGGGCAAGATGACTAAAACTCCGTTCTCCGGAACAATGGAGCGAGCAACAGATTTGTTGGAAATCATGCATACTGATGTATGTGGACCAATGAGTGTTCAAGCTCGTGGCGAGTATCGTTATTTTCTGACCTTCACTGATGATTTGAGTAGATATGGGTATATCTACTTGATGAAGCACAAGTCTAAAACATTTGAAAAGTTCAAAGAATTTCAGAGTGAAGTAGAGAATCATCGTAACAAGAAAATAAAGTTTCTACGATCTGATCGTGGAGGTGAATATTTGAGTTACGAGTTTGGTATTCATTTGAAACAATGTGGAATAGTTTCACAACTCATGCCACCCGGAACAACACAACGTAATGGTGTGTCCGAACATCGTAACCGTACTTTATTATATATGGTGCGATCTATGATGTCTCTTACCGATTTACCACTATAGTTTTGGGTTAGGAATTAAAGACAACTGCATTCACGTTAAATAGGGCACCATCTAAATCCGTTGAGACGACGCCTTATGAACTGTGGTTTGGCAAGAAACCAAAGTTGTCGTTTCTTAAAGTTTGGGGCTGCGATGCTTATGTGAAAAAGCTTCAACCTGATAAGCTCGAACCCAAGTCGGAAAAATGTTTCTTCATAGGATACCCAAAGGAAACTGTTGGGTACACCTTCTATCACAGATCCGAAGGCAAGATATTTGTTGCTAAGAATGGATCCTTTCTAGAGAAGGAGTTTCTCTCGAAAGAAGTGAGTGGGAGGAAAGTGGAACTCGATGAGGTAATTGTACCTTCTCCCGAATTGGATAGTAGTACATCACAGAAACTAGTTCTAGTGATTCCTACACCAATTAGTGAGGAAGCTAATGATGATGATCATGAAACTTCAGATCAAGTTACTGTTGAATCTCGTAGGTCAACCAGAGTGGTATGGTAACCCTATTATGGAAGCCATGTTACTAGACCATGATGAACCTACGAACTATGAGGAAGCGATGATTAGCCCAAATTCCGCAAAATGGCTTGAGGCCATGAAAGTACATAAGTGTGGACTTTGGTTGACTTGCCCGATGATCGGCAAGCCATTGAAAATAAATGGATCTCAAAGAGGAAGACTGACGCCGATGGTAATGTTACTCTCTACAAAGCTCGACTTGTTGCGAAAGGTTTTCGACAAGTTCAAGGTGTTGACTACGATGAGATTTTCTCACCCGTAGCGATGCTTAAGTCTGTCCGAATCATGTTAGCAATTGCCACATTTTACGAAATTTGGCAAATGGATAACGAAACTGCGTTCTTTAATGGATTTATTAAAGAAGAGTTGTATATGATGCAACCAGAAGGTTTTGTCAATCCTAAAGGTGCTAGCAAATTGTGCAAGCTCCAGCGATCCATCTATGGACTGGTGCAAGCATCTCGGAGTTGGAATATACGCTTTGATAAGTTTATCAAAGTATATAGTTTTATACAGACTTGCGGTGAAGCCTGTATTTACAAGAAAGTGAGTGGGAGCACTACAGCCTTTCTGATAACTATATGTGAATGACATATTGTCGATCGGAAATGATGTAGAATTTTCTAGAAAGCATGAAGGAGTGTTTGAAAGGAGTTTTTCAAAGAAAGACCTCGGTGAAGCTACTTACATATTGAGCATCACGATCTATAGATAGATCAAGACGCTTGATAAGTTTTTTCAATGAGTACATACCGTGACAAGTTTTTGAAGTAGTTCAAAATGGATCAGTCAGAGAAGGAGTTCTTGCCTGAGTTGTAAGGTATGAAGTTGAGTAAGACTCAAAGCCTGACCTCGGCTGAAGATAGAGAAAGAATGAAAGTCATTCCCTATGCCTCAGCCATAGGTTCTATAAAGTATGCCATGCTGTGTACCAAACCTGTTGTGTACCTTACCATGAGTTTGGCAAGGAGGTACAAAAGTGATCCAGGAGTAGATCACAGGACGGCGGTCAAAATTATCCTTAGTTACTGGATAACTAAGGAAATGTTTTCTCGATTATGGAGGTGATAAAGAGTTTGTCGTAAAGAGTTACACCGATGCAAGCTTTACACTAATCCAGATGACTCTAAGTATCAATCTGGATCCATATTGGAAGTGGGAGCAATTAGCTAGAGTAGCTCCATGCAGAGCATTGTAGACATAGAAATTTGCGAAATACATACGGATCTGAATGTGTCAGACCCGTCGACTAAACTTCTCTCACAAGCAAAACATGATCACACCTTACTACTCTTGGGTATTAATCACATAGCGATGCGAACTAGATTATTGACTCTAGTAAACCCTTTGGGTATTGGTCACATGGCGATGTGAACTATGGGTGTTATTCACATAACGATTTGAACTATCGGTATTAAATCACATGGAGATGTGAACTAGATTATTGACTCTAGTGCAAGTGGGAAACTGAAGGAAATATGCCCTAGAGACAATAATAAAGTTATTATTTATTTCCTTATATCATGATAAATGTTTATTATTCATGCTAGAATTGTATTAACCGGAAACTTAGTACATGTGTGAATACATAGACAAAACAGAGTGTCCCTAGTATGCCTCTACTAGATGGTCATGTTTCCTAGCCATAGACATGAGTTGTCATTTGATCAACGGGATCACATCATTAGGAGAATGATGTGATGGACAAGACCCATCCGTTAGCTTAGCACTATGATCGTTTAGTTTTACTGCTATTGCTTTCTTCATGACTTATACATGTTCCTATGACTATGAGATTATGCGACTCCCGAATACCGGAGGAACACCTTGTGTGCTATCAAACGTCACAACGTAACTGGGTGATTATAAAGATGCTCTACAGGTGTCTCCGAAGGTGTTCGTGGTGTTGGCATAGATCAAGAATAGGATTTGTCACTCCGAGTGTCGGAGAGGTATCTCTGGGCCCTCTCGATAATACACATCATAATAAGCCTTGCAAGCAAATGACTAATGATTTAGTCACGAGATGATGTATTATGGAACGAGTAAACAGACTTGCCGGTAACGAGATTAACTAGGTATGGTGATACCGACGATCGAATCTCAGACAAGTAACATACCGATGGCAAAAGGAACAACGTATGTTGTTATGCGGTTTGACCGATAAAGATCTTCGTAGAATATGTAGGAGCCAATATGAGCATCCAGGTCCCGCTATTGGTTATTGACCAGAGATGAGTCTCGGTCATGTCTACATAGTTCTTGAACCCGTAGGGTCCGCACGCTTAACGTTTGATGACAATCGGGTATTATGAGTTTATGTGTTTTGATGTACCAAAGGTAGTTCGGAGTCCCGGATGAGATCGGGGACATGACTAGGAGTCACGAAATGGTCGAGACGTAAAGATCGATATATTGGACGACTATATTCGGACATCGGAAAGGTTCCGAGTGATTCGGTTATTTTTCGGAGTACCGAAGAGTTACGGGAATTCGTCGGGGAGTATATGAGCCTTATTGGGCTTTAGGGGAAAGGGAGAGGGGCTGCGCCCCCTCCTTCCTTCTCTTCTCTTTCCCTTTCCTTCTATCCTACTCCTACTACTTGGAAGGGCTCCTAGTTCTACTAGGAAAGGGGGAATCCTACTCCCGGTGGGAATAGGACTCCCCTAGGGCGCGCCATAGAGAGGGCCGGCCCTCCCTCTTCTCCACTCCTTTATATACGGGGGTAGAGGCACCTCATAGACACACAAGTTGATCAGTTGATCTCTCCCAACCGTGTGCGGTGCCCCCCTCCACAGTAACACACCTCGGTCATATCGTTGCAGCGCTTAGGCGAAGCCCTGCGACGGTAACTTCATCATATCTGTCACCACGCCGTCGTGCTGACCAAACTCTCCCGTGAAGCTCAACTGGATCAAGAGCTCGTAGGACGTCATCAAGCTGAACGTGTGCTAAACACGGAGGTGTCGTACGTTCGGTACATGATCGGTTGGATCGCGAAGAAGTTCGACTACATCAACCGCGTCACTAGACGCTTCCGCTTCCGGTCTACGAGGGTACGTAGACACACTCTCCCCTCTCGTTGCTATGCATCTGGTAGATAGATCTTGCGTGATCGTAGGAATTTTTTTTAAATACTACGTTCCCCAACATCAACTCCATTGGCATTGAACTTTCGTTCAAAACTAATGCATTGGTTCTTCCGGTGCCTTGCTTGCTTGCACACAATTTCCTCAAATTGCTTACTCCCTATAAGGCTCTTATAGACACCTTTTTCTATAATTCCTTATCAATAAATTGTTTTCCTACTCAAGTGTAACTTGGCTAAGAGAATCATTAGTGGAATCAATAGAATTACTAGAGGCAACAATATTGGATTTAACATTGTTATTGTTACTAGTAGAGGTAGAACATTTCTTACTCTTATTACTATATTGCATAGATTTAACATGTGGCATAAAAGTAGACAAGAGAAGACGTTTGGCAATGTAAGAAGAACTCTTCTTTCGAAGATCATCATTGATAGCTTTTAGAAGCTCGTGATCTTGCTCTAACTTTAGATTCTCGAAGCGTAGCTTCTCATGAATTCTTAGGAGCTCTCTATGATATTCTTGAGATATTTCATGATCTAACTTAAGAGTGTTTAGTTCTTTAGTTAGACACTCAACCTCCTTCTTAGTATTGTCATTCGTTTCATCTTGACTATCATGATACTAGCAAGTTCATTATAGCTCTCATCACTAGTTTTATCAACAAACAAATAATCACCACCTAGCAAATCATCCTCATCACTATTGAAATCAAGATACTCGGGGTGTGATACCCTGGGGCCTTTCTCCATTAAGCATCTTCCAAATCTTAATTTGGTGAATCAAATAGATCATATGATTTGGAAGATATGAGAGCAAGTCCAGCAACACCTTCATCTTAACCATAGTCGGAGTCGAAGTGATAACTTCTCTCAGAGTTGTTGCCGGTGTCGGACCTAGAAAACCATTCACCAACACGAGCTTGATGTCATCTTGTATAGTAGCTCTTGGCTAACTTATATTTCCCTTCTGAATACTTGTTTCTTCGATAAGGTCTTCGTTCATAATGATCATCCTTCTCTCTTTATGAGGTGACTCACCTCTTTTGCTCTTGCATCTAGGTGATTCATCTATTTTCTTGTGAGGTGTAATAAACTCGTTGGATTAGTGTCCGGGTCTTCCACAATTGTAGCAATTACGGTCACGACTTGATGATCTTTTCTCAAATTTTCTTGAGTTGGAGCTTCTCTCTTTGCTTCTATTCTTGTAGAATTTGTTGAAGTTTTTCACCATTAGGCTTATCTCCTCGTTCGATACTAGCTTGTCACTTGAGGTTGTGAGAGCGTCACTTGAAGCTTTGTATGCACCGCTTGACTTGTTGTGGACCTCCTCCTTGTCCTTAAGCTACATCTCATGAGCAAGAATTTTTCCAATGACTTTCGTGTGCTTGAGATCTTTGTAGTTGGGCATCAATTGGATCAATGTGCACACGTTATCATATTTTCTATCCAAGGCTCTCAGGATCTTCTTGATGATGAACTTGTCGATCATCTCTTAACTTCCTAAGCCAGCAATCTCATTTGTGATGAGAGCAAGCCTAGCGTACATCTTGGCGACTCCTTCACCATCATTTATCTTGAACTTGTCAGGTTGACTTTGAAGCACATCCAACTTGGATTCCTTGATGGACTCGGTACCTTCATGCATGTCAACCGAAGTATCCCAAATTCCCTTTGCATTCTCGAGGTGGCTAATCTTGTTGAACTCCTTGAGGAAAAAACTATTGAAGATAATGTCACAAGCTTGAGCATTGTATTGCAACATCTTCAATTATTCTGCGGTTTCTTCATGATCCAGTTCCTTTCCATCCTCAAAGAATTCACCTTGCAAGCCAACACAACAAACATCCCAACATACGGGGTTATGACCAAGAATATGCATTTTCACCTTTGAAAGATCGTGGATGTCGCCTAGAGGGGGGGTGAATAGGCACTTTAAAATAATTACGGTTTAGGCTTGAACAAATGCGGAAGAAACCTAGCGGTTATTTTGTCAAGCACAAAACCTACAACAAGCTCACCTATGTGCACCAAAAACTTATGCTAAGCTAGATAAACAACTAGGTGATAGCAAGATACCCCCTCCGTTCCAAAATAGATGACCCAACTTTGTACAAAGTTGAGTCATCTATTTTGGAACGGAGGGAGTATATGACAAGAAACAATATGGCTATCACAAAGTAAAGGGCTTGGGTAAGAGATAACCAAGGCACGCGAAGACGACAATGTATCCCGAAGTTCACACCCTTGTGAATGCTAAGTGATACGTCCATTTTGCATCATGCTTTTATATTGATATTTATTGCACTATGGGTTGTTATTACACGTTATGTCACAACACTTGTGCCTTTTCTCTCTTATTTTACAAGGTTTACATGAAGAGGGAGAATGCCGGCAACTGGAATTCTAGGCTGGAAAAGGAGCAAACATTGGAGACCTATTCTGCACAACTCAAAAAGCTCCGAAACTCCACGAAACACCATTTCAGAAAATATAAAAAATATCTAGCGAAAGAGATCTACCACGGGGGCCCCCACCTGTCCACGAGGGTGGGGGGTGCGCCCCCTGCCTCGTGGGCTAGCCAGTGACCCCCCGATGCCCATCTTCTCCTATATGAGGTGTTTTGACTTGGAAAAAATCATCAGGAGGCTTTCGGGACAAGACGCCGCCGTCTCGAGGCGGAACCAATCTAGGGCAACGGCGGAGCTGTTCTGCCGGGGATACTTCCCCCCGGGAGGGGGAAATCGACACTGCCGTCATCACCAACAACTCTCCCATCTTGGGGAGGGTTATCTTCATCAACATCTTCACCAGCACCATCTCCTCCCAAACCCTAGTTCATCTCTTGTATCCAATCTTTGTATCAAAACCTCAGATTGGTACCTGTAGGTTGCTAGTAGTGTTGATTACTCCTTGTAGTTGATGCTAGTTGGTTTACTTGGTGGAAGATCATATGTTCAGATCCATTATGCATATTAATACCCCTCTGATAATTAACAATAATATGTCTTGTGAGTAGTTACTTTTGTTCCTCGGGACATGGGAGAAGTCTTGCTGTAAGTAGTCATGTGAATTTGGTATTCGTTCAATATTTTGATGAGATGTATGTTGTCTTTCCTCTAGTGGTGTCATGTGAACGTCCACTACATGACACTTCTTGGGCCTAGAGGAAGGCATTGGGAAGTAATAAGTAGATGATGGGTTGCTAGAGTGACAAAAGCTTAAACCCTAGTTTATGCGTTGCTTCGTAAGGGGCTGATTTGGATCCACTTGTTTCATGCTATGGTTAGGTTTACCTTAATACTTCTTTTGTAGTTGCGGATGCTTGCAATAGAGGTTAATCATAAGTGGGTTGCTTGTCCAAGTAAGGGCAGCACCCAAGCACCGGTCCGCCCACATACCAAATTATCAAAGTACCGAACGTGAATCGTATGAACGTGATGAAAACTAGCTTGATGATAATTCCCATGTGTCCTCGGGAGCGCTTTCATTCATATAAGAGTTTTTCCAGGCTTGTCCTTTGCTACAAAAAGGATTGGGCCATCTTGCTGCACCTTAATTACTTTTACTATTTGTTACTTGCTACCAATTACCTTATCACAAAACTATCTGTCACCGATAATTTCAGTGCTTGCAGAAAATACCTTACTGAAAACTGCCTATCATTTCCTTCTGCTCCTTGTTGGGTTTGACTCTCTTACTTATCAAAAGTACTACAATAGATCCCATACACTTGTGGGTCATCAAGACTCTTTTCTGGCACCGTTGCCGGGGAGTGAAGCGCCTTTGGTAAGGAAAAAATTATATAGTGTGCTGAAATTTACTGTTACTTGTTACTATGGCTCATAATCCTTTGAGGGGCTTGTTCGGGGTATCTTCACCCCGAACAGAAGAGCAAAGAGTTGCTCCTCAACCTACTGAACCTACTGAAAATGTTTGCTTTGAAATTCCTTCGGGTATGATAGAGAAACTGCTAGATAATCCCTTTACAGGAGATGGAACACTGCATCCCGATTTGCACTTAATCTATGTGGATGAAGTTTGTGGATTATTTAAGCTTGCAGGTATGCCCGAGGATGTTATCAAGGAGAAGGTCTTACCTTTATCTTTGAAGGGAGATGCACTAACATGGTTTAGGCTATGCGATGATATTGGATCATGGAACTATAATCGATTGAAGTTGGAATTTCATCAGAAGTTCTATCCTATGCATCAGGTTCATCGTGATCGTAATTATATATGTAATTTTTGGCCTCGCAAAGGATAAATTATCGCTCAAGATTGGGGGAGGCTTAAGTCAATGTTATATTCATGCCCCAATCATGAGATCTCAAGAAAAATGATCATTTAAAATTTTAATGCCCGGCTTTCTCTCCAAAATCGCTCCATGCTTGATAGTTCTTGTACTGGTTCTTTTTTTATGAAGACTATTAAATTCAAATGGGATTTATTGGAAAGAATTAAACGCAACTCTGAAGATTGGGATCTCGACGAAGGTAAGGAGTCAGGTATGACCCCTAAGTTTGATTGTGTTAAATCTTTTATGGATACTGATGTTTTCCGTGAATTTAGCACTAAATATGGACTTGACTCTGAGATAGTAGCTTCTTTCTGTGAATCATTTGCTACTCATGTTGATCTCCCCAAGGAGAAGTGGTTTAAATACCATCCTCCCATTAAAGTAAAAGTAGTTGAACCTGTTAAAGTTGAAGAAAAGACTATCACTTATAATGTTGATCTTATTGTTCATACTGCTTATATTAAGAAACCACCTTTCCCTGTTAGGATAAAGGATCATGCTAAAGCTTCAACTGTGGTTCGTAAGAGTAATACTAGAACACCTACACCCTCTGAGCAAATTAAAGTTGAACCTAGTGTTGCTATGGTTAAGGATCTCTTGGTTGAAAATTTAGATGGACATGTTATTTACCTCCAAGAGGAAGCTGCTAGAATAGCCAAACCCGATACTAGGAATAAACATAGACTTGTTGTAGGCATGCCTGTTATTTCCGATAAAATAGGAGAACATTGTGTCGGGGAAACTGATCCACAAACACCTATGGGACCGGCGGGCCGAGTCCCTTTCGGTTTGGCGGGGGCGGAGATCGCACGAAGAGCAGATCGAGGCGAAGCACACAAGCAGTTTACCCAGGTTCGGGCCGCACGGGTGCGTAAAACCCTACTCCTGCTTTGTGGTTTGTATTGAGTTCTTGCTCGGGAGCGCTGAGTGCTACAGTACACACCAGCAGCTAACGAGACCGAGCGTGAGAGAGTTCTTCCGCTTCGAACCCCCCTCTACGTTGCGCATGGGCCTCCTTTTATATGCTCAAGGGGTCACCGCTAGGTGGCAACGCAGATGAGGGTAAAAATGGAAAGGTGTTGTAGTTGGTACAACTACCTATACAGTGTATCCTACCTAACCCTGACGGCAGGGGACAAGGGCATTAAATGCCCATCGGCGTCGCCCAAACAGTGTAAAAAGGGGCCGTCAGGGACGCCACCGCTCGCCACGACGGTAATCTTGTCAGCGCCGCTTGCCATCGCGCACCGCTGGCTGCACAGCCTCCCGCCACGTATGCCTGGAAGGGTCCTAGAGCGACACATTGGCGGGTGTGCTGGAGCGTGGGTACAGAGTGGTAGCTTGCCACGCCAAGCGCCTTGCCGCGGTCGTTGTCTTATCGCGTCCGCGAGCTTGCCGCTCACCGGGCCTTGCCGGGACGCGTGGCGCGTCGCGGCAAGTTCCTTGAGATGCCTTGGTTGGCCTTCCCGGCAAGCTCCTCTTGCCGGGGCCTTGTCTCCTTGGCTTGAATACTTTGTTCTTGAATGGCTCCAAAGGAACCACGGAGGACCTTGGCGGTCACCCGGCAAGCCTTGCCGCGGGGCGCTGCGACTGCCCGTGCACAAGTTCGGGATACTAGGGTACCCCTACTCTAGTACACCGACAGGAGCCCCCGGGCCTGGGCCATACACGGTGCCGAGCACTGTTGGGCCAGGCCCAAAACAGGGCACGGGCACGCGCGGCCTGGGTTACGCCGTATCTCACTCCGTATCCACCGCGCCCTCCCCGAACGGCACGCGTTGATTGTGGCGTCGTGGGAGAGATCGTGGGTGGTTTCTTTATTCGGAAAGGCGGAACATCCGCCCCCTCCCTCCTTATAAGCAGGGGAAACAGGGGCAGTTCGCCCATCCACCCGTTGCTGCTCCAACCTCGAAAGCCTCCGCCGCTCCCCTTCTTCCCAAAGCCGAAAGAGAGCAGCGCTCCGCCCCCCCATCGCCACCAGCACCACCAATGCCATCGACCTCCCTCACCACTTCCGCCATGGCTCCGAAAGCCGAGAAGGGGAAGGGCGTGAAGTCGGCCGAGGCGCAGCGGCTCGCGGCGCTGTGAAAGGAGCGGGCTGTCTTCCCCCCCAAGCTTGCCGCGAGGGAGCTGAGGGAATGCTACTACCTCTTCTGGTCGGGGGAGACGCGGGCGCACCCGCGCACGAAGGTACTTCCAGCCGTTGCTTGGAAAACGTCTCCAACTGGATACCCTTTCTTCGCCTTGTTCTTCTACTGCGGGCTCTGCCCGCCTTTCTCTGAATTTTTCTGCGACATCATGAACACCTACGGGTTCCGCCTCCTTGACTTCACCCCCAATGATGTCCTGACCATGGCAGTTTTCGCACATCTCTGCAAAAACTTTGTCGGAGTCCATCCAAATGTAGCCCTTTTCCGCCACTTCTTTATGCCTCGAGTTGAGAGAGGAGAGCCTTTGTCCGGCGGAGTCTCCTGGATCTCGAGAGCCCACAAGAAGGAAGCTTACCTGGAGGGAGAGCTCCGCAGCAAGTGGGAGGAGTGGAGAGCAAACTGGTGCTGGATTGTCGAGGAGAACCCGCAGCCATTTACCGCCTGGCGCCAAACCCCAGTAGTGCGCGGCAGCGACTGGAGCAACTTGGCCCCAGAAGACGATAGGCTAAAGATTGTCGTGCCCGGATCCAACGCCTCAGGCTTGCTGGGCTCACTGTAGCGCAGTTGGCGCAGATTTCCTTCGTCGCCGCATCGCCCCCCTGCAGGAGAGGAAGAGACCCGCCTGGGAGTTCGAGAATGCGGCGGACATCATGAGGCTGCGCCCGGGCCTCAACTTCAACTTCACTGTCCTGGAGCTCAACGCGATGCTCCAAGAGCTGTTCAAGTATGACCCCGATCATCCCGAAGTGTTCAGGTTGCCGAGGGGTGTCGTTTCGCTGTGCAACAACTCCGCGCTCAGCCGCATCTGCGCAATGATGCCGCTGTGCGACTCTCATGGGATTGACCCAACTTGGCAAGAGCCTGCAGATGACGCCGTGCAGGAGTTCTTTGACAGCTTGGAAGAAGTGCCGATCCGCTCCGACGAGAAGAAAGGCCTCACCCGCGACACCACCGATACAGAGCTGGCGCGCATCGCTGATACGTCCAAAACGTATCTATAATTTCTTCTTGCTCCATGCCTCTTTTGGGTGATATTGCTATGTTATTTATACACTTCCATACACTTTTGATCATATTTGGACTAACCTATTAACTCAGTGCACCCCAGTGCCAGTAGCTATGTGATGTTCTCCTCCCATTCTTGTGCTTCACTAATTAGTCCTCGTGAGCTGCCCTACATGATCGAGGCACATATGTAATCCTTATGCTGTTGCTATGATGAGTTTGCTGGGATCCGATGGATTATGAGATTATGTTCAGATTGTGCTTGAGTAATATATTTGATCTACCTCTTTTATATTTATGTTCGTAAGTAATTCTTGCATGTTCTCCGTTGTTATTTATTGCTTTGGCCAAGTAATAGGTAGTGACTCCAAGAGGGAACGTTATGCTCGATTGTGGGTTCATGCCCCTCGATGACTAGTTTGAGTGACAGAAACATGAGTCTAGGGGATGTGCTGTTGCTACAAGGGGGAAAACAACGGTGCTTGTGCCCGCGGGTGCAAGGATTGTTTACTTTACGCAAAGTTCTTTTAATGCAGTTGTCTGTTGCTTTGAGTTTACACTATGGGTGGGGCTCGCAACTTAATACCAGCGAGATGTTCTAGATAGATATCTCAAGGTGGATGATTAGTAGTAGATATTGATGGATTTCGGTCTACTTACTTTGGCGTACCGCCCATGCTTTGAACCTCAACCTTTCTTGCAATGTAGTCAACATTGGTTTGCGTTCGTGGTCCTGTCAATTGCCCAGCTGTAATTCGTTTACCTCACATAGATGTTTTATCGTCTTTTGGGAGAGAGACATCACTAGTGAACATCATGAGACTCCGGTCCATATTACCATCATTGATCACATCCGCTATTTACTTTTCGCTATCATTTACTATTGCAATTATATCTATCACTACTATCACTTGCGTTTAATCCTTTGTGAACTACAAGGCCGGAGGGATTGACAACCTCTCTGTACTCGTTGGGAGCAAAGTTATTTGTATCTGTGTGCAGGTCCACGTTGATTGCTAATATCTGGCGCCGTAGCAGTTGACACCTTCTTGTTGAACCTAGGAGTCTCTGGGGATTCGATCCTTGGTATCTTTGCCAAGGGAAAAACTTCCGCAACACTACATCTCACACCTTCCACTTGGGGTAACCAACGAGGGGCGAGAAGCCTAGCAAGAGTTTTTCTGGCGCCGTTGCCGGGGAGTCCACTCTTCAAGATAGGGGAGTTGCATGCTATCTTTTACCTTTGCTTTTTAGTCTTGTTAGTTTACCTTTCAGTTTTGCTTTAGTACCTTTTATCGAAAATCACAAAAATAGTTATCTTGCTTGCTTGCTACTATTGGTTCCACCGAGAACACCAAGTTGTGTGACTTCACTAGTCACAACAACGATGACTTTATCAGTACACCTATCACTACACCTGCCACTTCAGCACCTTCATATGAAATTAAACCTGCTTTACTGAACTTAGTCATGAAAGATCAATTCTCCGGTGCTGGAGATGCTGCTGCTTTACACTTGAACAACTTTGTTGAACTTTGTGATATGCAAAAGTACCAAGAAATAGATGGTAATATTGTTAAGCTTAAGCTTTTTCCTTTCTCCTTGAGAGGAGGAGCTAAAATTTGGTTTCAGTCTTTGCCTAGAAATAGCATAGATTCATGGGACAAGTGCAAAGATGCTTTTATTGGAAAATACTATCCACCTGCTAAAATTATCCAACTGAGAAGTAACATAATGAATTTTAAACAATTGGATAATGAACACGTTGCCCAAGCTTGGGAACGTATGAAATCTCTTATCAAGAACTGCCCTACTCACGGTTTGACTACTTGGATGGTTATCCAAACTTTTTATGCAGGCTTGAACTTTACCTCGCGGAATTTGTTAGATTCGGCCGTGGGAGGAACCTTTATGTCAACTACACTTGGTGCTGCCACAAAACTTCTCGATGAGATGATGACCAACTATTCCCAATGGCACACCGAACGCGCTCCAACAGGTAGGAAGGTAAACTCTGTCGAGGAGATTTCCTCCCTTAATGAAAAAGTTGACTTGATCATGTCTCTACTTTCGAAGCAATCTTCTGTTGATCCTCGTGATGTTCCTTTAAATTCTTTGATTGCTCAAGAACAAGTAGATGTGAATTTTATCTCTAGAAACAATTTTAATAACAATGCTTATAGGAGTAATTTTGGTAACAATCCTAGACCGTTCCCCTCTAACTCTTATGGGAACAACAATGCTTATCCTAGCACCAAGAACTCCAATACTGAACTAGATATTATGCTTAAAGATTTCATCACTACCCAAAAAGCCTTTAATAAGAGTATAGAAGAAAACTACATAAACTAGATGATCTCTCTTTTAAGGTAGACCATTTAGCCAATGAGATAGAATTGCTAAAAATTAAAACTTCTCCTCTTGAGGAGAGGAAGGTCACTCCTATTAATGCTACTCAAGTGCAAATTAATGAAAATATTAGGATGATGGCTAAACTTAAAGAAAGATGGGCTAGAGAAAGGGAGGAAGAGGATAGAATTAAGAACCTTCCTACCCACCACACTGTTGCTACTATCCAAGTTGTTGAGGATATCCAAACTCTTAGCACCCAATGTACTCCTGGTCCCATTGGACCTATTAATGGTGATGCTATGACTATAGAAACTACCAAACAAGTGAACCTTAAGGACACCACTACCACTTTACTTGATGCTAGTGATCTTGATTTTGATAATTGCACTCTCACCGAAGTTATTGATTTCCTTCACAAGATGTCTAGAGATCCCCGCACTAGCACGCTTAACCTTGCCTTCACAGAGCATATCACTAATGCTCTTATCAAAGCTAGGGAGGAGAAACTTAGAGTAGAAGCCTCCATACCTAGAAAGCTAGAAGATGGTTGGGATCCTATGATAAAAATTAAATTGAATGACTTCTCTTGCTATGCATTATGTGATGTTGGAGCTAGTACCTCTGTCATGCCCAAAAGAATATATGATATGCTTAAATTGAAACCTTATGATTCTTGTTCTTTTGGTGTTCGTCTCGTTGATTCTTCCATAAAGAAACCTTTGGGGAGGATCGACGATGTTCTTATCGTTGTCAATGACAATTATGTTCCCGTTGATTTTACTATTATGGATATTGAATGTGATCCTTCTTGTCCAATTATTTTGGGACGTCCCTTTTTGCGCACCATTGGTGCTATCATTGACATGAAAGAGGGTAATATAAAATTTCAGTTTCCTCTCAAGAAAGGGATGGAACACTTCCCTCGAAAGAAGATCAAGTTACCTTTTGAGTCCGTTGTACGGGCTAGCTATTCTTTTACTCTTGATAAAACTTGATCTCTATGCATTATGCCTAGCTTAAAGGCATAAAAGAAAGCGCTTTTGGGAGGCAGCCCACATGAATAAAAGTTTTATTTTGCTTTTGTTGTGTCTTGATGTTGTTTACTACAGTAGCATCATCATTGTATCTTTGCTTTTCAATTTTGTGCCAAGTATGGCCTCTGATTGCTAGAAAGTTCAAAAGTTGTGAGGTGCTGTCCAGGAAACAGATTCTGTCCTTGGATAGAAAAATTCTTATAAAATCACCAGATCATCTTTTTGGTCTGAATTTTTTCGACAGCGTTCTCTATATAATTTTCTTTCGTGCGTCTGTTCTGAGTTTTTTTATTAGAGATGCAGAAGTGCCCCGAACAAATCATTTACTACCTGCTGTTCTGTTTTTCACAGATTCTGTCCTGTTTGCCTTTCCTTCATTTTGCAAACCAAGAGCTTGCTTTTTCTTTGCAAAAACCTTTTGGCAATCTTGAGAAACAGTAGACCTTCAAGAATATCTTTATTTCCAGCAAGGTGCAATTATTTTATTATGGGTACTAACCTCGCTAATCAGATTATGATGAGTTATGTATGAAGGGAGTTTTCAAGTGTGCGAGGGAAAATGATAAAAAGATTCAGGAGTGTCAAGCGCTCAAGCTTGGGGATGCCCCCGTGCACCCCCAAGAAATATTCAAGGAGACTCAAGCGTCTAAGCTTGGGGATGCCCTCGTGCATCCCCTTCTCCATCAACATTATCAGTTCGTCTTTCGTTCCACTATATTTTAATCACTTCATGTGTTATGTGCTATGCTTGGAGCGTCTTGCTTTTAGTTTCCTTTTTAGTTTTTCATAACGAGTCGGAACTCAGCTTTCTTTATGTGGGAGAGAAAAACGCTCCACTTCTACCTAGAACATAACATAGAATTTTCATGTCTATCCTTGCTGTGTGTGTTCTTTGTCTTTTAATAGCTACTATCATGCTCTGCTCTTAGTATTCATGCTTATCTTTTTAAAGAGCTTGTGTTTAGTTGGTTGCTTGAACTCTCTTTAATTATCATGCTTATCTCATTAAGAGAGTTTGCTTCCATTGCATTGGTTAATATGTCTATGATAAAGATGCTACGTGCATGATGGCGCTTAGTAGTTCATGTTTTCTTATGGTTAGTCTCAAATAGCTGGGGGGGTTCCCAATGTGTTATTGGAGTACCAACATGATTTGTTTACCTATGATGTGGTATGGTTTGGTAATATCTTCCTTCGAGAATTTATTTTGATTAACTTGGCGTATGCTCACGCATATTTAAGACTGTAAAGAAGGTCTGTCAAGCCTTGATGATTTTTTATTTCTGAGTAGCGATATAACTTCCATGCCTGATTCAATGTTGCTTTGTCGCTCTGCATGATTATGACCGTCATTGCTCTCTTAGTTGGTCGCTCCCAGTCTTTTGCTAACCTCCACCTGTACTAAGCGGACTGACTGCTTGTGCATCCACATCCTTTTAAACCAGTTATGCCATATGAGTCCACCATACCTACCTATATGTGGTATTTCACCGCCACTCCAAGTAAATTTACATGTGCTACCTTTAAAACCTTCAGTTTTTGCAATACATAGCTCATGGGAAAGTAGCTTAAAAACTATTGTGGTAAAGAATATGTCGCTTATGTATCTTATTTCTTATAAGTTGCTTGCTGAGTGGTATCCATGTTTCTGGGGACGCCTTCAACTGTTACACTTTTGTTGAATATCATGTGAGTTGCTATGCATGTTCGTCTTGTCTGAAGTAAGGGTGATTTGCCATGAGTTGAATGGTTTGAGTATGCATATTGTTAGAGAAGAACATTGGGCCGCCAACCAAAGCCATGTATCATGGTGGAAGTTTTAGCTTGGACATTAATCCTCAATCTCTTACGAGAATATGCTTAAGCATTAAAGAGGAGTCCATTATCTATTTTCTATGTTGTCCCGGTATGGATGTCCTCAAGTTGAGATCTATCAAAAACGAGAAATCAAATGCGATCTATCTCCTTGGACCTTTGTACAGGTGACATAGAGGTACCCCTTTGTGACTCTTGGTTGAAACATATGTAATGCAATGACAATCCATGGAAATCCGAGCTAATTAGGACAAGGTGCGAGCACTATTGGTATTCGATGCATGAGGCTTGCAACTTATAGGATGTCTTATGCATGACACATATGAAGTACTACTACCGTTGACAAAATTGCTTCCATGTTTTCAAAATAAAAGGCTCTAGCACTTAACCTTTCTTTTACTTTTATATTGAAGCACCAACTACTGAGAGCATGATTGTCATTCTGAGTGTAATGTGCATTGTCCCAAAGTAGCATTGTCTTTTGCATGATTGTGATCTCGTTTATTTTGAAATCATTGTATCTAGTCATCACTTAAACCTTGGAGGTGCCCCTGCATTTATGTTTTGCATCACTAAAGGGGGCAAGCTAGATATCACTTTATCATATTTGCACATCATGTTCATTGCAAATCTATTTGATGTTTCAATGTCATGTTGTAAAACTTTTAGTTCTTTGTGATTTTCTCATGAGGCAACTTAATTACTATAGATTCATTATCTCAGTAAGCTTTTGTCATATGACTATGAAAAAGTCCTATATGGTTAATAGCATGTCACCACAGAAATTATTCTTGTTATCATTTACCTACTCGAGGACGAGCAGGAATTAAGCTTGGGGATGTTGATACGTCCAAAACGTATCTATAATTTCTGCTTGCTCCATGCATCTTTTGGGTGATATTGCTATGTTATTTATACACTTCCATACACTTTTGATCATATTTGGACTAACCTATTAACTCAGTGCACCCCAGTGCCAGTTTCTGTTTTCGGCTGTTTTTGTATTTCAGGTTTTCACATTACGAGAACTGCCAGGAAAAATCAAGAAAAATTATATAAAAAATCAGCGTTCCAGAAACTACCGTGCGCCCGAAGGACAG
>LR738709.1:653985768-654009734 GCA_902687465.1 Secale cereale
GGGCACCAGGGCTCCAGGCGCCCTGGCGGCGCGCCCCCCCGGGCCGCGCCGGGGGGGCGCCTGGGCCCCCCGAGGCTCCTCCGATGCCCCCCTTTGGCATATATTTAAAGCGTCTCGAGAAACCCTCAAAATAGGAACTCTTTTTCGCGATCTCATCTCTGTTCCGCCGCCGCCGCCGCTTCCAAGATCGGGAGCACCAGGAGAACTCTTCCCGGCACCCTGCCGGAGGGGAGGATCACCACCGGGAGCCTCTCCACCACCATGGACGCCTCCCGGATGAGTTGTGAGTAGTCTCCCTTGGACCATGAGCCCATGACCAGTAGCTATGTGATGTTCTCCTCCCGTTCTTGTGCTTCACTAATTAGTCCTCGTGAGCTGCCCTACATGATCGAGGCACATATGTAATCCTTATGCTGTTGCTATGATGAGTTTGCTGGGATCCGATGGATTATGAGATTTTGTTCAGATTGTGCTTGAGTAATATATTTGATCTACCTCTTTTATATTTATGTTCGTAAGTAATTCTTGCATGTTCTCCGTTGTTATTTATTGCTTTGGCCAAGTAATAGGTAGTGACTCCAAGAGGGAACGTTATGCTCGATTGTGGGTTCATGCCCCTCGATGACTAGTTTGAGTGACAGAAACATGAGTCTAGGGGATGTGCTGTTGCCACAAGGGGGAAAACAACGGTGCTTGTGCCCGCGGGTGCAAGGATTGTTTACTTTACGCAAAGTTCTTTTAATGCAGTTGTCTGTTGCTTTGAGTTTACACTATGGGTGGGGCTCGCAACTTAATACCAGCGAGATGTTCTGGATAGATATCTCAAGGTGGATGATTAGTAGTAGATATTGATGGATTTTGGTCTACTTACTTTGGCGTACTGCCCATGCTTTGAACCTCAACCTTTCTTGCAATGTTGTCAGCATTGGTTTGCGTTCGTGGTCCTGTCAATTGCCCAGCTGTAATTCGTTTACCTCACATAGCTGTTTTATCGTCTTTTGGGAGAGAGACATCACTAGTGAACATCATGAGACTCCGGTCCATATTACCATCATTGATCACATCCGCTATTTACTTTTCGCTATCATTTACTATTGCAATTATATCTATCACTACTATCACTTGCGTTTAATCCGTTGTGAACTACAAGGCCGGAGGGATTGACAACCTCTCTGTACTCGTTGGGAGCAAAGTTATTTGTATCTGTGTGCAGGTCCACGTTGATTGCTAATATCTGGCGCCGTAGCAGTTGACACCTTCTTGTTGAACCTAGGAGTCTCTGGGGATTCGATCCTTGGTATCTTTGCCAAAGGAAAAACTTCCGCAACACTACATCTCACACCTTCCACTTGGGGTAACCAACGAGGGGCGAGAAGCCTAGCAATCGCCACTAGGCTGGAAGAGGCGACGGCAGCTGCAGCCGCGGGCGAGTTCGGATTCACCGTGGTGGAGGCAGAGGCAGCAAAGGCGGCAAGCCTTGCCGAGCGAGATGAATTTGCCGGCGAGGGGGAGCTTGCCGGGCAAGACGTCGAGTCGACCGAGCCCGCCGAGCAGGGCGTCGAATCGAGCGAGCCCGCCGAGGATACGAGCGGCTCGCTGGAGATCGACTCCTCTTCCTCCTCATCTTCGGACAGCTCGCCGCAAGCAGAGCCTCCAGCTCCACCAAGAAGGCGTCTCCGCAAGGCCGGGGACGTAACGGAGCGGCAGACGGGTCAACAGCCGCCGCGCCGCGCGACACGCTCCACCGCGGCAAGCAAGGTTGCCGCGGGAGCACCTCGCGCTTCTGCGGCAACTGGAGCGGGGTCTTCCCGGACCGCCGCTTCTGCTCCTGCCGCTTCTCATGCCACGGCGGCAGCCGGAGCGGGGTCGTCTCAGACCACTGCCACTGCTCCCGTCAAGCGGCCAAGAGAGCCTACTCCTCCGCCTCCTTGCACTGGACGTGAGCCGGACTTCGACTTCTCCGCGCTCAGCTCCGACGAGGAAGAAGAAGAGTAAGATCCTTTGCTGTATTTGTATTTCTTCAATGTTTGCTGTTTTTGTCTTGCATCTCATTTGCTTTACTCTGAACTTATTCCTTTTCAGGACTCTGGTTCAGAGAGCGGCGAAGAGAGCCAAAGTCCCGGCGAGGAGAGAGGAGGTGATCATCGTCGAGGACGAACCCACTGAGACCACCTTGCCGGACCCGGCAACTAATCTTCAGAGCAGCCCCCAGCGCAGCCCCCAGCGTAAGTGTATGGTTCACTTTCCGCTGTTAGGCGCGCGTGGGTGTTCTTCCTTTGTTGATATCTATTGGTTGGTTTGTGTAGGAGCAGAGCAGCCATACCAGGAGCGCCCGGAGACTGCCACCGACGTGCCATCTGCTTCAACTACGCCGCCAAGGGAGAGTTCTCCGGCAAGGGGGAGTCCTCCGGCGAGGGGGAGTTCTCCGGCAAGGGAGAGTCCTCCGGTAAGGGAGAGCTCTCCGGCAAAGGAGAGCACCAGCGGCCCCCCGCCGGCGGAGACTACGACTGCGCCGCCAAGGGAGAGCTCTCCGGCAAGGGAGCCCGCCGAGGAGCCGGCTCGCGCAGGTAATCCTCTCGCTTCAAAACTTCCCTTGGGTTCTTCTTCTTTTGATCTTCTTTTTTGGATATTTGCTTGACTTTTCTCCCCTTTCCGGCCGTCAGATCCATCTGCTGCGGAGCCGATGGAGACGGAGGTTGCTGGCGAAGAGAACACGCGCGGCAACACCGGCGACGCCGCTGCCACCGAAGAAGCAGCCGGCGCCGACGATCCCGCCGGCGATGAGGCCGCCAAGGCTGCCGCCGCAGCAGCTGGCGAGGGGTCAGGTGATCGCACTGACGGCCCTGAGGCCGCAGGAGCGCCAGGCGCTACGCCGACCGCCGATCCCTCCGCCGCTGCCGCAACGCCAGGCTCCGAAGAGCCCCAGCCTGGCGTCTACTTGAAGGCCAGCGGTGGCGTCTTCATCAACCTCCCCTGGGCGTCAAGCTCCAGGGCGCCGGTCGAGGGAGAAATCTTTGATGGAGAGGTACTTGCCTCTGCTGGGCTGACGTTAGTTGACGCGCCAAGCAGCAGCAGCGGCGAGCCCGAGGAGGAGCGGCTGCTGCGGAAGCTGTTGCCGCTCTACCGCGCTCGGCAAGCCAAGCTGGAATCCCGCGAGGCGCTTGCCGCGAAGGCGGGAGCTGACATCGAGAAACGCGCAGAGGAGCTCCGGGGTCTCAACCAGGCAGCTCTCCGGTCCTTGGCGGAGGAGCGAGAGCAACTTGCCGAGGAGCAGCATGCCTTCTTCCTCGAGAAGGCTGAAGTCGAAGAACAGCAGTGGCTTGCCGCTGAGAAGCTGTCCGCGCGGGAGGGCGACCTGGCGCAGCGGAAGGTCAATCTTGACAGCCACGAGGAGGAGCTTGCCGCGCGCGAGCGATCACTTGGTGGAGCCCTCAAGCAAGCAGAGGACGCTGCCGCAGTTGCCGAGGCCACCAAGAAGAAGCTGGAGACGAAGGTGGCGCAGCTGGAGGCCGATCTCAAGGCGAGCGGTGAGGAGATTGTCGCGCTCAAGCATGAGCGGGAGAAGGACGCCCACATCAACTCGGAGCTGCAGGTTCGCCTCGCCGAGAAGGGCAAGGAGCTTGCCGCCGCCAAGGACTCCAACGCGGATCTTGAGTTGAAGCTGACCACTTTGACCAAGACGCTGGACGGCGCCAGGGAGCGGGAGGCGGCCTTGAAGGAGGAGATCAAGGCCGAGAAGGCGCTGCTGGCGAGTGTTGCTACCGTCCAGAACACTTTCAGGGAGACCGTCGAGCACTGGACGGAGGGTCTCGTGAATGCTGCTACAGATATCGACAAGGAGCTGGCACAGCTGGGGATGGAGGATCTCGGGTTTCCCTCTGATGAGAACCTCCAACCCAGCGCCAAGCTCACCTTGTTCTTCAAAGGCGTGGCGACGGCCCTCCAACGACTCCGGGAGACGACTCCAAAGCGGCTGGCCGACGAGTCGCGCAAGATCTGCGTGGGAGCTCTCCAGAAGGTGTTGGTGAAGGTGGCCTTCCGCAATCCGGGCCTCAACCTCACCAACGTCCTCAAGTCCCTGCCGCCGGATGCTGATCCGGAGGCGCTCAAGGCCCTTGTCGCACCCATTGTGGACAAGGTGAGCGGGATCAAGAGGGTTGAGGGCGATCGTGTAGACTAGGCCGCCCGTTTTCTTCTTTTCTTGTCGCTGCCGACCATGTTATGAAAACAATCTATTAGAGCCGCGACAAGCTATCTTGTAATATAACTCTGTCTTGGGTAATGGTTGCACTGTTATTTCCTTTACTTGATTCCTTCCTTTGTATGTTATTGCCCTACGCTTTTAGGGAACTTGCCGGCGCAGGCACCTTAGCCGCGAGCGCTGAGTGCGGAACGTCAGCAGCCTGCTGGCGGTGCCGCTACCGACAAGAAACCTTGTCGCAACTAGTCGCAGCACATTTAAGTTGTTGAGCGGACTCGAAACAAAGTAAGGGCGCGACACTAGTCGCAGCACACTTAAGTCGTTGAGCGGACTCGAAACAAAGTAAGGGCGCGACTAGCCATGAGTTGGTTCCTCCGTGCACAGGTTTTCCATACAAAGCACGGTCGTTCAAGGAAGATAACTTAAAAATTTAAAAATCTGATTGCTCAAACTTTGGCAACTTAGCTTTTTCTGTTGTTTGCTTCCTGGCAAGGCAAAACTTTCTTGAACGATGCCTGGTCCATACCATTATCTTCTCCTTCTCCCCCCGGCCAACTTGTGGGCGAGGGAACCTTCCTTTCCTTGAGAAAAAGAAAGAAGAGAAAATAAAGATATGGAGCCTTACGGCTCGTTATTGCTTACCGGGGGTAGGTGCTGCACAAAATGTCAGATAACACATGCAAAAAATAGAAAGCATGAAATTGACAAGATGTGCGGAGCACATGAGCTTTACTTATGCACGGGGTCTGCGCCCGGCTTTGTACAAAGGATTACATGCAATAGCGGCAAGACTTGTACAAAAGGTGGTTGTCGGAACGGGTTCCGGCAACCGCGCCTTACGGGTAAAACTTACGAAGATGCTCGATGTTCCAGGAGTTGCTCACCGGAAAGCCATCTTCGGTCTCAAGGCGGACAGTGCCATGCCTAGTGACTCGTTTCACCCGGTAAGGGCCTTCCCACTTCGGCGTCAACTTGTTGGAATTCTTGGCAGATTGAACGCGCCGAAGAACAAGGTCGCCTTCCTCGAGATTTCTAGCGTTAACTTTGCGGCTATGGTAGCGGCGCAAAGCTTGCTGGTAGCGAGGAGCTCGTACAGCAGCCTGAAGACGGTCTTCCTCAAGGAGCAGCGCGTCATCTTGTCGCAGCTGCTCTTGCTCAAGCTCATCATAAGCGAGCACTCGAAGTGACCCGTATACGAGTTCCGTGGGGAGAACTGCCTCTGCTCCATAGACTAGAGCGAAAGGTGTCTGGCCAGTGGCTCATTTGGCGTCGTCCTGATCGACCAAAGAACCACCGGCAGCTCCTCGATCCAGTTTCTTCCGCTCTTGTGCAGCCTGTCGAAAGTTCTGGTCTTGAGTCCACGCAGCACTTCAGCATTTGCCCTCTCCGCTTGACCGTTGCTTCTCGGGTGAGCAACAGAAGCGAAGCAGACCTTGGCGCCAAGATCTTGGACGTACTGCATGAAGGTGCGGCTCGTGAATTGCGTATCGTTGTCGGTGATGATCCTGTTAGGGATCCCGAAGCGGCAAACAATCGACCTGAAGAACTTGACTGCTGACTGTGCTGTCACCTTCCTCACTGGTTCCACTTCCGGCCACTTTGTGAACTTGTCGATTGCAACGTACAAGTACTCAAAGCCCCCGACTGCGCGGGGAAAGGGGCCGAGGATGTCGAGCCCCCAGACCGAAAATGGCCAGGATAAAGGGATCGTCTGGAGAGCTTGAGCTGGCTGGTGTATCTGCTTGGAATGGAACTGGCACGCTTCACACTTGGTTACTTGTGCAGTTGCATCCTGGAGGGCTGTCGGCCAAAAGAAACCTTGCCGGAATGCTTTGCCGGCAAGTGCTCTTGCGCCAATGTGGTGACCACATATGCCTCCATGTATCTCTGCCAACAGCTTTTGTCCATCTTCCCGGAGAATACACTTCAATTTCACACCGTTGAGTCTTCTTCTGTACGGTGTGTTGTCAACAAACTGGTACATACTTGACTGTCGGGCTACTCTTTCCGCTTCTTCTTGCTCTTCGGGAAGTTCTCCTATCTGAAGGAAACGGACAATCTGCTGTGCCCACGCTGGAGCTTGTGGCTCGACAACAAGGACTAAAGGCACATCTGCTGCTGCGGGAGCATCCGCTTCTACGGCGAGAACCTGCGGTTCAGCTGGAGCTTGATGTTCCCCGGCAAGTTTGCCGGAGCAAAACTTGTTGGGAGCGTTTGCTTCAACGGAACAAACCCTAGGGCTTGCCGGAGCAGACTGCTCCTCAGCACTCTTGGCGTTGATCTTGGGGACCTTCTTGGCAGCGGCTTCGGGAAGCTCTGCCGGAAAATAGTCACCAGAAATCAACTTCCTCTTCTTGCTTTGTCCAGTTGATGGCATTACGGACGGTTGAGTCAGCTTGAGCACAAAGATCCCTGGTTCCACAGGTAACTTAAGTGCGGCGCACTTTGACAGGCCATCGGCGATGTCGTTCTGAGCTCTTGGGACATGCTCCATCTGTAGGCCGTCAAAGTGCTCTTCAAGCTTTCTCACTTCATCAACGTAGGCTTCCATCAACGGACTCTGATAATTCTTGTTCAGTTGGCGGACGACAAGCTGCGAGTCACCCCTGACAATGAGCTTCTTGATCCCAAGGTCTACCGCGATCCTGAGACCGGCAAGCAAACCTTCATACTCTGCGGTATTGTTTTTTGCTTGCTCCTTGGGAAAGTGCATCTGGACTATGTACTTGAGGTGTTCTCCTGTGGGTGCGACAAGCAGCACGCGAGCACCGGCGCCTTGCAGCGAGAAGGCACCATCAAAGTACATCAGCCACTCTTTGCTTGCTTCTTTGACGGGGATGCTCGTTTCTGGAATTTCTTCATCTGGTGTTGGCGTCCACTCTGCTATGAATTCTGCCAATGCTCTGCTTTGGATAGTTGAAGTGCTCTCAAACTTGAGGCCAAAGCTTGACAGTTCTAGTGCCCACTCAACAATCCTGCCTGTTGCTTCTGGATTCTGCAGTATCCTCTTCAGCGGAAAGCGAGTGACAACTGTGATCTCATGTGCTTGGAAGTAATGGCGCAGCTTTCTCGAGGCCATGAGAAGGCCAAAAAGCAATTTCTGCACACCAGAGTACCTTGATCTAGCCCCCTGCAGAAGGGAACTGACAAAGTAAACTGGGCGCTGCACCATTTTCTTCTGTATCTCCTCGCATGCCTGCGCAGATCCATCTTTGTCGGGACCAGAGCTTGTCGGGGAAGCCCCCTGCTTGTCGCTGGATGCGCCTGCCGTGGTTGCTGGCTCATCATCTGCCTCCCTCTCCGCTACTAACGCAGCACTAACCACTTGATTGGTTGCTGCTATATACAACAACAACTTCTCTTGTGGCTTAGGTGCGACAAGTATTGGAGTGGAGGATAGGTATTTCTTCAAGTCTTGCAGCGCAGCCTCCGCTTCCGGAGTCCATTTCATTGGACCTGCCTTTTTCAATATTTTGAAAAACGGCAGGGCGCGCTCAGCAGACTTACAGATAAACCTGCTGAGTGCAGCCACGCAACCGGCAAGTCTTCGTACATCCTTGACGCGCTTTGGTGCTTTAATCTGCTCAATGGCCCTGATCTTGTCGGGATTGGCTTCAATTCCCCGCTGAGACACGAAGAACCCGAGAAGCTTGCCGGAAGGGACTCCAAACACACACTTCTCGGGGTTGAGCTTGAGGCTGATCTTGCGCAGATTTGCAAAGGTCTCGTCTAAATCTTGAATCAGAGTTGCCCTGTCCTTGCTCTTGACCACTATGTCATCCATGTAGGCTTCCACATTTCTGTGTATTTGTGGCTCAAAAGCGGTATGGACTACCCTTGCGAATGTTGAACCAGCATTCTTCAGACCGAAAGGCATCCGTTTGAAACAGTACGTGCCACATGGAGTGATGAATGCGGTTTTCTCCTCATCCTCTTCTGCCATGAAGATCAGATGATATCCTGAGTATGCGTCAAGAAATGAAAGCAAGTCACATCCGGCCGTGGAGTCAACAATCTGGTCAATGCGCGGCAAGGGAAATGGGTCTTTGGGACAAGCTTTATTGACATCGGTAAAGTCGATACAAAGCTTCCATTTCCCGTTTGCCTTGCGCATGACCACAGGATTGGCCAACCACGTAGGATGGAGCACTCCTCTGACAAGGCCTGTTGCTTCCAACTTCTTGATTTCTTCTGCGATAAATTCTTGGCGCTCCACTGCTTGTTTCCTGACTTTCTGCTTGACGGGCCGCGCATGAGGACAGACGGCAAGATGGTGCTCAATTACTTTCCTGGGAACACCGGGGATGTCAGACGGTTGCCATGCAAACACGTCGACGTTCGCCCGCAGGAAAGCAATGAGCGCGCTTTCCTATTTAGGGTCAAGAGTGGCACTGATGGTGAAGGTACCACCAGTGCCGTCCTCCTTGGCGGACACCTTCTTGGTCTCTGGCGGAGCTGCCATTGTCTTCTTACACTTGCCGGTGGAGCTCGATGGTGCGTCCTCGACGGTAGCGCAGCACTCCGAAGAGGTGCGCTTGCCGGAGTGGGCATCAGAACTCTTGCTGGACTTGGTCTTCTTCTTCCCCCCGGGAGCTTCAGCGGCAAGTGACTTGCGATCTGTTGCGGATGCTGCTTCCCAGTAGATCTTGTCGGCGCAGATAAGAGCATCCTTCTTGTCGCCAGGGACAGAGATGACACTTATCGGGCCTGGCATCTTCAGCATGTTGTATGCGTAGTGAGAGGCTGCCATGAACTTGGCGAGTGCTGGACGGCCGAGTATCCCATTGTAAGGCAATGGAAAATCGGCAACGTCAAAAGTGACCCTCTCAGTCCTGAAGTTCAACTCGCCGCCAAATGTCACTGGCAACGTGATCTTCCCCTTCGGCTTGCTCCTTCCCGGGTTGATTCCTTGGAACGTGCCGGTCTCTTCAAGCTCGCTGTCAGGGATCTGGAGTTTCTGGAGTACAGCGGAGGAGATCAGGTTCAAGCCGGCCCCTGAGGTTGCGGATAGTTGGTGAAACCAACATCGGCAAGCACCCGACCGCAGTTGTGCGATCAGGGTGGTCCTCAATATCAAAGATGATAGGCGTGCTGGACCATTTCAGAAGCCTGCGCGATTCGACAGGTGGTTCTGCCGCATGGACTTCCCGCACCCACTGCTTGAGTTGGCGGTGTGAAGTATGCAGAGAAGCACCACCGTCAATGCAGAAGACCTCTGTGGCTTTCTGGAACTCCTGCTCACTGGTCTCGACATCATGCATGTCTTCGTCGTCGTCGTCGTCATCTTCATCCTTGTCGCGGCCGCGGGGAGGTCTGTCTCCTTGTCGCTGCTTGGCCTTGCCGCGGCGTCCTCCCCGGCCGGGGCGCTTCGTGCCGGATCCTCCAGCACCTCCTTGGGCCTTCTCCTTGTCGCGTCGCTCGTACTCAGCCTTTTGCTGCTCGACAAGCTGCTCGACCCTCTTGCAGTTCTCGAGGTCATGACCCTTGGTGCGGTGGATCTTGCAGTACTGCTTGTCGGTGCCGTCCTGCTTGTCGGCGGCCGCCACAGCCTGGCAGTTGGTGCATGCGGCAACCTCCTTGCCGGAGCTACCAACTTTGGCTTTCTTGGCGCCACCTTCGTTGCCGGACTGCTCAACGACTAGCACATCTTTGCCTTTCTTCTTCCTGTTATTCCGCCGCCGTTTTTTCTTTGCCGGGGCAGCATCCTCACTGTCAGATCCTCCTGCTCCTGTATCCTCTCCGGGGAGTTTCCTCCCTTCCTCAGCATGTGCGCACTTGTCGGCCAGGGCATACAGCTCACTGACGTCCCTGATCTTGCACATCACCATCTCCTCCCGCATCCTGCGGTTACGCACGTTCTGATGAAACGCGCTGATAACCGCGACAGGGTGGACATCTGGGATGTTGTGTTGCACACGGCTGAATCTCTGGATGTACTTGCACAGGGGCTCTCCTTCCTTCTGGGCGAGCAGATGAAGGTCACTCTCTTGGCCATGGGGTTTGTGGCCGCCTGTAAAGGCGCCGACAAACTAATGGCATAGGTCTGCCCAAGAAGATATGGAGTTGTCCGGCTAGTGCATGAGCCAGGATCTGACGTTGGGTTTGAGTACCAGCGGGAAGTAGTTGGCAAGGATCTTGTCATCTCGCCCCCCGGCAGCTTGCACCGCGATGGTGTAGATCCCGAGGAACTCCGACGGATGCGTCTTGCCGTCGTATTTCTCTGGTACGTCTGGCTTGAAATTCTTCATGCTGGGCCACTGGACTTGCCGCAGCTCACGAGTAAACGCAGGGCAACCTACCGCGTACGGCAAGTCGCCTGGTTCCCCTGGCGCATGCACGTCGACAGTGGGCCCAGCGCGCTGGACTGATTGACGCCGCGCTTCTCTTCGGCGCTCGATGCGAGTACGAGCGTCCTCTTGCTGTCGTTCGTGAAGAACTTGGCGCTGATCGCGACGAGCTCGCGGATCTGATGACGCAGTGGAGTCGCTGTCGAGGTGGATCCGGCGAGTCGGCGATCTTGGCCTTCGGGGCGGAGAGTGCACGGTGGTTGCACCCCCACCGGTCTTGTCACCATCGGCTCGCGCCTGGCTGACTTGCCGCGGCTGCGACGTATTCAGCTGCCGCGGAGTGTCGCCATTGGCGAAGCCGACGAGACTCTGAATGGTGGCCCTCCAGTCGTCAATCTTGTCTGCCGTTGGAGGGAAGTCTAGGAGCAGTTGAGCTCGCGCCAAAGCTTCTGCTGGAGTGGCGGGTAGCGGTGGCGAACGGTGCGAGGAGCGGGATATGCTCGGACTTCTAACTATGTTAGAAGGAGCAGTATCCCGTCCAGGCGACCGTGCCTTGCTCGTGCCGACATGTTGGCGTGCATGCTGGTCTTGAGCATCCCGAGATCCACCAGCTCGATCTTGATCCAGCAAACGTATGGTACCGTGAGTACCATGACGCTGTCGGTCCCGCGCCTCCTGAGATGGGCGCGGTGCATGTATGGCCGCCGAGGTCTTGGAGTGTGCCCGGTCGTTGTGGGAGCCGTCTACGCCGCCGATGGGCAGCGCAGCTTTGTCCTTGGACTTGGCGGCACCGTGAGCTCCCTCGTCGACGCCCGTTCTTCCGCCGGCGTCTACCCCACCAGCCGTTTGCTCCGGCGGTGGTGGGATCGACGCGGACGGAGCATCCGCCTCCGAAGCCTTCTTCTTCGGCAGCATATCGATGAAGATGATGAAGATCTAGCTCGTATGAACGCCGGATCAGGTTCACACAACCTCGACGCACCCCTACCTGGCGCGCCAAAGATGTCGGGGAAACTGATTCACGAACACCTATGGGACCGGCGGGCCGAGTCCCTTTCGGTTTGGCGGGGGCGGAGATCGCACGAAGAGCAGATCGAGGCGAAGCACACGAGCAGTTTACCCAGGTTCGGGCCGCATGGGTGCGTAAAACCCTACTCCTGCTTTGTGGTTTGTATTGAGTTCTTGCTCGGGAGCGCTTGATACGTCCAAAACGTATCTATAATTTCTGATGCTCCATGCCACTTTTGGGTGATATTGCTATGATATTCATACACTTCCATACACTTTTGATCATATTTGGACTAACTTACTAATCCAGTGCACCCCAGTGCCAGTTTCTGTTTTCGGCTGTTTTTGTATTTCAGGTTTTCACGTTACGAGAACTGCCCAGAAAAATCCAGAAAAATTATATAAAAAATCAGCGTTTTGGAAACAACCCTGCGTCCGAAGGGCAGCCTAGGGGGGGGGGGGCACCAGGGCTCCAGGCGCCCTGGCGGCGCCCCCCGAAGCTCCCCCGATGCCCCCCTTTGGCATATATTTAAGGCGTCCTCCGAAACCCTCAGAACAGGAACTTTTTTCGCGATCCCATCTCTGTTCCGCCGCCGCCGCCGCTTCCAAGATCGGGAGCACCAGGAGAACTCTTCCCGGCACCCTGCCGGAGGGGAGGATCACCACCGGGAGCTTCTCCACCACCATGGACGCCTCCCGGATGACTCGTGAGTAGTCTCCCTTGGACCATGAGTCCATGACCAGTAGCTATGTGATGTTCTCCTCCCGTTCTTGTGCTTCACTAATTAGTCCCCGTGAGCTGCCCTACATGATCGAGGCACATATGTAATCCTTATGCTGTTGCTATGTTGAGTTTGCTGGGATCCGATGGATTATGAGATTATGTTCAAATTGATCTTGAGTAATATATTTGATTCACCTCTTTTATATTTATGTTCATAAGTAATTCTTGCATGTTCTCCGTTGTTTTTTATTGCTTTGACCGAGTAGTAGGTAGTGACTCCAAGAGTGTAACATCCCAATTTTCCTAATTTGGATGTTAATAGATCATTCACTTGCATATCATATTTTTATTGCATTATTTGTCTTTCTGCAATATTCTTTTCATTATGCAACTAAAGGCAATTTAATTGGAGTGGAGATAACATGACTTCTCCCCTGTTTTTAAAAATGTTCATAATGTCCAGAATAATGTTTCCAGTCCATATGATATGTTCTGGTAATTTTTGCAATCTCCAAAATATTTTATTTGTGGTTTTATATGTTGTTTGAGTGGCCAAATGCATCAAAATCATTTTACAAAATTGCATTAGTTTTGGAACTAGTGTTCCTGTACTTTATAATTATAGGGCTATTTTTGCTGAGTGACTAGGTATTTTTATTTAGATTTTATATGGTGTGTTTTATTTTATTTTATTTTGTATTCTGCTGGTTCAAAAAAAAAAGAAGAAGAGACAGCAGCGCAGCCAGCCAGCCAGCTAGCCAGCTAGCGCGCGGCCCACACCACCGTGGCCCAGCAGCGCACCGCACCAGCCGCAGCCCGCTCGCTCGCTCGCGAAGCGGTACGCCATCGCACACCGCACCCGACCCGCAGCCCGACCCGCCGTTCCCCTCGCTGCCAGTGGGGCCCGCCCCTGTTCACCATCCCCTTCCCGAGCCGAACACCGTCGCACACCGCGCGCTCGACGCCGAGCCGGATCGAGCTCGAGCACCTGGGCCACCCTGTCCACGTCCGACTCGCCAGGCGCGAGCTAAAACCCTAGGGAGACCTACCGCAGCCCTCCCCTTCCTTTTCCTTGTCCACACGCGACGCCCGAGCCGATCGCATCTCGAGCGAAGCTCCGCCGACCGCTGCCGTTCGCCGGCCAGTTGCGCCACCGTAAGGCCTCGAAGAGTTTCACCGACTGCACCCTCCGATTTCCCTATCGCAGCCGCACCTCTCTGACACCTTCTCGTGGCTAGAGACGCAGCAGAGGGAGAGGAACGAGTTCATCCGCCGCCGCCAGAGCATCGCCGCCGTTCACGAGTCGCCGCCGCCGCTACAGCCCTCCCCGACGCCGTCCGACACCACCAACGCCTCCGCCACTCACCTCCGCATCCGCCCGTACCCTCAAAGTCGCCGGAGCCCTACCGGAGACGCGCCGCCGTCGATGCCCGAGCCGCCGCCGCCGCCGTTTGTCGTCTGGTGAGCAAAGACGCTGGGCCAACCACGAACTGCCACGTGGTAGTTCGCTACAGGCATCTACAGGAGTTTCCCCTTAGTTCCAGGCGATTTCTGTTGGTTCCTGTCCTTTTCTTATTTTTGCACAAAAATTCAAATAGCTCTAACTTCTATTCTGTTTATCCAAATTAGGTGATTCTTTTTCCTATGCACTCACAAAAATCATCTCTTCATCACAGTACCAATTTCACACATGTTTTGCACTGTTCACATTTGAATTCGTTTGAATTTGAATTAAACCTTTCGGAGGCCATATCTTTTAAACCGTTTATCGGAATCGAGTGATTCTTTTTGCATTGTGATCGTAGTGCTGTGTAGATGATCTGTACATGTTGTTTGCTGCTGTTGTTGAATTTTAAAATGATTTTCTTGCTGTTGGCTTTATTTTGGTTTCTTTGGAGTTTTGGTGATTGATCTGTTATATTGTCTGAAACGTGTAGATTGTCTGGAGTGCGACACGAGCTATTGTCAGGAGTGTGACTTTCTGAACCAGAACCAAGGCAAGTTACATGTTGATCATCCTTTACCTATTGTTTTCCTATGCATTGTAGGTTATGCCACACTATAAACTTATGCATTGTAGGATTGTTATAAATTGAGCTATATTGTTGAATTATCTCCCGTCTTTTGCAAATCGTGGTAGGTATAGTTTTGCTATGCTTGTAGACGGGGTTGGTTCCTGAATACATTGAGCTTATGTGAGGATTATTAAAAATTAACAACTGAGTAGTAATTCAGGACTTAACTCACCTCTGGGCGGAAGTGGTATTGATGGGTGGTCTTAAGAACATCATGGTTTATACCCTCTGAATGTAAGTGGACGGCCGCCCAGGCTCAAAAAGATCAGACAGACTTAATGACTAGTAGCTTCCATGCGCGACCACTAGCTATATGGGCTCTGGCTTAGTTGAGTAGGTTGTGGGATCCTCGCCCAGGTATGCTAGCAGATGTAGATATGGATAGGTGTACCGGCTGCCGGGGGTGGAGGTGACTACTTCTGAAAGGCTTCGTCTCAATCTTCGGGTTGAGTCTAGTGGGTAAAGTGTGCAAAACTCTGCAGAGTAATAAAACTAATCATGATTAGCCGTGCCCCCGATTATGGGTAAATTTGAGCGACTATGCCATTACAGTTGTTGGATGATCTTGACAGATGTGACACTTAATAATATTTGTGGGCAACTTAATAAATGGGTAGGTTGGAGTTGATTTTGCCAACTCAACCTTGTGCATTCAATTGTAGTATTAAAGGAACTAAATGAAAAATTGACTATTAGGTAGTTATGAGGACAAAATCAGCTTTCTGCAAAATAAACCCCCAAGCCTTCCTTTGTTGTTCTATGCATATACTTGTAGGTCTGATTTATTACTTCTCCTGTGTAACTTGCCAATACATTCAATGTATTGACCTATACGGCTGCAACCTCTCATGTTGCAGGATTTTCAGACGAGGAGTAAGGTATCGTTAGGGTCGCGAGTCTGCACTCAGCATCGCCAGTTGGGCTATGATGGGACTCATCGTTATTTTCTGCTACTTTCCGCTGTGTGATTGAATAATAGCTAGCCATGAGCTATGCAGATTGTTTTATTTTATATACTCTGGATCATACGTTGTAATAAATGATGCACTTGTATTCTGGTATTCATCTATACTGTGTGTGCTAGCGAGTTCGATCCAGGGACTAGCACGGTAAGCACAGAGACTCAAATCCTTCGAGGTTTGGTCGTTACAAAGAGGGAACGTTATGCTTGATTGTGGGTTCATGCCCCTCGATGACTAGCTTGAGTGACAGAAACATGAGTCTAGGGGATGTGCTGTTGCCACAAGGGGGAAAACAACGGTGCTTGTGCCCGCGGGTGCAAGGATTGTTTACTTTATTCAAAGTTCTTTTAATGCAGTTGTCTGTTGCTTTGAGTTTACACTATGGGTGGGGCTCGCAACTTAATACCAGCGAGATGTTCTGGATAGATATCTCAAGGTGGATGATTAGTAGTAGGCATTGATGGATTTCGGTCTACTTACTTTGGCGTACCGCCCATGCTTTGAACCTCAACCTTTCTTGCAATGTAGTCAGCATTGGTTTGTGTTCGTGGTCCTGTCAATTGCCCAACTGTAATTTGTTTACCTCACATAGCTGTTTTATCGTCTTTTGGGAGAGAGACATCACTAGTGAACATCATGAGACTCCGGTCCTTATTACTATCATTGATCACATCCGCTATTTACTTTTCGTTATTATTTACTATTGCAAAACACTATCTATCACTACTATCATTGCTTTTAATCCTTAGTGAACTACAAGGCCGGAGAGATTGACAACCTCTCTGTACTCGTTGGGAGCAAAGTTATTTGTATCTGTGTGCAGGTCCACGTTGATTGCTAATTGCGCCGTTAGCAGTTGACACCTACTTGTTGAACCTAGGAGTCTCTGGGGATTCGATCCTTGGCATCTTTGCTAAGGGAAAACACTTCTACAATACTGCATCTTACACCTTCCACTTGGGGTAACCAACGAGGGGTTCGAGGCCCATCAAGGAGTATTTTCTGGCGCCGTTGCCGGGGACTCCACTCTTCAGGATAGGGGAGTTGCACGCTATCTTTTACCTTTGCTTTTTAGTCTTGTTAGTTTACCTTTCAGTTTTCTTTATGTATTTCACTAGTTATGCTTATGGACAACCTTGCTATTGGATCGTTGCTTGTGGGAAGACGCCCCACACCTGTGGTGGTTGCTCCTCCCCCTACTGAAATTGTGCCCTATAAAATACCAGCTGGTATTATCGATTATGTTTTGGCTAATCGTTATGCAGGAGACAGACATCCCGGTGAACACTTGCTATATCTGTCACAACTATGTTCATTATTTAAGCTTGCAGGTGTATCAAGGGAGTTTGTCATGAGGAAATTGTTCGCCGTATCACTTATAGATAAGGCTTCAGATTGGTATAAGCTTCTCGATAACTCGCACTTGCTTGATTGGCAAGAGCTTACGTCTCTCTTTTATACTATGTTTTATCCTCTTCATGATGCTTATGTGGAGAGTAAGAGTACCTTTTTGCATGTGGATCATGGTAACAATGCTTTATGTGATGCTTATATTGTTGAGTTTATTCGTGATCCCACTGAAAATTATTATGAGAAGGGAACATATGCTTATAGATATTTCAATAATATTAAGTTCCCTCTCTTTATGTTGAAGGTTTTGAAGTTATGCTTGTTTTGCCTTCCTATGCTAGTTGCTTTATGCTTCAATAATTTATTTTCTTGCAATATTCCTATGCATAGGAAGCATGTTAGGCTTAAATGTGTTTGGTATTTGCTTCTTGATGCTCTCTTTTGTTCTTCAACTCTTATTCCTACGAGAGCATCATTAAAGTCTTAAGCCTATCTTTATGGCTATAAAGAAAGCGCTTTTGGGAGGCAGCCCACATGAATATTTTTTTTGCTTTTGTTGTGTCTTGATGTTGTTTACTGCTGTAGCATCATCATTGTATCTTTGCTTTTCATATTTGTGCCAAGTATAGCTTCTGATTGCTAGAAAGTTCAAAAGTTGTGAGGTGCTGTCCAGGAAACAGATTCTGTCCTTGGATAGAAAAATTAGTATAAAATCACCAGTTCATCTTTTTGGTCTGAATTTTTTCGACAGCGTTATCTATATAATTGTCTTTCGTGCGTATGTTCTGAGTTTTTTGAGTTGAGTTGCATAAGTATCCCGAACAGATCAAGTACTACCTGCTTTTCTGTTTTTCACAGATTCTGTCCTGTTTTGCCTTTCCTTCACTTTGCAAATCAAGAACTTGCTTTTTCTTTGCAAAAACCTTTTGGCAATCTTGAGAAACAGTCGAACTTCAAGAATATCCTTATTTCCAGCAAGGTATAATTATTTTATTAAGGGTACTAACCTCGCTAATCAGATTATGATGAGTTATGTATGAAGGGAGTTTTCAAGTGTGCGAGGGAAGATGATAAAAAGATTCAGGAGTGTCAAGCGCTCAAGCTTGGGGATGCCCCCGTGCACCCCCAAGAAATATTCAAGGAGACTCAAGCGTCTAAGCTTGGGGATGCCCCCGTGCATTCCCTTCTCCATCAACATTATCAGTTCGTCTTTCGTTCCACTATATTTTTATCACTTCATGTGTTTTGTGCTATGCTTGGAGCGTCTTGCTTTTAGTTTTCTTTTTAGTTTTTCATAACGAGTCGTAACTCAGCATTCTTTATGTGGGAGAGAAACACGCTCCACTTCTACCTAGAACATAACATATAATTTTCATGTCTATCTATGCTGTGTGTGTTCTTTGTCTTTTAATAGCTACTATCATGCTCTGCTCTTAGTATTCATGCTTATCTTTTCAAAGAGCTTTTGTTTAGTTGGTTGCTTGAACTCTCTTTAATTACCATGCTTATCTTATTAAGAGAGTTTGTTTCCGTTGCATTGGTTAATGTGTCTATGATAAAGATGCTACTTGCATAATGGTGCTTAGTAATTCAGGTTTTCTTATGGTTAATCTCAAATAGCTGGGGGGTTCCCAATGTGTTATTGGAGTACCAACTTGATTTGTTTGCCTATGATGTGGTATGGTTTAGTAATATCTTCCTTCGAGAATTTATTTTGATTGACTTGGCGTATGCTCACGCATATTTAAGACTGTAAAGAAAGTCTGTCAAGCCTTGATGATCTTTTATTTCTGAGTAGTGATATAACTACCATGCCTGATTCAATGTTGCTTTGTCGCTCTGCATGATTATGACCGTCATTGCTCTCTTAGTTGGTCGCTCCCAGTTCTTTTGCTAACCTCCACCTGTACTAAGCAAACTAACTTTGCAATATATAGCTCATGGGAAAGTAGCTTAAAAACTATTGTGGTAAAGAATATGTTGCCTATGTATCTTATTTCTTATAAGTTGCTTGCTGAGCGGTAACCATGTTTCTGGGGACGCCATCAACTGTCACACTTTTGTTGAATATCATGTGAGTTGCTATGCATGTTCGTCTTGTCTGAAGTAAGGGTGATTTGCCGTGGGTTGAATGAATATGCATATTGTTAGAGAAGAACATTGGGCCGCCAACCAAAGCCATGTATCATGGTGGAAGTTTTAGCTTGGACGTTGATCCTCAATCTCTTATGAGAACATGCTTATGCATTAAAGAGGAGTCCATCATCTATTTTCTATGTTGTCCCGGTATGGATGTCCTCAAGTTGAGATCTATCAAAAACGAGAAATCAAATGCGATTTATCTCCTTGGACCTTTGTACAGGTGGCATAGAGGTACCCCTTTGTGACACTTGGTTGAAACATATGTAATGCAATGATAACCCATGGAAATCCGAGCTAATTAGGACAAGGTGCGAGCACTATTGGTATTCGATGCATGAGGCTTGCAACTTATAGGATGTCTTATGCATGACACATATGAAGTACTACTACCGTTGACAAAATTGCTTCCATGTTTTCAAAATAAAAGGCTCTAGCACTTAACCTTTCTTTTACTTTTATATTGAAGCACCAACTACTGAGAGCATGATTGTCATTCTGAGTGTAATGTGCATTGTCCCAAAGTAGCATTGTCTTTTGCATGATTGTGATATCGTTTATTCTAAAATCATTGTATCTAGTCATCACTTAAACCTTGAAGGTGCCCCTGCATTTATGTTTTGCATCACTAAAGGGGGCAAGCTAGATATCACCTTATCATATTTGCACATCATATTCATTGCAAATCTTTTTGATGTTTCAGTTTCATGTTGTAAAACTTTCAGTCATTTGTGATTTTCTCATGAGGCAACTTAATTATTATAGAATCATTGTCTCAGTAAGCTTTTGTCATATGACTATAAAAAGTCCTATATGGTTAATAGCATGTCACCACCGAAATTATTCTTGTTATCATTTACCTACTCGAGGACGAGCAGGAATTAAGCTTGGGGATGTTGATACGTCCAAAACGTATCTATAATTTCTGCTTGCTCCATGCCACTTTTGGGTGATATTGCTATGATATTTATACACTTCCATACACTTTTGATCATATTTGGACTAACCTATTAACTCAGTGCACCCCAGTGCCAGTTTCTGTTTTCGGCTGTTTTTGTATTTCAGGTTTTCATGTTACGAGAACTGCCAGGAAAAATCAAGAAAAATTATATAAAAAATCAGCGTTCCAGAAACTACCGTGCGCCCGAAGGACAGCCGGGGGGGGGGGGCACCAGGGCTCCAGGCGCCCTGGCGGCGCGCCCCCCCTGGGCCGTGCCGGGGGGGCGCCTGGGCCCCCCGAGGCTCCTCCGATGCCCCGCTTTGGCATATATTTAAAGCGTCTCGAGAAACCCTCGAAACAGGAACTCTTTTTCGCGATCTCATCTCTGTTCCGCCGCCGCCGCCGCTTCGAAGATCGGGAGCACCAAGAGAACTCTTCCCGGCAGCCTGCCGGAGGGGAGGATCACCACCGGGAGCTTCTCCACCACCATGGATGCCTCCCGGATGACTCGTGAGTAGTCTCCCTTGGACCATGAG
Source organism: Secale cereale (assembly GCA_902687465.1). Taxonomy (NCBI): domain Eukaryota; kingdom Viridiplantae; phylum Streptophyta; class Magnoliopsida; order Poales; family Poaceae; genus Secale; species Secale cereale. The sequence continues at coordinate 654,005,991 of LR738709.1, forward strand.
TCCATGACCAGTAGCTATGTGATGTTCTCCTCCCGTTCTTGTGCTTCACTAATTAGTCCTCGTGAGCTGCCCTACATGATCGAGGCACATATGTAATCCTTATGCTGTTGCTATGTTGAGTTTGCTGGGATCCGATGGATTATGAGATTATGTTCAGATTGATCTTGAGTAATATATTTGATTCACCTCTTTTATATTTATGTTCATAAGTAATTCTTGCATGTTCTCCGTTGTTATTTATTGCTTTGGCCGAGTAGTAGGTAGTGACTCCAAGAGGGAACGTTATGCTTGATTGTGGGTTCATGCCCCTCGATGACTAGCTTGAGTGACAGAAACATGAGTCTAGGGGATGTGCTGTTGCCACAAGGGGGAAAACAACGGTGCTTGTGCCCGCGGGTGCAAGGATTGTTTACTTTACGCAAAGTTCTTTTAATGCAGTTGTCTGTTGCTTTGAGTTTACACTATGGGTGGGGCTCGCAACTTAATACCAGTGAGATGTTCTGGATAGATATCTCAAGGTGGATGATTAGTAGTAGGCATTGATGGATTTCGGTCTACTTACTTTGGTGTACCGCCCATGCTTTGAACCTCAACCTTTCTTGCAATGTAGTCAGCATTGGTTTGCGTTCGTGGTCCTGTCAATTGCCCAGCTGTAATTTGTTTACCTCACATAGCTGTTTTATCCTCTTTTGGGAGAGAGACATCACTAGTGAACATCATGAGACTCCGGTCCTAATTACTATCATTGATCACATCCGCTATTTACTTTTCGTTATTATTTACTATTGCAAAACACTATCTATCACTACTATCATTGCTTTTAATACTTTGTGAACTACAAGGCCGGAGAGATTGACAACCTCTCTGTACTCGTTGGGAGCAAAGTTATTTGTATCTGTGTGCAGGTCCACGTTGATTGCTAATTGCGCCGTTAGCAGTTGACACCTACTTGTTGAACCTAGGAGTCTCTCGGGATTCGATCCTTGGCATCTTTGCTAAGGGAAAACACTTCTACAATACTGCATCTTACACCTTCCACTTGGGGTAACCAATGAGGGGTTCGAGGCCCATCAGCGCTGAGTGCTACAGTACACACCAGCAGCTAACGAGACCGAGCGTGAGAGAGTTCTTCCGCTTCGAACCCCCCTCTACGTTGCGCATGGGCCTCCTTTTATATGCTCAAGGGGTCACCGACAGGTGGCAACGCAGATGAGGGTAAAAATGGAAAGGTGTTGTAGTTGGTACAACTACCTGTACAGTGTATCCTACCTAACCCTGACGGCAGGGGACAAGGGCATTAAATGCCCATCGGCGTCGCCCAAACAATGTAAAAAGGGGCCGTCAGGGACGCCACCGCTCGCCACGGCGGTAATCTTGTCAGCGCCGCTTGCCACCGCGCACCGCTGGCTGCACAGCCTCCCGCCACGTATGCCTGGAAGGGTCCTAGAGCGACACGTTGGCGGGTGTGCTGGAGCGTGGGTACAGAGTGGTAGCTTGCCGCGGCAAGCGCCTTGCCGCGGTCGTTGTCTTGTCGCGTCCGGGAGCTTGCCGCTCATCGGGCCTTGCCGGGACGCGTGGCGTGTCGCGACAAGTTCCTTGAGATGCCTTGGTTGGCCTTCCCGGCAAGCTCCTCTTGCCGGGGCCTTGTCTCCTTGGCTTGAATACTTTGTTCTTGAATGGCTCCAAAGGAGCCACGGAGGACCTTGGCGGTCACCCGGCAAGCCTTGCCGCGGGGCGCTGCGACTGCCCGTGCACAAGTTCGGGATACTAGGGTATCCCTACTCTAGTACACCGACACATTGCTATCATGGTTTATGTGACATAGGTGCTAGTGCAAGTTGCTACTTCTCGAGCTTGCGTTGTATTCCCTCGAAGAGGAGAGGGTGATGCAGCACAGTAGCGTAAGTATTTCCCTCAGTTTTTGAGAACCAAGATATCAATCCAGTAGGAGACCATGCGCGAGTCCCTCACACCTGCACAAACAAATAAGAACTTCGCGGCCAACGCGATAAGGGGTTTTCAATCCCTTTACGGTCACTTACGAAAGTGAGATCTGATAGATAGGATAGTATAATATTTTTGGTATTTTTGATATAAGAACAAAAAGTAAATAAAGCAAAGTAAAGTAGATGAAAGATTAATAAATTGAGAATAGAGCCGGGGGCCATAGGTTTCACTAGTGGCTTCTCTCATGATAGCAGAATTCTATGGTGGGTGAACAAATTACTGTCGAGCAATTGATAGAAAAACACATAGTTATGAGAATATCTAGGCATGATCATTATATATAGGCATCACGTCCGTGACAAGTAGACCAAAACGATTCTGCATCTACTACTATTACTCCACACATCGACCGCTATCCAGCATGCATCTAGAGTATTAAGTTCATAAGAACAGAGTAATGCTTTAAGCAAGATGACATGATGTAGATGGATAAACTCAAGCAATATGATATAAACCCCATCTTTTTATCCTCGATGGCAACAATACAATACGTGCCTTGCTGCCCCTGCTGTCACTGGGAAAGGACACCTGATGACCCACAAGTGTAGGGGATCTATCATAGTCCTTTCGGTAAGTAAGAGTGTCGAACCCAACGAGGAGCAGAAGGAATTGATAGGCAGTTTTCAGTAAGGTATTTTCTGCAAGCACTGAAATTATAGGTAACAGATTGTTTTGTGATAAGGTAATTGGTAGCAAGTAACAAAAGGTAAAAGTAAATAAGGTGCAGCAAGAAGGCCCAATCCTTTTTGTAGTAAAGGACAAGCCTGGACAAACTCTTATATGGAGGAAAGCGCTCCCGAGGACACATGGGAATTATCGTCAAGCTAGTTTTCATCACGATCATCTGATTCACGTTCGGTACTTTGATAATTTGGTATGTGGGTGGACCGGTGATTGGGTGCTGTCCTTACTTGGACAAGCCTCCCACTTATGATTAACCCCTAATGCAATCATCCGCAACTACAAAAGAAGTATTAAGGTAAACCTAACCATAGCATGAAACAAGTGGATCCAAATCAACCCCTTAGGAAGCAACGCATAAACTAGGGTTTAAGCTTCTGTCACTCTAGCAACCCATCATATACTGATTACTTCCCAAAGCCTTCCTCTAGGCCCAAATAATGGTGAAGTGTCATGTAGTCGACGTTCACATGACACCACTAGAGGAGAGACAACATACATCTCATCAAAATATCGAACGAATACCAAATTCACATGACTACTTATAGCAAGACTTCTCCCATGTCCTCAAGAACAAAAGTAACTACTCACAAGACATAATATTGTTCTTGATCAGAGGGGTATTAATATGCATAATGGATCTGAACATATGATATTCCACCAAGTAAACCAACTAGCATCAACTACAAGGAGTAATCAACACTACTAGCAACCCACAAGTACCAATCTGAGGTATGGGTACAAAGATTGGATACAAGAGATGAACTAGGGTTTGAGAGGAGATGGTGCTGGTGATGATGTTGATTAAGATAACCCTCCCCAAGATGGGAGAGTTGTTGGTGATGACGGCGGTGATGATTACCCCCTCCCGGAGGAAAGTATCCCCCGCAGAACAGCTCTGCCGGAGCCCTAGATTGGTTTCCGCCAAGGTTCCGCCTCGAGACGGCGGCGCCTGGTCACGAAAGCCTCCCTCTGATTTTTTTTCCAGGTCAAAACACCTCATATAGGAGAAGATGGGTATCAAGGGGGCATCGGGGGCCCACGAAGCGGGGGGGG
>LR738709.1:654009799-654085895 GCA_902687465.1 Secale cereale
GGGCCAGGCAGGGGGGGCGCGCCCCCACCCTCGTGGACAGGTGGTGCCCCCCTGGTGATCCTCTTTCACCAGATATTTTTTATATTTTCTGAAACGGTGTCCTGTGGAGTTTCAGAGCTTTTTGAGTTGTGCAGAATAGGTTTCTAGAGGTTGCTTCTTTTCCAGCCCAGAATTCCAGCTACCGGCATTCTCCCTCTTCATGTAAACCTTGTAAAATAAGAGAGAAAAGGCATAAGTATTGTGACAAAACGTGTAATAACAGCCCATAATGCAATAAATATCAACATAAAAGCATGATGCAAAATGGATGTATCAACTCCCCCAAGCTTAGACCTCGCTTGTCCTCAAGCGAAAAGCCGATATCAAAAAATATGTCCACATGTTTAGAGATAGAGGTGTCGATAAAAATAAAATACGGACATGAGGGCATCATGATCATTCTTATAACAACTCATATATATTGTCATATGATTCTTATGCTAAAGTAACAATTCATTCACAATGTCAAGTATGAATCAAGAACTTCATTGAAAACCAACAAACTATGATCTCGGTCATTGAAGCAATTGCAATTTATCGTAACATCAGAAAGAGTCAACATAAGAGCTTTTCAGCAAGCCCACATACTCAACTATCATATAGTCTTTCACAATTGCTCACACTCACGCAATACTTATGGTTATGGGGTTTTAATCGGACACAGAGAAAGATAGGGGCTTATGGTGTTGCTTCCCAACCTTTTACCTCAAGGGTAATGTCAACAGTAATAGACCATGATAACTTACATCCAAGTGGGTATATATGCCAGGATCTTTCCAACACAATGTGCTTGCCAAAGCATAAAGTGTAAAAGGGAAAGATGATTTTCACCTTGACTCTTATAAGGCAGAGATAAAAGATAGGCCCTTCGCAGAGGGAAGCAGAGGTTGTCATGTGCTTTTATGGTTGGATGCACAAAGTTTTAGCGCAAAAGAACGTCACTTTATATTGCCACTTGTGATAAGGACCTTTATTATGCAGTCCGTACCTTTTATTACTTCCATATCACAAGATCATATAAAGCTTATTTCCTCCACACTAATAAATCATATATATTTTAGCGAGTTTGCAACATGACAACTTACTTGAAGGATCTTACTCAATCCATAGGTAGGTATGGTGGACTCTCATGGCAAAACTGGGTTTAAGGATGTAAGGAAGCACAAGTAGTATCTCTAATTGGTGCGAGGAGTTTTGGCTAGCATGAGGGGTAAAGGCAAGCTCAACATGTTGGATGATCCATGAAAATATACTTTATTTTAGATATAAGAAAACATAACCCATTATGTTGTCTTCCTTGTCCAACATCAACTCTGTAGCATGTCATATTTTAATGAGTGCTCACAATCATAAAAGATGTCCAAGATAGTATATTTGTATGTGAAACCTCTCTTTCTTTATTACTTCCTATTAATTGCAACGATGACCAAAACTATGTTTGTCAACCCTCAACAACTTTTATTCATCATACTCTTTATATGTGAAGTCATTACTTCCCATCAAATCAATATGATCTCTTTGATACTTTTTATATTTTCTTTTATTCTATCATGACCAAAGTGAGGAAATCAAGCCCTTGACTCAACACTAATCTTTATTATATAGCTCACGAACTCGATTACAAAAGGTAAAGATCATAAAGCAAAAGCTCACAACTAGATCATGCTAACTTTATTCTACTAGATCAAGATACTACCAAAAGGATCAAACTAAGAAAAACAGTAAAGATAGGAGTGTGATGGTGATACGATACCGAGGCAGCTCCCCCAAGATTGGCAGTTGCCAAGGGGAGTGCCCATACCCACATGATTATGTCTCCTTCTTCAGAAGTGGTGATGATGGAGTTGAAAGTAGTGACGCCGGATCATCATACATCGAGTGTAGGAGATCCTCCAACTTGCGGATAATACCTATGAGTGCAACTATATGCTCCTTCAACAAAATATTTTCACTTGTGAGATACTTGTTTTGAATTTGAGTTAACTCAATCATCTTGAAAGATTCAATATCAGTTGAAGTAAAAAGGTTTGGAAGGGGTTGATGGATGTCTTCTTCTCCTGTTGCCAGAGCCTGATCTCCACCGCCTTCTTGATCCTTTTCTCCTTGTTGATCTCCTCGGGTCCTTCCCTCTTCAGATCTATCTTCATTAGCCAAGCATCGTTGCCCTCATTGTTGGAGGAGGAGGACGACATGATGCTTGGCCTTGTCAACCCTAGCAGAAAATAGCTCGAAACAAGAACAGAGGATTTTTGCGTGATACGGTGATCAAAACCTCCGGGAGAATATATAATGAATTTTGACCGACCAAAAGGAGTAACATACAAGAAATAGGAGTCTGAGAGGTACACGAGCTGTTCACGAGGTAGGGGGCGCGCCCAGTGGAAGGGGGCGCGCCCTCCACCCTCGTGGACGGTTCGTGTCTCTTCCGGACTGCCTCTTATTTTTCTATTTTTCTAAATATTCCAAAACGGTGAAAAATTGCCTTTAGAACTGTTTTGGAGTCGGTTTACTTACCGTACCACATACCTCTTCCTTTTCGGGGTCTGAATCGTTCTGGAAAGTGTCCCTTATGTATTCCTTTGGGGTTACGGTTTCAATACCATTGGTTTCAACATTTATAGTATTACCTGAGACATGATGTTTGATTCTTTGACCGTTCACCACCTTCGGATTTGTGCCTTCAAAGTTGTTGATTTTTATGGCACTGGAACGATAGATCTCCTCGATAACGTAAGGACCTTCCCATTTAGAGAGAAGTTTTCCTGCAAAAAATCTCAAATGAGAGTTGTATAGCAAGACATAATCACCTACATTAAACTCACGCTTTTGTATCATTTTATCATGCCATCTTTTAACTTATTCTTTAAACAGCTTGGCATTCTCATAGGCCTGGGTTCTCCATTAATCAAGAGAGCTAATGTCAAATAACCTCTTCTCACCGGCAAGTTTGAAATCATAATCGAGTTCTTTAATAGCCCAATATGCCTTATGTTCTAGCTTAAGAGGTAAGTGACATGCTTTTCCATAAACCATTTTATACGGAGACATACCCATAGGATTTTTGTATGTAGTTCTATAGGCCCATAATGCATCATCTAGTTTCTTGGACCAATTCTTTCTAGACCTATTAACTGTCTTTTGCAAAATTAATTTCAGCTCTCTATTGCTTAATTCTACTTGACCACTAGTCTGTGGGTGATAAGGGGATACAATTCTATGGTTAACATCATACTTTGCAAGCATTTTACGGAAGGCACCATGAATAAAGTGTGAACCACCATTGGTCATTAAGTATCTAGGGACTCCAAACCTCGGAAAAATAACTTCTTTAAGCATCTTAATAGAGGTGTTGTGATCAGCACTACTAGTTGGAATAACTTCTACCCACTTAGTAACATAATCAACAACAACTAAAATATGTGTATACCCATTAGAGGAAGGAAACGGTCCCATATAATCAAAGCCCCAGGCATCAAACGGTTCAATAACAAGTGAATAATTCATAGGCATTTCTTGACGTCTACTAATATTACCAATTCTTTGACATTCATCACAAGATAAGACAAACTTACGGGCATCCTTGAAGTGAGTAGGCCAATTCAAACCAGATTGCAATACCTTATGTGCAGTTCTATCTCCAGCATGGTGTCCTCCATAAGCTTCGGAGTGGCACTTGCGTAGGATCTGGTCCTGTTCATGCTGAGGTACACAACGTCTAATGTCGGGGAAACTGATCCACGAACACCTATGGGACCGGCGGGCCGAGTCCCTTTCGGTTTGGCGGGGGCGGAGATCGCGCGAAGAGCAGATCGAGGCGAAGCACACGAGCAGTTTACCCAGGTTCGGGCCGCACGGATGCGTAAAACCCTACTCCTGCTTTGTGGTTTGTATTGAGTTCTTGCTCGGGAACGCTGAGTGCTACAGTACACTTCAGCAGCTAACGAGACCGAGCGTGAGAGTTCTCTGGCTTCGAACCCCCCCTCTACGTTGCGCATGGGCCTCCTTTTATATGCTCAAGGGGTCACCGACAGGTGGCAACGTAGGCAAGGGCAAAAATAGAAAGGTGTTGCGGTTGGTACAACTACTTGTACAGTGCATCATACCTAACCCTGATGGCAGGGGACAAGGGCATTAAATGCCCATCGGCGTCGCCCAAACAGTGCGAAAAGGGGCCGTCAGGGGCGCCACCGCTTGCCACGATGGCAATCTTGTCACCGCCGCTTGCCACCGCGTACCGCTGGCTGCACAGCCTTCCGCCACGTACGCTTGGAAGGGTCCCCGAGCGACATGTTGATGGATGTGCTGGAGCGTGGGTACAGAGTGGAAGCTTGCCGCGGTCGTTGTCTTGTCGCGTCCGGGAGCTTGCCGCTCACCGGGCCTTGCCGGGATGCGTGGCGCGTCGCGGCAAGTTCCTTGAGATGCCTTGGTTGGCCTTCCCGGCAAGCTCCTCTCACCGGGGTCTTGTATCTTGAGTGGCCTTCCCGGCAAGCTCCTCTTGCCGGGGCCTTGTCTCCTTGGCTTGAATACTTTGTTCTTGAATGGCTCCAAAGGAACCATGGAGGACCTTGGCGATCACCCGGCAAGCCCTGCCGCGGGACGCTGCGACTGCCCGTGCACAAGTTCGGGATACTAGGGTACCCCAACTCTAGTACACCGACAGGAGCCCCCGGGCCTGGGCCATACACGGTGCCGAGCGCTGTTGGGCCAGGCCCAAAACAGGGCACGGGCACGCGCGGCCTGGTTCACGCCGTATCTTTCTCCGTATCCACCGCGCCCTCCCCTAACGGCACACGTTGAATGCGGCGTCGTGGGAGAGATCGTGGGTGGTTTCTTTATTCGGAAAAGGCGGAACGTCCGCCGCCTCCCTCTTTATAAGCAGGGGAAATAGGGGCAGTTCGCCCGTCCGCCCGTTGCTACTCCAACCTTGAAATCCTCCGCCGCTCCCCTTCTTCCCAGAGCTGAAAGAGAGCAGCGCTCCGCCCCCCATCGCCACCAGCACCACCAACGCCGTCGACCTCGCTCACCACTTCCGCAGTGGCTCCGAAAACCGACAAGGGGAAGGGCGCGAAGTCGGCCGAGGCGCAGCGGCTCGCGGCGCTGCGAAAGGAGCGGGCTGTCTTCCCCCCCAAGCTTGCCGCGAGGGAGCTGAGGGAGAACTACTACCTCTTCTGGTCGGGGGAGACGCGGGCGCACCCGCGCACGAAGGTACTTCCAGCCGTCGCTTGGAAAATGGCTCCAACTGGATATCCCTTCTTCGCCTTGTTCTTCTACTGCGGGCTCTGCCCGCCCTTCTCTGAATTTTTCTGCGACATTATGAACACCTACGGGCTCCGCCTCCTTGACTTCACCCCCAACGCCGTTCTGACCATGGCAGTTTTCGCACATCTCTGCGAAAACTTTGTCGGAGTCTACCCAAATGTAGCCCTTTTTCGCCACTTCTTTATGCCCCAAGTTGAGAGAGGAGAGCCTTTATCCGGCGAAGTCTCCTGGATCTCGAGGGCCCACAAGAAGGAAGCTTATCTCGAGGGAGAGCTCCGCGGCAAGTGGGAGGAGTGGAGAGCGAACTGGTGCTGGATTGTCGAGGAGAACCCGCAGCCATTTACCGCCTGGCGCCGAGCCCCAGTAGTGCGCGGCAACGATTGGAGTAACGTGGCCCCGGAAGACGACATGCTGAAGATTGCCGTCGCCCGGATCCTACGCCTCAGGCTTGCCAGGCTCACTGTAGGCGCTGTCGGCGCAGATTTCCTTCGCCGCCGCATCGCCCCCTGCAGGAGAGGAAGAGACCCGCCTGGGAGTTCGAGAATGCGGCGGATATCATGAGGCTGCGCCCGGGCCTCAACTTCAACTTCACTGTCCTGGAGCTCAACGTGATGCTCCAGGAGTTGTTCAAGTATGACCCTCAGCATCCCGAAGTGTTCAGGTTGCCGCAGGGTGTCGTTCCGCTGTGCAATAACTCCGCGCTCAGCCGCATTCGCGCAATGATGCCGTTGTGCGACTCGCATGGGATTGACCCAACTTGGCAAGAGCCTGTAGATGACGCCGTGCAGGCATTCTTTGACAGCTTGGAAGAAGTGCCGATCCGCTCCGACGAGAAGAAAGGCCTCACCCGCGACACCACTAACACGGAGCTGGCGCGCATCGCCACTAGGCTGGAAGAGGCGGCGGCAGCCGCAGCCGCGGGCGAGTTCGGATTCACCGTGGAGGAGGCAGAGGCAGCAAAGGCGGCAAGCCTTGCCGAGCGAGATGAATTTGCCGGCGAGGGGGAGCTTGCCGGGCAAGACGTTGAGTCGAGCGAGCCCGCCGAGCAGGGCGTCGAATCGAGCGAGCCCGCCGAGGATACGAGCGACTCGTTGGAGATCGACTCCTCTTCCTCCTCATCTTCAGGCAGCTCGCCGCTAGCAGAGCCCCCAGCTCCACCAAGAAGGCGTCTCCGCAAGGCCGGGGACGTAACGGAGCGGCAGACGGGTCAACAGCCGCCGCGCCGCGCGACACGCTCCACCGCGGCAAGCAAGGTTGCCGCGGGAGCACCTCGCGCTTCTGCGGCAACTGGAGCGGGGTCTTCCCTGACCACCGCTTCTGCTCCTGCCGCTCCCCACGCCACGGCGGCAGCCGGAGCGGGGTCGTCTCAGACCACCGCCACTGCTCCCGTCAAGTGGCCAAGGGAGCCTACTCCTCCGCCTCCTCGTGCCGGGCGTGAGCCGGACTTCGACTTCTCCGCGCTCAGCTTCGACGAGGAAGAAGAAGAGTAAGATCTTTGTTGTTCTTGTATTTCCTCAATTTTTTGCTGTTTTGTCTTGTATCTCATTTGCCTTACTCTGAACTTATCCCTTTTCAGGACTCTGGCCCAGAGAGCGGCGAAGAGAGCCAAGGTCCCGGCGAGGAGAGAGGAGGTGATCATTGTCGAGGATGAACCCACCGAGACCACCTTGCCGGACCCGGCAACTAATCTTCAGAGCAGCCTCCAGCGTAAGTGTATGGTTCACTTTCCGCTGTTAGGCGCGCGTGGGTGCTCTTTCTTTGCTGACATTTGTTTGTTGATTTGTGTAGGAGCAGAGCAGCCCCACCAGGAGTGCCCGGAGACCGCCCCTGACGTGCCATCTGCTTCAACTACGCCGCCAAGGGGGAGTTCTCCGGCAAGGGAGAGTCCTCCGGCGAGGGGGAGCTCTCCGGCAAGGGGGAGTTCTCCGGCAAGGGAGAGTCCTCCGGCAAGGGGGAGCTCTCCGGCGAGGGACAGCACCAGCGGCCCTCCGCCGGCGGAAACTATGACTGCGCCGCCAAGGGAAAGCTCTCCGGCAAGGGAGCCTGCCGAGTAGCCGGCTCACGCAAGTAATCCTCTCGCTTCAAACTTCCCTTGGGCTTTTCTTCTTCTTTTGATCTTCTTTTTGGATATTTGCCTGACTTTTCTCCCCTTTTCCAGCCGTCAGATCCATCTGCTGCGGAGCCGATGGAGACAGAGGTTGCTGGTGAAGAGGACACGCGCGGCAACACCGGCGACGCCGCTGCCATCGAAGAAGCAGCCGGCGCCGACGATCCCGCTGGCGATGAGGCCGCCAAAGCTGCCGCCGCAGCAGCTGGCGAGGGGTCCGGCGATCGCACTGACGGCCCCGAGGCCGCAGGAGCGCCAGGCGCTACGCCGGCCGCCGATCCCTCCGCCGCTGCCGCAGCGCCAGGCTCCGAAGAGCCCCAGCCAGGTGTCTATTTGAAGGCCGGCGATGGCGTCTTCATCAGCCTCCCCTGGGCGTCAATGTCCAGGGCGCCGGTCGAAGGAGAAATCTTTGACGGAGAAGTGCTAGCCTCCGCCGGGCTGACGCTGGTTGACGCGCCGAGCAGCAGCAGCGGCGAGCCTGAGGAGGAGCGGCTGCTGCGGAAGCTGTTGTCGCTCTACCGCGCTCGGCAAGCCAAGCTGGAGTCCCGCGAGGCGCTTGCCGCGAAGGCGGGAGCTGACATTGAGAAGCGCGCGGAGGAGCTCCGGGCCCTCAACCAGGCAGCTCTCCGGTCCCTGGCAGAGGAGCGGGAGCAACTTGCCGAGGAGCAGCAGGCCTTCTTCCTCGAGAAGGCCGAAGTCGAAGAACAGCAGCGGCTTGCCGCTGAGAAGCTGTCCGCGCGGGAGGGCGAGCTGGCGCAGCGGAAAGTCAATCTTGACAGCCACGAGGAGGAGCTTGCCGCGCGCGAGCGATCACTTGGCGGAGCCCTCAAGCAAGCAGAGGACGCTGCCGCAGCTGCCGAGGTCGCCAAGAAGGAGTTGGAGACGAAGGTGGCGCAACTCGAGGCCGATCTCAAGGCGAGAGGTGAAGAGATCGCCGCGCTCAAGCATGAGCGGGAGAAGGACGCCCACAGCAACTCGGAGCTGCAGGTTCGCCTCGCCGAGAAGGGCAAGGAGCTCAATGCCGCCAAGGACTCCAACGTTGATCTTGAGTTGAAGCTGACCACTTTGATCAAGACGCTGGACGACGCCAAGGAGCGGGAGGCGGCCTTGAAGGAGGAGATCAAGGCCGAGAAGGCGCTGCTGGCGAGTGCTGCTGTCACCCAGAACACCTTCAGGGAGACTGTGGAGCACTGGACAGAGGGTCTTGTCATTGCTGCCGCAGATATCGACAGGGAGCTGGTGCAGCTGGGGACGGAGTATCTCGGGTATTCCTCCGATGAGAACCTCCACCCCAGCGCCAAGCTCACCCTGTTCTTCAAAGGCGTGGCGACGGCCCTCCAGCGACTCCGGGAGAGGATCCCAAAGCAGCTGGCGAACGAGTCGCGCAAGCTCTGCGCGGGAGCCCTTCAAAAGGTGTTGGTGAAGGTGGCCTTCCGCAACCCTGGCCTCAACCTCACCAACGTCCTCAAGTCCCTGCCGTCGGACACTGATCTGGACGCGCTCAAGGCCCTTGTCGCACCCATTGTGGACAAGGTGAGCGGGATCAAGAGGGTTGAGGGCGATCGCGTAGATTAGGCCGCCTGTTTTCTTCTTCTCTTGTCGCTGCTGGTCATGTTATGAGAACAATCTATTAGAGCTGCGACAAGCTATTTTGTAATATAACTCTATTTTGGGTAGTGACTGCAATGTTATTTCCTTTACTTGACTCCCTTCCTTTGTATGTTTTTGCCCTACGCTTTTAGGGAACTTGCCGGCGCAGGCACGTTAGCCGCGAGCGCTGAGTGCGGAACGTCAGCAGCCTGCTGGCGGTGCCGCTACCGACAAGAAACCTCGTCGCAACTAGTCGCAGCTCACTTAATTTGTTGAGCGAACTCAAAACAAAGTTGCTGAGCGGACTCGAAACAAAGTTGTTGAGCGGGCTCCAAACAAAGTTAAGGGCGCAACTAGCTACGAGTTGGTTCCTCCGCGCACAGGTTTTCCATACAAAGCATGGTCGTTCTAGGAAGATAACTTAAAAATTTAAAAATCTGATTGCTCAAACTTTGGCAACTTAGCTTTTCTGTTGTTTGCTTCTCGGCAAGGCGAAACTTTCTTGAACGACGCCTGGTCCATACTATTATCTTCTCCTCTCCCCCCCGGCAAACTTGTGGGCGAGGGAACCTTCCTTTCCTTGAGAGAAAGAAAGAAGAGAAAATAAAAGATATGGAGCCTTACAGCTCGTTATTGCTTACCGGGGGTAGGTGCTGCACAAAGTGTCAGATAACACATGCAAAAAATAGAAAGCATGAAATTGACAAGATGTGCGGAGCACATGAGCTTTACTTATGCACGGGGTCTGCGCCCGGCTTTGTACAAAGGATTACATGCATCAGCGGCAAGATTTGTACAAAAGGTGGTTGCCGGAACGGGTTCCGGCAACCGCGCCTTACGGGTAAAACTTACGAAGATGCTCGATGTTCTAGGAGTTGCTCACCGGAAAGCCATCTTCGGTCTCAAGGCGGACTGCGCCAGGCCTAGTGACTCGTTTCACCCGGTAAGGGCCTTCCCACTTCGGCGTCAACTTGTTGGAATTCTTGGCGGACTGAACGCGCCGAAGAACAAGGTCGCCTTCCTCGAGACTTATGGCGTTAACTTTGCGGCTATGGTAGCGGCGCAAAGCTTGCTGGTAGCGAGCAGCTCGTACAGCAGCCTGAAGACAGTCTTCCTCAAGGAGCAGCGCGTCATCTTGTCGCAGCTGCTCTTGCTCAAGCTCATCATAAGCGAGCACTCGAGGTGACCCATATACGAGTTCCGTGGGGAGAACTGCCTCTGCTCCATAGACTAGAGCGAAAGGTGTCTGTCCAGTGGCTCGATTTGGCGTCGTCCTGATCGACCAAAGAACCACCGGCAGCTCCTCAATCCAGTTTCTTCCGCACTTGTGCAACCTGTCGAAAGTTCTGGTCTTGAGTCCACGCAGCACTTCAGCATTTGCCCTCTCCGCTTGACCGTTGCTTCTCGGGTGAGCAACAGAAGCGAAGCAGACCTTGGCGCCAAGATCTTGGACGTACTGCATGAAGGTGCGGCTCGTGAATTGCGTACCGTTGTCGGTGATGATCCTGTTAGGGATCCCGAAGCGGCAAACAATCGACCTGAAGAACTTGACTGCTGACTGTGTTGTCACCTTCCTCACTGGTTCCACTTCCGGCCACTTTGTGAAATTGTCGATTGCGACGTACAAGTACTCAAAGCCCCCGGCTGCGCGGGGAAAGGGGCCGAGGATGTCGAGCCCCCAGACCGAAAATGGCCAGCATAAAGGGATCGTCTGGAGGGCTTGAGCTGGCTGGTGTATCTGCTTGGAATGGAACTGGCACGCTTCACACTAGGTTACTTGTGCAGTTGCATCCTGGAGGGCTGTCGGCCAAAAGAAACCTTGCCGGAATGCTTTGCCGGCAAGTGCTCTTACGCCAATGAGGTGACCACATATGCCTCCATGTATCTCTGCCAACAGCTTTTGTCCGTCTTCCCGGTGAATACACTTCAATTTCACACCGTTGAGTCTTCTTCTGTACAGTGTGTTGTCGACAAACTGGTACATACTTGACTGTCGGGCTACTCCTTCCGCTTCTTCTTGCTCTTCGGGAAGTTCTCCTGTCTGAAGGAAACGGACAATCTACTGTGCGCATGCTGGAGCTTGTGGCTCGACAACAAGGACTAAAGGCACATCTGCTGCTGCGGGAACATCTGCTTCTACGGCGAGAACCTGCGGCTCAGCCGGAGCTTGACGTTCCCCGGCAAGCTTGCCGGAGCAAAACTTGTCGGGAGCGTCTGCTTCAACGGAACAAACCCTAGGGCTTGCCGGAGCAGACTGCTCCTCAGCACTCTTGGTGTTGATCTTGGGGACCTTCTTGGCGGCGGCTTCGGGAAGCTCTGCCGGAAAATAGTCACCAGAAATCAACTTCCTCTTCTTGCTCTGTCCAGTTGATGGCGTTACGGACGGTTGAGTCAGCTTGAGCACAAAGATCCCTGGTTCCATAGGTAACTTAAGTGCGGCGCACTTCGACAGGCCATCGGCGATGTCGTTCTGGGCTCTTGGAACATGCTCCATTTGTAGGCCGGCGAAGTGCTCTTCTAGCTTTCTTACTTCATCAACGTAAGCTTCCATCAACGGACTCTGATAATTCTTGTTCACTTGGCGGACGACGAGCCGCGAGTCACCCCTGACAATGAGCTTCTTGATCCCAAGGTCTGCCGCGATCCTGAGACCGGCAAGCAAACCTTCATACTCTGCGGTATTGTTTGTCGCTTGCTCCTTGGGAAAGTGCATCTGGACTACGTACTTGAGGTGCTCTCCGGTGGGTGCGACAAGCAGCACGCCAGCACCGGCGCCTTGCAGCGAGAAGGCACCATCGAAGTACATCAGCCACTCTTTGCTTGCTTCCTTGACGGGGATGCTCGTTTCTGGAATTTCTTCATCTGGTGTTGGCGTCCACTCTGCTATGAATTCTGCCAATGTTCTCCTTTGGATAGTTGAAGTGCTCTCAAACTTGAGGCCAAAGCTTGACAGTTCCAGTGCCCACTCAACAATCCTGCCTGTTGCTTCTGGATCCTGCAGTATCCTCTTCAGCGGAAAGCGAGTGACAACTGTGATCTCATGTGCTTGGAAGTAATGGCGCAGCTTTCTCGAGGCCATGAGAAGGCCGAAAAGCAACTTCTGCACACCAGAGTACCTTGACCTAGCCCCCTGCAGAAGGGAGCTGACAAAGTAAACTGGGCGCTGCACCATTCTCTTCTGTATCTCCTCTTGCACCTGCGCAGATCCATCTTTGTCGGGACCAGAGCTTGTCGGGGAAGCCCCCTGCTTGTCGCTGGATGCGCTTGCCGTGGTCGCTGGCTCATCATCTACCTCCCTCTCCGCTACTAACGCAACACTAACCACTTGATTGGTTGCCGGTAGGTACAGCAGCAACTTCTCTTGTGGCTTAGGTGCGACAAGTATTGGAGTAGAGGACATGTATCTCTTCAAGTCTTGCAGCGCAGCCTCCGCTTCCAGAGTCCATTTCATTGGACCTGCCTTTTTCAAAATTTTGAAAAACGGCAGGGCGCGCTCAGCAGACTTAGAGATAAACCTGCTGAGAGCAGCCACGCAACCGGCAAGTCTTCGTACATCCTTGACGCACTTTGGTGCTTCAATCTGCTCAATGGCCTTGATCTTGTCGGGGTTGGCTTCAATTCCCCACTGAGACACGAAGAACCCGAGAAGCTTGCCGGAAGGGACTCCAAACACACACTTCTCGGGGTTGAGCTTGAGGCTGATCTTGCGCAGATTTGCAAAGGTCTCGTCTAAATCTTGAATGAGAGTTGCCTTTTTCTTGCTCTTGACCACTATATCATCCATGTAGGCTTCCACATTTCTGTGTATTTGTGGCTCAAAAGCGGTATGGACTACCCTTGCAAATGTTGAACCAGCATTCTTCAAACCGAAAGGCATTCGTATGAAACAATACGTGCCACATGGAGTGATGAATGCGGTCTTCTCCTCATCCTCTTCAGCCATGAAGATCTGATGGTATCCTGAGTATGCGTCAAGAAATGAAAGCAAGTCACATCCTGCCGTGGAGTCAACAATCTGGTCAATGCGCGGCAAGGGAAATGGATCCTTGGGACAAGCTTTATTGACATCGGTAAAGTCGATACAAAGCCTCCATTTCCCGTTTGCCTTGCGCACGATTACAGGATTGGCCAACCACGTAGGATGGAGCACTCCTCTGACAAGGCCTGCTGCTTCCAACTTCTTGATTTCTTCTGCGATGAATTCTTGGCGCTCCACTGCTTGTTTCCCGACTTTCTGCTTGACGGGCCGCGCATGAGGACAGACGGCAAGATGGTGCTCAATTACTTTCCTGAGAACACCGGGGATGTCAGACGGTTGCCACGCAAACACGTCGACGTTCGCCCACAGGAAATTAATGAGCGCGCTTTCCTATTTAGGGTCAAGAGTGGCACTGATGGTGAAGGTACCACCAGTGCCGTCCTCCTTGGCGGACACCTTCTTGGTCTCTGGCGGAGCTGCCATTGTCTTCTTACACTTGCTGGTGGAGCTCGATGGTGCGCCCTCGACGGTAGCGCAGCACTCCGAAGAGGTGCGCTTGCCGGAGTGGGCATCAGAACTCTTGCCGGACTTGGTCTTCTTCCCCCCGGGAGCTTCAGCAGCAAGTGACTTGCGATCTGTTGCGGCTGCTGCTTCCCGGTAGATCTTGTTGGCGCAGATAAGAGCATCCTTCTTGTCGCCAGGGACAGAGATGACACTTATCGGGCCTGGCATCTTCAGCATGTTGTATGCGTAGTGAGAGGCTGCCATGAACTTGGCGAGTGCTGGACGGCCGAGTATCCCATTGTAAGGCAATGGAAAATCGGCAACATCAAAAGTGACCCTCTTAGTCCTGAAGTTCAACTCGCCGCCAAATGTTACTGGCAACGTGATCTTCCCCTTCGGCTTGCTCCTTCCCGGGTTGATTCCTTGGAATGTGCCGGTCTCTTCGAGCTCGCTGTCAGGGATCTGGAGTTTCTGGAGTACAGCGGAGGAGATCAGGTTCAAGCCGGCCCCGCCGTCAACTAGCATCTTAGTGACCTTGAGGTTGCGGATAGTTGGTGAAACCAACATCGGCAAGCACCCGACCACGGTCGTGCGGTCAGGGTGGTCCTCAATATCAAAGATGATAGGCGTGCTGGACCATTTCAGAAGCTTGCGTGACTCGACAGGTGGTTCTGCCGCATTGACTTCCCGCACCCACTGCTTGAGTTGGCGGTGTGAAGTATGCAGAGAAGCACCGCCGTCAACGCATAAGACCTCTGTGGCTTTCTGGAACTCCTGCTCACTGTTCTCGGCATCATCCATATCTTCATCGTCGTCGTCATCTTCATCCTTGTCGCGGCCGCGGGGAGGTCGTCCTCCCCGGCCGGTATTCTTCTTGCCGGATCCTCCAACACCTCCTTGGGCCTTCTCCTTGTCGCGTCGCTCATATTCAGCCTTTTGCTGCTCGACGAGCTGCTCGACCTTCTTGCAGTTCTGGAGGTCATGACCCTTGGTGCGGTGGATCTTGCAGTACTGCTTGTCGGTGCCGTCCTGCTTGTCGACGGCCGCCACAGCCTGGCAGTTGGTGCATGCGGCAATCTCCTTGCCGGAGCTACCAACCTTGGCTTTCTTAGCGCCACCTTCGTTGTCGGACTGCTCAACGACTAGCACATCTTTGCCTCTCTTTTTCCTGTTGTTCCGCCACCGGTTTTTCTTTGCCGGGGCAGCATCCTCGCTGTCAGATCCTCCTGCTCCTGCATCCTCTCCGGGGAGTTTCCTCCCTTCCTCAGCACGTGCGCACTTGTCGGCCAGGGCATATAGCTCACTGACGTCCCTGATCTTGCACATCGCCATCTCCTCCCGCATCCTGCGGTTACGCACGTTCTGATGGAACGCGCTGATGACCGCGGGAGGGTGGACATCTGGGATGTTGTGCTGTACACGGCTGAATCTCTGAATGTACTTGCGTAGGGGCTCTCCTTCCTTCTGGGCGAGCAGATGAAGGTCACTCTCTTGGCCATGGGGTTTGTGGCCGCCTGTAAAGGCGCCAACAAACTGATGGCATAGGTCTGCCCAAGAAGATATGGAGTTGTCCGGCAAGTGCATGAGCCAGGATCTGACGTTGGGTTTGAGCACCTGCGGGAAGTAGTTGGCAAGGATCTTGTCGTCTCGCCCCCGGCAGCTTGCACCGCGATGGTGTAGATGCTGAGGAACTCCGACGGATGTGTCTTGCCGTCGTACTTCTCTGGTACGCCTGGCTTGAAATTCTTCATGCTGGGCCACTGGACTTGCCGCAGCCCACGAGCGTCTTCTTGTTGTCGTTCGTGAAAAACTTGGCGCTGATCGCGACGAGCTCGTGGATCCGATGACGCGGTGGAGTCGCTGTCGAGGTGGATCCGGCGAGTCGGCGATCTTGGCCTTCGGGGCGGAGAGTGCACGGTGGTTGCACCCCCACCGGTCTTGTCGCCATCGGCTCGCGCCTGGCTGACTTGCCGCGGCTGCGATGTATTCGGCCGCCGCGGGGTGTCGCCGTTGGCGAAGCCGATGAGACTTTGAATAGTGGCCCTCCAGTCGTCGATCTTGTCTGCCGTTGGAGGGAAGTCTAGGAGCAGTTGAGCTCACGCCAGAGCTTCTGCTGGAGTGGCGGGTAGCGGTGGCGAACGGTGTGAGGAGCGGGATATGCTCGGAGTCCTAACTATGTTAGAAGGAGCAGTATCCCGTCCAGGCGACCGTGCCTTGCTCGTGCCAGCATGTTGGAGTGCATGCTGGTCTTGAGCATTCCGAGATCCACCAGCTCGATCTTGGTCCAGCAAGCGTATGGTACCGTGAGTACCATGACGCTGCCGGTCCCGCACTTCCTGAGATGGGCGCGGTGCATGTACGGACGCCGAGGTCTTGGAGTGTGCCCGGTCGTTGTGGGAGCCGTCTACGCCGCTGATGGGCAGCGCAGCTTTGTCCTTGGACTTGGCGGCACCGTGAGCTCCCTCGTCGACGCCCGTTCTTCTGCCGGCGTCTACCCCACCAGCCGTTTGCTCCGGCGGTGGTGGGATCGACGCGGACGGAGCAGCCGCCTCCGAAGCCTTCTTCTTCGGCGGCATGTTGATGAAGATGATGAAGATCTAGCTCGTGTGAACGCCGGATCAGGTTCACACAACCTCGACACACCCCCTACCTGGCGCGCCAAAGATGTCGGGGAAACTGATCCACGAACACCTATGGGACCGGCGGGCCGAGTCCCTTTCGGTTTGGCGGGGGCGGAGATCGCGTGAAGAGCAGATCGAGGCGAAGCACATGAGCAGTTTACCCAGGTTCGGGCCGCACGGATGCGTAAAACCCTACTCCTGCTTTGTGGTTTGTATTGAGTTCTTGCTTGGGAGCGCTGAGTGCTACAGTACACTTCAGCAGCTAACGAGACCGAGCGTGAGAGTTCTCTGGCTTCGAACCCCCCCTCTACGTTGCGCATGGGCCTCCTTTTATATGCTCAAGGGGTCACCGACAGGTGGCAACGTAGGCAAGGGCAAAAATGGAAAGGTGTTGCGGTTGGTACATCTACTTGTACAGTGCATCATACCTAACCCTGACGGCAGGGGACAAGGGCATTAAATGCCCATCAGCATCGCCCAAACAGTGCGAAAAGGGGCCGTCAGGGGCGCCACCGCTTGCCACGATGGCAATCTTGTCAGCGCCGCTTGCCACCGCGTACCGCTGGCTGCACAGCCTTCCACCACGTACGCATGGAAGGGTCCCAGAGCGACACGTTAATGGATGTGCTGGAGCGTGGGTACAGAGTGGAAGCTTGCCGCGGCAAGCGCCTTGCCGTGGTTGTTGTCTTGTCACGTCCGGGAGCTTGCCGCTCACCGGGCCTTGCCGGGACGCATGGCGCGTCGCGGCAAGTTCCTTGAGATGCCTTGGTTGTCCTTCTCGGCAAGCTCCTCTCGCCGGGGTCTTGTATCTTGAGTGGCCTTCCCGGCAAGCTCCTCTTGGTGGGGCCTTGTCTCCTTGGCTTGAATACTTTGTTCTTGAATGGCTCCAAAGGAACCACGGAGGACCTTGGCGATCACCCGGCAAGCCCTGCCGCGGGACGCTGCGACTGCCCGTGCACAAGTTTGGGATACTAGGGTACCCCTACTCTAGTACACCGACATCTAATAATACCATCTACTCCTTCTTTATAAAGATGTGGGTCATCCCAGAAGTAATGTCTCAAATCATAAAAGAACATTTTCTTTTGCTGGTATGTGAAGCTAGGAGGTATAAACTTAGCAACAATGTAATTAGCATAATCAGCATACCATGGAGCAGTACGAGAAGTATTTATGACAGCTAATTGTTCATCAGGAAAGCTATCATAAATAGGTTGTGGGTCATCAAGTATATTCTCTAGCCTAGACAAGTTGTCTGCAACGGGGTTCTCAACTCCCTTTCTATCAATAATATGCAAGTCAAACTCTTGCAGCAAGAGAACCCATCTAATAAGTCTAAGTTTAGCATCTTTCTTTTCCATAAGGTATTTGATAGCAGCATGATCAGCGTGAATAATTACTTTAGAATCAACAATATAAGGTCTAAACTTATCACAAGCAAATACAACTGCTAAAATTCCTTCTCAGTAGTAGCATAGTTTCTCTGGGCACTGTCTAGAGTTTTACTAGCATATAGGATAACATTCAATTTCTTATCAACTCTTTGCCCTAGAACAACACCTACAACATAATCACTAGCATCGCACATAATCTCAAAGGGTAAATTCCAGTCAGGAGGCTGGACAATAGGTGCAGAGATCAATGCTTTCTTAAGTATTTCAAATGCTTCTAGACAATCATCATCACAGACATCTTTTCAATAGCATCAACTTTAGCTTTGTCAACTTCAATACCTCTTTCAGAAATTTTATGACCCAAGACAATGCCTTCATTAACCATAAAGTGGCACTTCTCCCAATTCAAGACAAGATTAGTGTCTTCACATCTTTGCAAAACTCGATCAAGGTTGCTCAAGCAATCATCAAAAGAAGTTCCGTAAACGGAGTAATCATCCATGAAAACCTCAACAATCTTTTCACAAAAATCAGAGAATATAGCCATCATGCATCTTTGAAAGGTAGCAGGTGCATTACATAAACCAAAAGGCATACGTCTATAAGCAAAGGTGCCGAAAGGACAAGTAAAAGTGGTCTTTTCTTGATCCCCTTTTGACACAGGTATTTGGGAGAAACGAGAATAACCATCTAGAAAGCAAAAATGTGTATGTTTGGATAACCTTTCTAGCATTTGATCAATAAAAGGCAAAGGGTAATGATCTTTCTTAGTAGGTTTATTTAATTTGCGGAAATCAATTACCATCCTATAACCTGTAACAGTTCTTTGTGGGATCAATTCATCTTTATCATTAGGAACAACAGTCATACCTCCCTTCTTAGGGACACAATGGACATGACTTACCCACTGGCTACCAGCAACTAGATAGATAATACCTGCCTCTAGAAGCTTTAGTATTTCCTTCCTTACCACTTCTTTCATCTTAGGATTTAACCGTCGTTGATGATCAATAACTGGTTTAGCATCCTCTTCCAATTTTATCTTGTGTTGACATAAAGTGGGACTAATGCCCTTAAGATCATCCAGAGTATATCCAATAGCAGCACGGTGCTTCTTCAGAGTTTTCAATAATTTTTCTTCTTCCTGCTCTGAAAGGTTAGCACTGATAATAACATGATATATCTTCTTTTCATCAAGATAAACATACTTAAGATTATCAGGCAAAGGTTTAAGTTCAAACACGGGATCACCCTTGGGTGGAGGAGGATCCCCTAGGATTTCAACATGCAAGTTGTTTTTCAATACGGGTCCCTGCTTAAAGAATATTTCATCTATTTCCCTTCTCTCATTCATATACATATCATTTTCATGGTCTAGCGGATATTGTTCTAAGGGATCATTAGGGGGCACAGCAATAGAAGCAAGAACAATAAGTTCATCCTTACTAGGTAATTCTTTATCATGGGGTTGTCTACGGAATTTAGCAAAGTTAAAATCATGAGACATATCCCCTAAACCAACAGTAACAATATCTTTCACGCAGTCTATCTTAGCATTAACAGTATTCAAGAAGGGTCTACCAAATATAACGGGACAAAAATCATCTTGTGGGGGACCAAGAACAAGAAAATCAGCAGGGTATTTAACTTTCCCACATAAGACTTCAACATCTCTAACAATCCCAATTGGTGAAATATTGTCTCTATTAGCAAGCTTAATAGTGACATCAATACCTTCTAGCTCAACGGGTGCAATATCATGCATAATTTCATCGTATAAAGAAATGGGTATTACACTGGCACTAGGACCTACACCACACAAGCCATGATAGCAATGGTCTCCTATTTTAACGGAAATAATAGGCAAACCTACAATGGGTCTATGTTTATTCCTAGCATCGGGTTTGGCTATTCTAGTAGCTTACTCTTGGAGGTAAATAACATGTCCATCTAAATTTTGAACCAAGAGATCTTTAACCATAGCAACACTAGGTTCAGCTCTAATTTGCTCAGAGGGTGTAGGTGTTCTAGTATTACTCTTACGAACCATAGTTGAAGCTTTAGCATGATCCTTAATTCTATCACGGAAAGGTGGTTTCTCAATATAAGCAGTAGGAACAATATGATCAACATTATAAGTGATAGTCTTTTCCTTAACTTTAACAGGTTCAACTGCTTTTATTTCAATGGGAGGATGGTATTTAAACCACTTCTCCTTGGGAAGATCAACATGAGTAGCAAATGATTCACAGAAAGAAGCTACTATCTCAGAGTCAAGTCCATATTTAGTGCTAAATTCACGGAAAACATTGGTATCCATAAAAGCTTTAACACAATCAAACTTAGGGATCATACCTCACTCCTTACCTTCATCGAGATCCCAATCTTCAGAGTTGCGTTTAATTCTTCCAATAAATCCCATTTGAATTCAACAATCTTCATCATAAAAGAACCAGAACAAGAATTATCGAGCATGGTGCGATTATTTAGAGAAAGCCGATCATAAAATTTTTGAATGATCATTTTCCTTGAGAGCTCATGATTGGGGCATGAATATAACATTGACTTGAGCCTCCCCCAAGCTTGAGCGATGCTTTCTCCTTCGCGAGGCCAAAAAATATAAATATAATTATGATCACGATGAACCTGGTGCATAGGGTAGAACTTCTGATGAAATTCCAACTTCAGACGATTATAGTTCCATGATCCAATATCATCACATAGCCTAAACCATGTCAATGCATCTCCCTTCAAAGATAAAGGGAAGACCTTCTTCTTGATAACATCCCCGGGCATACCTGCAAGCTTAAATAATCCACAAACCTCATCCACATAGATTAGGTGTAAATCGGGATGCAGTGTTCCGTCTCTTGTAAAGGGATTATCTAGCAGTTTCTCTATCATACCCGAAGGAATTTCAAAGCAAACATTTTCAGTAGGTGCAGTAGGTTGAGGAGCAACTCTTTGCTCTTCTGGTCGGGGTGAATATACCCTGAACAAGCCCCTCAAAGGATGATGAGCCATAGTAACAAGTGACAGTAAATTTCAGCACACTGTATAATTTTTTCCTTACCAAATTCCACTTACCAAAGGCGCTTCACTCCCCGGCAACGGCACCAGAAAAGAGTCTTGATGACCCACAAGTGTAGGGGATCTATCATAGTCCTTTTGATAAGTAAGAGTGTCGAACCCAACAAGGAGCAGAAGGAAATGATAGGCAGTTTTCAGTAAGGTATTTTCTCCAAGCACTGAAATTATAGGTAACTGATAGTTTTGTGATAAGGTAATTGGTAGCAAGTAACAAAAGGTAAAAGTAAATAAGGTGCAAGAAGAAGGCCCAATCCTTTTTGTAGCAAAGGACAAGCCTGGAGAAACTCTTATATGGAGGAAAGCGCTCCCGAGGACACATGAGAATTATCGTCAAGCTAGTTTTCATCACGATATCTGATTCGCGTTCGGTACTTTGATAATTTGGTATGTGGGTGGACCAGTGCTTGGGTGTTGTCATTATTTGGACAAGCCTCCCACTTATGATTAACCCCTAATGCAAGCATCTGCAACTACAAAAGAAGTATTAAGGTAAACCTAACCATAACATGAAACAAGTGGATCCAAATCGGCCCCTTACGAAGCAACACATAAACTAGGGTTTAAGCTTCTGTCACTCTAGCAACCCATCATCTACTTATTACTTCCCAATGACTTCCTCGAGGCCCAAATAATGGTGAAGTGTCATGTAGTCGACGTTCGCATGACACCACTAGAGGAGAGACAACATACATCTCATCAAAATATCGAACGAATACCAAATTCACATGACTACTTATAGCAATACTTCTCCCATGTCCTCAGGAACAAAACTAACTACTCACAAGACATAATATTGTTCATGATCAGAGGGGTATTAATATGCATAATGGATCTAAACATATGATCTTCCAGCAAGTAAACCAACTAGCATCAACTACAATGAGTAATCAACACTACTAGCAACCCACAGGTACCAATATGAGGTTTGGGTACAAAGATTGGATACAAGAGATGAACTAGGGTTTGAGAGGAGATGGTGCTGGTGAAGATGTTGATGAAGATAACCCTCCCCAAGATGGGAGAG
Organism: Secale cereale; assembly: GCA_902687465.1. NCBI lineage: Eukaryota > Viridiplantae > Streptophyta > Magnoliopsida > Poales > Poaceae > Secale > Secale cereale. The sequence continues at coordinate 654,031,407 of LR738709.1, forward strand.
TTGTTGGTGATGACAGCGGTGATGATTTCCCCCTCCCGGAGGGAAGTATCCCCATCAAAACAGCTCTGCCGGAGCCCTAGATTGGTTACCGCCAAGGTTCCGCCTCGAGACGGCGGCGTCTGGTCCCGAAAGCCTCCCTCTAATTTTTTCCAGGTCAAAACACCTCATATAGGAGAAGATGGGCATCGGGGGGCCATCGGGGGGCCCACGAGGCAAGGGGGCGCGCCCCCACCCTCGTGGACAGGTGGTGCCCCCCTGGTGATCCTCTTTCGCCAGATATTTTTTATAATTTCTGAAACGGTATCCTGTGGAGTTTGAGAGCTTTTTGAGTTGTGCAGAATAGGTTTCCAGAGTTTTCTTCTTTTCCAGCCTAGAATTCCAGCTGCCGGCATTCTCCCTCTTCATGTCAACCTTGTAAAATAAGAGAGAAAAGGCATAAGTATTGTGACAAAACATGTAATAACAACCCATAATGCAATAAATATCAACATAAAAGAATGATACAAAATGGACGTCTCAACACCGCAAGATTGAACCCAAAGCCAAGCACTTCTCCCATTGCAAGAACTATAGATCTTGTAAGCCAAACCAAACCAATAATTCGAGGAGACTTGCAAGGATATTATAATCATACATAAAAGATTTCAGAAAATAATCAAATATTTCTCATAGATAATCTTGATCATAAACCCACAATTCATCGCTTGACAAACCCACCGCGAAAAGATTACATCGAATAGATCTCCTCGAAGATCGAGGAGAACTTTGTATTGTGATCCAAAAATAGGGAAGAAGCCATCTAGCTAATAACGATGGACGCGACGGTCTGTGGTAAACTACTCACAACTCATTGGTGAGGCTATGGTGTTGATGTAGAAGCACTCCGTGGTAGATCCCCCCTCTGACGGAGCTCCGGAACAGGCCCCAAGATGGGACCTCACTGGAACAGAAGGTTGCGGCGGTGGAATTAGGGTTTTCTCTGTTGCCTCGATGTTTTTAGGGTACATGGATATATATAGGCGGAAGGAGGGCATCAGGGGAGCCAGATGGGCCCCACGAGTGTGGGGGCGTGCCCAGGGGGAGGGGGCTCGCCCTGGACCCTCGTGGCCGCCTCCTTCGTTCCCTTGCGTGTACTCCAAGTCTTCTGGGTAGATACAGTTCCAAAAATCACTCTCCCGAAGGTTTCATTCCGTTTGGACTCCGTTTGATATTCCTTTTCCGCGAAACCCTGAAATAGGCAAAAAACAACAATTTGCACTAGGCCTTGGGTTAGTAGGTTAGTCCCCAAAATAATATAAAAGTGTATAATAAATCACATTAAACATCCAAAACAGAATATATAATAGCATGGAACAATAAAAAATTATAGATACGTTGGAGACGTATCAAGCATCCCCAAGCTTAATTCCTACTCGTCTTCGAGTAGGTAAATGGTTAAAACAGAATTTTTGATGTGGAATGCTAACTAACATAATTCTCAATGTAATTCTCTTTGTTGTGGCATGAATGTTCAGATTCGAAAGATTCAAGATAAAAGTTCATATTAACATAAGAATAATAATACTTCAAGCATACTAACAAAGCAATCATGTCTTCTCAAAATAACATGGCCAAAGAAAGTTCATCCCTACAAAATCATATAGTTAGGCTATGCTCCATCTTCGTCACACAAAATATCCCAATCATGCACAACCTCGGTTTCAGCCAAGCACTTGTTTCATACTTCAATTTTTTCAAACTCTTTCCACTTTCACGCAATATATGAGCGTGAGCCATGGACATAAAACTATGTGGAATAGAGTGGTGGTTGTGGAGAAGACAAAAGGAGGAATATGGTCTCACATCAACTAGGCATATCAATGGGCTATGGAGATGCCCATCAATAGATATCAATGTGAGTGAGTAGGGATTGCCATGCAACGGATGCACTAGAGCTATAAATGTATGAAAGCTCAACAAAATAAACTAAGTGGGTGTGCATCTAACTTGCTTGCTCACGAAGACCTAGGGCATTTGACGAAGCCCATCGTTGGAATATACAAGCCAAGTTCTATAATGAAAATTCCCACTAGTATATGAAAGTGACTAAACAAGAGACTCTCTATCATGAAGAACATGGTGCTACTTTGAAGCACAAGTGTGGAAAAAGATAGTAGCATTGTCCCCTTTCTTCTTTTTTCTCCCTTTTTTTGGGACTTTTTTCTTTGGCCTTTCCTTTTTTTTTTCTTTTTTTTCTTTGGGACAATGCTCTAATAATGATGATCATCACACTTTTATTGATTTACAACTCGATACTAGAACAAAGTATGACTCTATATGAATGCCTCCGGCGATGTACCGGGATGTGCAATGAATCAAGAGTGACATGTATGAAAAATTATGCATGGTGGCCTAGCCACAAATACGATGTCAACTACATGATCATGCATGGCAATATGACAATGATGATGTGTCATAACAAACGGAACGGTGGAAAGTTGCATGGCAATATATCTCGGAATGGCTATGGAAATGCCAGGATAGGTAGGTATGGTGGCTGTTTTGAGGAAGGTATATGGTGGGTGTATGGTACCGGCGAAAGTTGTGCGGCACGAGAGAGGCTAGCAATGGTGGAAGGGTGAGAGTGCGTATAGTCCATGGACTCAACATTAGTCATAAAGAACTCACATACTTATTGCAAAAATCTACAAGTCATCAAAACAAAGTACTACACGCATGCTCCTAGGGTTGAGGTTGGTAGGATTTAACCATCGCTCCCCCGACCTCCACAGAAAGGATGACACTAAATGAAATACCTCATGCTTCAAATTTGTCACACAACGGTTACCATACGTGCATGCTACGGGACTTGCAAGCCTTAACGCAAGTATTTCTCAATTCACAACTACTCTACTAGCATGAATCTAATATCACCATCCTCATATCTCAAAACAATCATCAAGTATCAAACTTCTCTTAGTATACAATGCACTTTATGTGAAAGTTTTTACTATACCCATCTTGGATGCCTATCATATTAGGACTAGTTTTATAACCAAATCACATTACCATGATGTTCTAAAAGACTCTCAAATAGGTAGAAGTGAAGCATGAGAGATCAACAATTTCTACAAAATAAAACCACCACCGTGCTCTAAAAGATATAACTGAAGCACTAGAGCAAAACTATCTAGCTCAAAAGATATAAGTGAAGCACATAGAGTATTCTAATAAATTCTAAACCATATTTATCTCTCTCAAAAGGTGTGTCCAACAAGGATGATTGTGGCAAACTAAAAAGCAAAGAATCAAATCATACATGACGCTCCAAGCAAAACACATATCATGTGGTGAATAAAAATATAATCTCAAGTATAGTTACCGATAGACGAAGACGAAAGAGGGGATGCCTTCTCGGGGCATCCCCAAGCTTAGGCTTTTGGTTGTCCTTGAATTTTACCTTGGGGTGCCTTGGGCATCCCCAAGCTTAGGCTCTTGCCACTCTTGGTTCCATAGTCCATCAAAGCCATACTCAAAACTTGAAAACTTCACAACACAAAACTTAGCCAAAAATCTCGTGAGCTCCATTAGTATAAGAAAACAAACCACCACTCAAAGGTATTGTAATGAACTCATTCTTTGTTTATATTGGTGTTAAACCTACTGTATTCCAACTTCTCTATGATTCATATTCCCCAATACTACTCATAGATGCATCAAAATAAGCAAACAACACACGAAAAATAGAATCTGTCAAAAATAGAATAGTCTGTAGTAATCTGTAACTTTCGAATACTTTTGTAACTCCAATTTTTTTTGAAATAAATTGGTAAACATGAGGAATTTGTCTATCAATCTTTTGCAAAAATAATAAACAAAATAGCACTCTCCAGTAAAATCTGGTGGCTAATCTCGTGAGCGCTAAAGTTTCTGTTTTTTTACAGCATGATCATATAAACATCACACAAGTCTTCCCAAAGGTTCTACTTGGCACAAACACTAATAAAAAAAAACCACATCTAAACAGAAGCTAGATGCAATATTTATTCCTAAACAGAAGCAAAAACAAATAAAATAAAATTGGGTTGCCTCCCAACAAGCGCTATCGTTCAACACCCCTAGCTAGGCATGATACTAGAATAGATCTAGGTATTGCCATCTTTGGTAGGAAATTCTTCAATTAAGCGCTTATAATTCTTCGGAACTTCTTTATTCGTATTGATAATAAAACTTCTAGGCAAGAAATCAAGAAATTCATTTGTATCAAAAGGTTCTCTTGCGAAAGTGAGAAAGTTGGGATGAACACTTATAGACTTGAGATCCGCAATTTCCTTACTAGATGGTTCACCCTTATTTTTCGGAACATACATAAACTTGGCCAATTTAGTGGTAGAAGGATTCGAAGTAGTTTTCATAGCAGAAAGAGCAGACCCTACATTAGTAATTATATCCTCAAGTTTATCGATTCTAGCGGAATCTTGATCTATTCTCTCTTTAACTATGGGTTCCTTTTCTTTAAAAAAATCAGAATAACTCCTACCTTGGATCCATATTGGGTAATTTGGTTGTGGATCTTCCTATCCAAACTTTCAATCAACTCTATAGTAGCAACTTTGTTTTCAATAATTTCAAGCCTTTGCATAACATGTTCCAGAGTTAAAACAATTCCATTAACCAGAAGAGGTGGTGGACCAAACAATTCAGTCATAGCATTATAAGAATCAAAAGTATGGCTACCCAAGAAATTCCCTCTGGTAATGGTATCAAGAATATATCTATTCCACGGACTGATGCCAACATAAAAATTGCGAAGAAGCATAGAAGTGGAAAGCTTCCTAGTAGATCTATTTTGAGCATTGCAAATTCTATACCTGGCATCTTTTAGATTTTCCTCCTCCCTTTCTTTAAAATTAAGAACCTCACTCTCAGGAGTATTGATAATGATAGGTGTGCTAGCCATGACGGCAAGGCAAAGCGAATGGTAAACACATGGCAAAAAGAAGGGCAAATAAAACGGCAAGGGTGAAGTGGGGGAGAGGAAAACAAAAGGCAAATAAATGTAATGCGAAGGATAAGGGTTTGTGATAGGTACTTGGTATATGACTTTTGCGTAAGCCTCCCCGGCAACGACGCCAGAAATTCTTCTTGCTACTTCTCGAGCTTGCGTTGTATTCCCTCGAAGAGGAAGGGGTGATGCAGCACAGTAGCGTAAGTATTTCCCTCAGTTTTTGAGAACCAAGGTATCAATCCAGTAGGAGACCACGCGCGAGTCGCTCGCACCTGAACAAACAAATAAGAACTTCGCAACCAACGTGTTAAGGGGTTGTCAACCCCTTTACGGTCACTTACGAAAGTGAGATCTGGTAGATAGGATAGTATAATTGTCGGTGTACTAAAGTAGGGGTACCTTAGTATCCCGACTTGTGCATGGGCAGTAGCAGCGTCCCGTGGTCAGGCTCACCACGCGCCCGCCAAGGCCCACTCTGGTTCCCTTGAAGCCATTCAAGAACAAAGTATTCGAGTTAAGAAACAAGACCCCGGCAAGAGGAGCTTGCCGGGAAGGCCGCTCCAGGCTCAAGATCATCCCTTCTGCACAAGACCCTGGCAAGAGGAGCTTGCCAGGAAGGCCAAAGAACAACATTTCAGAAGACATACCGTGGCGCATCGCGCGCCCCGGCAAGACCCGAAGAGCGACAAACTTCCGGGCCCGGCAAGATAGCGACCGCGGCAAGGAGCTTGCCGCGGCAAGCTTCCACTGTGTGCCTGCGCTCCAGCTCATCTGGCCACGCGTCGCCCTAGGGCCCTTCCTGGGGCACGTGGCGGATGGCTGTGCAGCCTGGGGTACACGGTGGCAAGCCACGATGACGAACCTACCGTCGTGGCGAACGGAGACGCCCGGACGGACGCTTTTTACACTGTTTGGGGCGACGGTGACGGGCATTCAATGCCCTTGTCCCCCACCGTCTGGGTTAGGTATAGACCACTGTGCATACACTGTTCATGCACTGTTACAACTACCACCAATTTTACGCTTTTACCCTCATCTACGTTGACACCTGTCGGTGACCCCTTTGAGCTATAAAAGGAGGCCCATGCACAACGTAGGGGAGGTTCCGAAACTTGATCACTCTCACGCTCGGTGTAGCCAGTACTGTAGATCTTCTTGCTCCCGAGCCAAGAACTCAATACGACCAAGGCAGGAGTAGGGTTTTACGCATCCGTGCGGCCCGAACCTGGGTAAACTGCTCGCGTGTGCACCTCGATCCGCTCTTTGTGCTCCCTCCGCTCCCTTGCCGTACCGAAAAGGGGCTCCGGTCCCATAGGTGTTCGTGGGCGATCAGTTTCCCCGACATCTTTGGCGCGCCAGGTAGGGGGCGTCGAGGTTGTGCGAACCTGATCTGGCGTTCACGCGGGCGCAATCTTCAGCAACTTCATCAACCTCTCCAGCTTCATCGACATGCCGCCGAAGAAGAAAGCTTCGGAGGTAGGAGGCCCGTCCGCGTCGATCCCACCACCACCAGAACCGACGGTTAGTGGGGTAGACGCTGGCGGAAGGGCGGACGCCGGCGAGGAAACTCATGGCGCCGCCAAGTCCAAGGACAAGACGGACGACCGGGCGAACTCCAAGGCCTCGGCGTCCGTGCACGCACCGCGCCACTCTCAGGAGGCGCCAGATCGGCAGCGGCGTAGTACGCACGGTACCATCCGCTTGCTGGGACAAGGACAAGCTGGCGGGTCGCGGGACGCTCAAGGCCAGCGTGCTAGCACGAGCAAGGCGCGGTCGCCGGGGCGGGAACCTGCTCCTTCTAACGCTGTTAGAAGTCCGAGCATATCTCGCTCCTCGCACCGCTCGCCACCGCTCCCCTCCACTCCAGCAGAAGCTCTAGCTAGAGCTCAGCTGCTCCTCGACTTCCCTCCAGCGGCAGACAAGGCCGAAGGCTGGAGGGCCACCATCCAAAGCCTCATCGCCTTCGCCAACAACGACACGCCGCAGCAGCCGGCGACGTCACGGCCGCGGCAAGTCAGCCAAGCGAAGGCCGATGGAGACAAGATCGCCGAGGGTGCAACTACCGTGCACTCCCCGCCGCGGAAGCAGAAGTCGCCGACCCGTCGGATCAACGTCGACGACGACTCCACGGCGTCGTCGGATCCGCGGGCTCGCCACGATCAGCGCCAAGTCCTGGACGGCAGGCGACAAGAAGACGCTCGAACTCGCATCGAGCGTCGGAGAGAAGCACGAAGACAGTCCGATCAACGCGCTGGGACTGCTGTCGACATGCACGCGCCCGGTGAACCAGGCGACTTGCCGTACACGGCAGGTTGCCCTGCATTCACCCGTGAGCTGCGGCAAGTCCAGTGGCCCAGCATGAAGAACTTCAAGCCCGACGTACCCGAGAAGTGCGACGGCAAGACCCATCCATCGGAGTTCCTCAGCATCTACACCATTGCGGTGCAGGCTGCCGGGGGACGCGACGAGAAGATACTAGCCAACTACTTCCCGCTCGTGCTTAAGCCAAACGTCAGATCTTGGCTTATGCACTTGCCGGAGAACTCCATCTCTTCTTGGGCAGACCTGTGCCACCAGTTTGTCGGCGCCTTCACGGGCGGCCACAAACCCCACGGCCAGGAAAGTGATCTCCACATTCTTGCCCAGAAGGAGGGAGAGTCCCTGCGAAAGTACATCCAGAGGTTCAGCCGCGTTCAGCACAACATCCCGGACGTCCACCCTGCCGCGGTTATTAGCGCGTTCCATCAGAACGTGCGTAACCGCCGGATGAGGGAGGAGATGGCGATGACCAAGATTCGAGACGTCAGCGAGCTTTACGCTCTGGCTGACAAGTGTGCGCGCGCTGAAGAAGGGAGGAGACTCCCCGGAGAGGATACTGGAGCAGGAGGAATAGACAGCGAGGATGCGGCCCCGGCAAGGAAAAACCGGCGGCAGAATAACAAGAAGAAGAAGAACAAGGAAGTATTGGCTGTGGAGAAATCCGGCAAGGAGGCTGGCGACAAGAAAGCTCACGCTGGTGACTCTGGCAAGGAGCCTGCCACTGTAGCCGCCGCCGACAAGCAGGACGGCTCCGACAAGCAGTACTGCAAGATCCACCGCACCAAGGGCCACAATCTCCAGAACTGCAAGAGAGTCGAATACCTCGTCGAGCAGCAGAAGGCTGAGTATGAGCGACGCGACAAGGAGAAGGCCCAAGAGGGCGGAGGAGAGTCCGGCAAGAAGCGGCCATTCAATGGCCGGGGAGGACGCCGCGGCAAGGCCAAGCAGCGGCAAGGAGACAAACCTCCCCGCGGCTGCGACAAGGACGAAGACGAAGACGACGATGAGGACATGGATGACGGAGACAACATCGAGCAGGTGTTCCAGAAGGCCACAGAAGTTCTGTGCGTCGATGGAGGTGCCTCTCTGCATACTTCCCACCGCCAACTCAAACAATGGGTGCGGGAAGTTAATGCAGCAGAGCCACCCGTCGAATCGCGCAGGCTACTGCAGTGGTCCAGCACGCCCATCATCTTCGACCTTGAGGACCACCCCGACCGCACAACGGCGGTCGGGTGCTTGCCGATGTTGGTTTCACCAACCATCCGCAACCTCAAGGTCACCAAGATGCTGGTTGACGGCGGGGCCGGCCTCAACTTGATCTCCTCCGCTGTGATCCGGAAGCTGCAGATCACCGACAGCGAGCTCGAAGAAACCGGAACATTCCAAGGGACCAACCCGGGAAGGAGCAAGCCGAAGGGGAAGATCACGCTGCCAGTGACCTTTGGCGGAGAGCTGAACTTCAGGACTGAGAGGATAACCTTTGACGTTGCCGATATCCCGTTGCCATACAATGGGATACTTGGCCGTCCGGCGCTCGCCAAGTTTATGGCAGCCTCTCACTATGCATATAACATGCTCAAGATGCCAGGGCCAATAAGCGTCATCTCTGTCCCCGACGACAAGAAGGACGCGCTTATCTGTGCCGACAAGATCTACCGGGATGCAGCAGCCGTGGCAGACAGCAAGACACTTGCCGCTGAAGCTCCCGGGGGGAAGAACAAGACCAAGTCCGGCAAGAGCTCTGGGGCCCACTCCGGCAAACGCACCTCTTCGGAGTGCTGCGCTGCCGTCGAGGACGCACCATCGAGCTCCACTGGCAAGTGCAAGAAAGGAATGGCAGCTCCACCCGCAACCAAGAAGGTGTCCGCCAAGGAGGACGACACTGGTGGAACTTTCACCATCAGTGCTACGCTCGACCCCAAATAGGAAAGCGCGCTCGTTGCTTTCCTGCGGGCGAATGTCGATGTGTTTGCATGTCAACCATCTGACATCCCCGGCGTTCCCAAGAAAGTAATTGAGCACAAGCTTGCTGTTTGTCCTCACGCGCGGCCCGTCAAGCAGAAGGTCAGGAAGCAAGCGGTGGAGAGCCAAGAGTTTATAGCTGAGGAGATCAAGAAGTTGGAAGCAGCGGGCCTGGTTAGAGGTGTACTTCATCCCACGTGGCTGGCCAATCCAGTTGTCGTGCGCAAGGCTAATGGGAAGTGGAGACTTTGTATAGACTTCACTGATGTGAATAAAGCTTGTCCCAAGGATCCATTTCCCTTGCCGCGCATTGACCAGATCGTTGACTCCACGGCTGGATGTGAGTTGCTTTCATTTCTTGATGCATACTCCGGATACCACCAGATATTCATGGCTGAGGAAGATGAAGAGAAGACCGCATTCATTACTCCATGTGGCACTTACTGTTTCATACGCATGCCCTTTGGATTGAAGAATGCGGGCTCAACATTCGCAAGGGTAGTCCACACAGCTTTTGAGCCACAGATACACAGGAATGTGGAAGCATACATGGATGATATAGTGGTCAAGAGCAAGGACAAGGATACCCTGATTCAAGACCTAGAAGAAACTTTTGTGAATCTGCGCAAGATACAACTCAAGCTCAACCCCGAGAAGTGCGTCTTCGGAGTCCCCTCCGGCAAGCTTCTCGGGTTCTTTGTGTCCCAGAGGGGGATTGAAGCCAATCCCGACAAGATCAAAGCCATCGAGCAGATCGAAGCCCCGAAGCGCGTCAAGGATGTACGAAGGCTTGCTGGCTGCGTGGCCGCCCTCAGCAGGTTCATTTCTAAGTCTGCAGAACGCGCCCTGCCGTTTTTCAAAATCTTGAAAAAGGCAAGTCCTATGAAATGGACTCCGGAAGCGGAGGCAGCGCTGCAAGACTTGAAAGGATACCTGTCCTCCACTCCAATACTTGTCGCACCTAGGCCACAAGAGAAGTTGCTGCTGTACTTAGCAGCAACCAATCAAGTGGTTAGTGCTGTGTTGGTAGCGGAGAGGGAGGCAGATGAGGAGCCCACGGCCCCGGCAAGCACATCCAGCGACAAGCAGGGGGCTTTCCCGACAAGCTCTGGCCCCGACAAGGACGAGTCTGCGCAGACGCAAGGAGAAGTGCGAAAGAAGATGGTGCAGCGCCCAGTCTATTTTGTTAGTTCCCTCCTGCAGGGGGCTAGGTCAAGATACTCTGGGGTGCAGAAACTGCTTTTCGGCCTCCTTATGGCCTCGAGAAAGCTGCGCCACTACTTCGAAGCACATGAGATAACAGTGGTCACTCACTTTCCGTTGAAAAGGATATTGCAAAATCCAGAAGCAACAGGTAGGATTGTCGAGTGGCCACTGGAGCTGTCAAGCTTTGGTCTTAAGTTTGAAAGCACTTCAACTATCCAGAGCAGAGCATTGGCAGAGTTCATAGCAGAATGGACACCAACACCAGATGAAGAAGTTCCAGAGACAAGTATCCCCGTCAAAGAAGCAAGCAAAGAATGGATAATGTACTTCGATGGTGCCTTCTCGCTGCAAGGCGCCGGTGCTGGTGTGTTACTCATAGCACCCACCGGAGAGCACCTCAAGTACGTTGTCCAAATGCACTTTCCCAAGGAGCAAGCAACAAACAATACTGCAGAGTATGAAGGTTTGCTTGCCGGCCTCAGGATTGCGGCTGAACTTGGGATCAAGAAGCTGATTGTGCGGGGAGATTCGCAGTTGGTTGTCCGACAAGTGAACAAGAGCTACCAAAGCCCATTGATGGAAGCTTATGTCGACGAAGTGAGAAAGCTTGAGGAACACTTTGAGGGCCTGCAGATGGAGCACATTCCAAGAGCTCAAAATGATATTGCAGATGGCCTCTCAAAGTGTGCTGCAACGAAGTTACCTGTGGAACCAGGGATCTTCGTGCTCAAGCTAACTCAACCATCCGTTACACCATCAATTGGGCAAAGCAAGAAGAGAAAGTTGGTCTCCGGCGACTACTTGCCGGCGGACCTTCCTGAAGCCGCCGCCAAGGTCCCCAAGATCAACGACCAAGTTGCTGAGGAACAGTCTGCTCCTGCGGACCCTAGGGTTCGTACAGTTGAAGCAGGCGCTCCCGACAAGTCTTGCCCTGGCAGGCTTGCCGGGGGGCGTCCAGCTCCGGCAGAGCCGCATGTTCTTGCCGTAGAAGCTGACGTTCCCGCAGCAGTCCTGATGCCTTTAGTCCTTGTTGTTGAGCCTCAGGCTCCAGCATGGGCACAACAAATCGTCCGTTTTCTTCAAACTGGAGAACTTCCCGAAGAACCAGAAGGGATTGAGAGGATTACCTGGCAGTCAAGTATGTACCAGTTCATCGGCAACGAATTGTACAGAAGAAGACTCAATGGTGTCAGATTGAAGTGCATTTCCCGGGAAGATGGACAGAAGCTGTTGGCAGAAATACACGGAGGCATATGTGGCCACCACATTGGCGCAAGAGCACTTGCCGGGAAGGCGTTCCGGCAAGGTTTCTTTTGGCCAGAAGCCCTCCAAGATGCAACTGCACAAGTAACCAAGTGTGAAGCGTGCCAGTTCCATGCCAAGCAAATTCATCAACCAGCTCAAGCTCTCCAGACGATCCCTTTGTCCTGGCCCTTTTCGGTCTGGGGGCTCGACATCCTCGGCCCCTTTCCCCGCGCAGTCGGGGGCTTTGAGTACTTGTACGTCGCCATCGACAAGTGCACAAAGTGGCCAGAAGTGGAACCAGTGAGAAAGGTGACCACACAGTCAGCAGTCAGGTTCTTCAGGTCAATTGTCTGCCGTTTCGGAATCCCTAACAGGATCATCACCGACAACGGTACACAGTTCACAAGTCGCACCTTCATGCAATACGTCCAAGACCTTGGCGCCAAGGTCTGCTTTGCTTCTGTTGCTCACCCGAGGAGCAATGGTCAAGCAGAGAGGGCAAACGCTGAAGTGCTGCGCGGACTCAAGACAAGAACTTTCGACAGGCTGCGCAAGTGCGGAAGAAACTGGATTGAGGAGTTGCCGGCGGCACTTTGGTCAATCAGGACGACACCAAATCGAGCCACCGGACAGACCCCCTTTGCTCTTGTCTATGGAGCAGAAGCAGATCTCCCCACGGAACTCGTATACGGATCTCCTCGAGTACTCGCTTACGATGAGCTCGAGCAAGAGCAGCTGCGACAAGATGATGCACTGCTCCTCGAGGAGGACCGTCTCCAGGCTGCTGTACGAGCTGCTCGATACCAGCAGGCTTTGCGCCGCTACCATAGCCACAAAGTCAAGGCCAGGAGTCTCGAGGAAGGCGACCTTGTTCTTCGGCGTGTTCAGTCCGCCAAGAATTCCAACAAGTTGACGCCGAAGTGGGAAGGCCCTTATCGGGTGAGACAAGTCACAAGGCCCGACGCTGTCCGCCTTGAGACCGAAGAAGGCTTACCGGTGAGCAACTCCTGGAACATAGAGCATCTTCGCAAGTTTCATCCATAAGGCGCGGTTGCCGTGATCCGCTCCGGCAACCACCTTTTGTACAAGTATTGCCGCTGTTGCATGTAAACCTTTGTACAAAGCCGGGCGTAGACCCCGTGCATCAGTAAAACCTTTCGTGCTTCGCACGGCTTGTCGTTTCATGCATTCTTGTTTTCATTGCATGTGTTATCTGACACTTTGTGCAGCACACGATCCCGGTAAGCAATAACAAGCCGCAAGGCTCCATATCTATGTTTCCTCCCTTCTTCCCTTTTCTCTCAAGTAGAAGACGTGTTCCTCGCGCACAAGTTTGCCGGGGGGGAAGGAGACCGTGGTATGGACCAAGTGCTGTTCAAGAAAGGAAAGCCTCGCCGGGAAGCAAACAACCCACGAAAGCTAAGTTGCCAAAGTTTGAGCATTCAAAATTTTTAAAATTCTTTGTTATCTTCCTTGAACGACCACACTTTGTATGGAAAACCTGTGCGCGGAGGAACCTACCCGTGGCTAGCCGCGCCCTTACTTTGTTTTGAGCACGCTCAACGGCTTAAGTGAGCTGCGACAAGTGTCGCTCCCTTACTTCGTTTTCGAGTTCGCTCAACAATCTAAGTGTGCTGCGACTAGCTACGGCAAGGTTTCTTGCCGGCAGGAGCATTGCCAGCAGGCTGCTGAAGTTCCGCACTCAGCGCTCGCGGCAAGGGTCCCTTTGCCGGCAAGTTTCCTAAAAGCGTAGGGTGAGAAGCGTACAAAGTAAAGGAATCGAACAAGGGAGATAACGCTGCATCACTTACCCAAAATAAAGTTGTATTACAATATTGCTTGTCGCTGATTCTAATAAACTACTGTCCATGGCATGGTTCACAGCGACAAAGGGAAGCAGAAAGAAGAAAGCCTAGTCTACACGGTCGCCGTCGACTCTCCTGATCTTGCCCACCTTGGCCACGATGTGGGCAACTTGGGCCTTCAACGCCTCCAGGTCAGCATCGGGTGGCAAGGTCCGGAGGACGTTCTCAAGGTTGATCCCGGGGTTGCGATAGACGATCTTCGACAACACCCGTTCCACGGTACCCGTGCAAAGCCGGCGTGCCTCGTTCGCCAGCTGTGTGGGAAGTCTTTCCCGTAGCTGCGCGAGGGCCGGCGCCACTCCTCTGAAGAACAAGCTCAGCTTGGCGCTGTGGGGGAGGTTCTCGTCGGGGGAGTACACGAGGTGCTCCGTCCCCAGCGCCACCATCTCCTTGTCGATGTTGGCGGCGGCGGAGACGAGCTCCTCGGTCCACCGCTCCACCGTCTCCCTGAAGTTGTTTTGCGTAACGGCGACGCTGTCCAGCAAGGCTCTCTCAGCACGAAGTTCCTCCTTCAGATCCGTCTCCCTGTTCCGGGCCCCGTCAAGTGACTCGGTGAGGGTGGAAACCTTCAGCTCCAAGTCTGCAATGGAATCCTTGGCGTCGTTGAGCTCCTTGCCCTTGTCGGAGAGACGGACCTGCAGCTCCGAGTGGCTGTGGGCGTCTTTCTCCCTTTCAAGTTTGAGCGCGGCAACCTTCTCCTCGCTCGTCTTCAGGTTGAGCTCCAACTGCGCCACCCTCGCCTCCAGGTCCCTCTTGGCGGTCTCTACGACAGCAGTGGCATCCCTCGCCTCTTGCAGAGCCCCGCCAATGGACTGCTCGTGCGCGGCAAGGTCGTCCTCGTGGCTATCGAGGTCGACCTTCCGCTGGTTTAGCTCTCCTTCCCGCCGAGACAGATCCTCGGCGGCCAGTCGTTGCTGCTCTTCAGCTGCGGCCTTCTTGAGGATGAACGCTTGGTGCGCCTCGGCGAGCTCCTCGCGCTCCTCCGCCAAGTTCTGGAGGGCCGCTTGGTTGGCGGCGCGGAGCTCCGCGGCGCGCTTCTCCAAGTCAACGCCAGCCTTGGCAGCCAGAGCCTCTCGGGAGTCCAACTTGGCCTGCCTGGCCCGGTACAAGGCCAGAAGCCGGCGCAGGAGCTGCTCCTCTTCGGGCTCATTGCTGCTGCCGGGCGCGTCGACAAGCCTTAGCCCGGCGGAGGCAAGGACTTCTCCGTCGAAGTTCTCCCCCTCCGCGGGTGCCCTTGATGAGGACGCCCACGGGACTTGGATGAAGACCCCGTTGGCGGCCTCCAGATACACACCCGGCCCAGCCGCGGCGGCGGAGGGGTCGGCGGCCGGCGCAGCGTCCGACGCTCCTGCGGCCTCAGGGCCGTCAGTGCGGTCGCCGGTCCCTTCCCCAGCTGTCGCGTCAGCGGCCGGGGCGGTCTCCTCGGCGGCTGGCTCGTTGGCGCCGGCCATTCCTTCAGCGGTGGTGGCGTCGCCAGCATTGCCGCGCCCGTCCTCCTCGGCGATGGCCTCTGTCTCCATCGGCTCCGGGGCGGGCGGATCTGATAGAAGAAAAAGAAAAGAAAGAATCGTCAAGAAAATATCCAAAAAGAAGAATTCGAGAAAAGGAAAGTACAAGGGTTACCTGCGCGGGCCTCTTCCTCTACGGGGATCCTTGCCGGGAGTTCTCCCTTGGCGGCGTAGTAATGGCTCCCGCCGGCGGAGGGCCGCTGGCGCCTTCCCTTGACGGGGTGCCCACCCTTGTCGGGGTGCTCGCCTTTGGCGGGGTACTCGCCCTTGGCGGAGTACCCGCCCTTGGCGGAGCACTCTCCCTCGCCGGGGAGCTCCTCCTTGGCGGGGAAGGTGGGGCGAGCGGCTCGTCGGGAGCAGTCTCTTGACGCTCCTGCGGCTGCGGCTCCACTTCTACACAAGTCAACAAGCAAACAAGACATTAGCGAAGATAAGAAGCTCAAGCGCGCCCGATAAGCAGAAAAGTGAATAGAAGACTTACGCTGGGGGCTGCGCTGGGGGCTGCCCTGCGGGGCAGCTGGCTGGTCCGACAAGCCTGTCACGGGCGCATCTCCTGCCGCGGCGACGGGCTCGTCGTCCTCAAGGTCAACCACCGGGATCTTGGCCCTCTTCGCCATCCTCTGGGTCAGGGTCCTGGAAGCCAAACAAGATCAGTACCAAGCAAGGGAAATTCAAGACAAGAGCAAAAAAAATCAGAAGAACTAAGAGTTGCAAGTGCTTACTCTTCCTCCTCCTCGTCGGAACTGAGGGCAGAGAAGTCGAAGTCCGCCTCGCGCGTCCCGGCGCGAGGAGCTGGAGGAGTAGGCTCCCTCGGGCGCTTGGCGGGCTCCGGAGCCGTGGTCTGAGAAGACCCTGCTCCGGTCGTCGCCGAAGCCCGAGGAGCGGAAGGAGCGCCAGAGCCAGTTCAGGAAGATCCCCCTCCGCTTGCCGCTGAGGCGCGGGGCGCCTCCTTGACGGCCCTGCTCGTCGTGGTGGCACGCGTCGAGCGACGCTGCGGCTGCTGTCGGGGCGCCGGCTGCCTCGCCGTGTCAGCGGTTTTGCGGAGGCGCTTCCTTGGCTGCGGCGGAGGACTCGATGGTGGCGGAGAATTTTCCGAAGATGAGGAGGCGTCGTCGAGGTTCAGGGACCCGCCCGAGTCTTCGTCGGAATCGCCCGATTCGGCGTCATCCTCGGCGGGCTCACTGGACTCAATGTCCTGCCCGGCAGCCTCGCTCGTCCCGGCAGGCTCCCCGGCAGGTCTCCGCATTTTGAGGATTTCTTCCTCCTCTGCCCGGCTCACTGCATCCGCTGCTTCCGCTTCCTCCACGGTGTACCCAAACTCACACGCGGCCTCAGCTGCGGCTGCCTCCTCCATTCTGTTGGCTATATACGCCACATCCCGGTCGGTAGTCGCGCGGGTGAGACCCTTCTTCTCTTCAAGGTTGATCGGCTGCTCAACCAAGTTGTCGACGAAAGTTTGTGTAGTCTCTTCTGAAGGCGGCAGCCAAGTGGAATTCACCCCGTGGGAATCGCACAGAGGCATTGCCGCTCGGATAGCGCTAAGGGAAGAATTGTTGCAAAGAGGAACTACTCCCCGCGACGGAGCAAACCACTCCGGGTGCTTGGGGTCATGCTTGAACAGCGAGCGGATCATTCCTTTGAGTTCCAAGACAGTGAAGTTGTAGTTCAGGCCGGGGCGCAGCCTCATGCGGTCTGCCGCGTTGCCGAACTCCCAAGCAGGCCTCTTCCTCTCCTGCAGGGGAGCAATGCGGCGGCGAAGGAAATCAGCCCCGACCTCACCTACAGTAAGGTTGGCGGCCCGGAGGCGAAGGATCCTAGTAAGGGCAATCTTCAGCTTCTCATCCTCCGGGGCCAAGTCACTCCAATCCTTGCCGCGCACTATTGCAGTCCGGCGCGGCGAGGTGAATTGCTGAGGTTCATCTTCCATAACCCAGCACCAATCAGCCCTCCACTCTTCCCACTTGCCGCGAAGCTCTCCAATCAAGTACGCCTCTTTCTTGTTGAGCCTAAAGATCCAGGAGATGCCACCAGAGAGTGGGGACCCAGACTCTACTCTAGGTGTGAAGAAGTGGCGGAAGAGAGCTACGTTGGGGTGGACCCCGACAAAGTTTTCGCACAGATGTGCGAAAACGGCCATAGTGAGGACAGCATTCGGGGTGAAATCGAGGAGATGGAATCCATACGTGTTCATCACGTCGCAGAAAAACTCAGAGTACAGAGGACAAAGACCACAGTGGAAGAACAGAGCAAATTAGTAGTAACCTCCCGGATACATGTCGCAGGCTTCGGCGGGGAGGACTCTGGTGCGCGGGTGAGCCTTTGTCTCCCTCGCCCAGAACAAGTAATACTTGTCCCTCAGCTCCCTCGCGCCGAGCCTCGGTGGGAAGACCACCATCCTCTTCCGCATTGCTGCCAGCTTCGCCGCCTTGTCGGACTTCTCGCTCTTCGCCTTGCTGCTCTTCGGGGCCATGGCGGGGACGGCGAGAGGGGTCGGCGGCACCGGGGAGGCTGGCGGCGGTGGAAGAGAGGTGGAGCTCGGCTCTCTGTCGACCTTTGGGGAGGCGGAGAGCGGCGGGGGTTTCTGGAGATTGAAGACGCAATGAAGCAATGGGGGGAAACTGCCCCTGCTTCCTCTGCTTTTAAGGGGGAAGTGGGGGACGTTCCGCATTTTCCCATTAAAGAAACAGGCCACGATCTCTCCCACGACGCCGCAATCGACGCGTGCCGTTAGGGAGGGATGCGGCGAATACGGAGTGGGAAACGGCGCGCCGTGGGCCGTGTGTGCCCGTGCACTGTTTTGGGCCTGGCCCAACAGCGCTCGGCACCGTGTGTGGGCCAGGCCCGGGGGCTCCTGTCGGTGTACTAAAGTAGGGGTACCTTAGTATCCCGACTTGTGCACGGGCAGTAGCAGCGTCCCGTGGTCAGGCTCACCACGCGCCCGCCAAGGCCCACTCTGGTTCCCTTGAAGCCATTCAAGAACAAAGTATTCGAGTTAAGAAACAAGACCCCGGCAAGAGGAGCTTGCCGGGAAGGCCGCTCCAGGCTCAAGATCATCCCTTCTGCACAAGACCCTGGCAAGAGGAGCTTGCCAGGAAGGCCAAAGAACAACATTTCAGAAGACATACCGTGGCGCATCGCTCGCCCCGGCAAGACCCGGAGAGCGACAAACTTCCGGGCCCGGCAAGATAGCGACCGCGGCAAGGAGCTTGCCGCGGCAAGCTTCCACTGTGTGCCTGCGCTCCAGCTCATCTGGCCACGCGTCGCCCTGGGGCCCTTCCTGGGGCACGTGGCGGATGGCTGTGCAGCCTGGGGTACACGGTGGCAAGCCACGATGACGAAGCTACCGTCGTGGCGAACGGAGACGCCCGGACGGACGCTTTTTACACTGTTTGGGGCGACGGTGATGGGCATTCAATGCCCTTGTCCCCCACCGTCTGGGTTAGGTATAGACCACTGTGCATACACTGTTCATGCACTGTTACAACTACCACCAATTTTACGCTTTTACCCTCATCTACGTTGACACCTGTCGGTGACCCCTTTGAGCTATAAAAGGAGGCCCATGCACAACGTAGGGGAGGTTCCGAAACTTGATCACTCTCATGCTCGGTGTAGCCAGTACTGTAGATCTTCTTGCTCCCGAGCCAAGAACTCAATACGACCAAGGCAGGAGTAGGGTTTTACGCATCCGTGCGGCCCGAACCTGGGTAAACTGCTCGCGTGTGCACCTCGATCCGCTCTTTGTGCTCCCTCCGCTCCCTTGCCGTACCGAAAAGGGGCTCCGGTCCCATAGGTGTTCGTGGGCGATCAGTTTCCCCGACAATAATATTTTTGGTATTTTTTATATAAGAACAGAAAGTAAATAAAGCAAAGTAAAGTAGATGAAAGATTAATAAGTTGAGAATAGACCCGGGGGCCATAGGTTTCACTAGTGGCTTCTCTCATGATAGAGAATTCTACGGTGGGTGAACAAATTACTGTCGAGCAATTGATAGAAAAGCGCATAGTTATGAGAATATCTAGGCATGATCATTATATATAGGCATCACGTCCGTGACAAGTAGACCGAAACGATTCTGCATCTACTACTATTACTCCACACATCGACCGCTATCCAGCATGCATCTAGAGTATTAAGTTCATAAGAACAGAGTAATGCTTTAAGCAAGATGGCATGATGTAGAGGGATAAACTCAAGAAATATGATATAAACCCCATCTTTTTATCCTTGATGGCAACAATACAATACGTGCCTTGCTGCCCCTGCTGTCACTGGGAAAGGACACCGCAAGATTGAACCCAAAGCCAAGCACTTCTCCCATTGCAAGAACTATAGATCTAGTAGGCCAAACCAAACCAATAATTCGAAGAGACTTGCAAGGATATTATAATCATACATACAAGATTTCAGAAAATAATCAAATATTTCTCATAGATAATCTTGATCATAAACCCACAATTCATCAGATCTCGACAAACACACCGCAAAAAGATTACATCAAATAGATCTCCTCGAAGATCGAGGAGAACTTTGTATTGAGATCCAAAAAGAGAGAAGAAGCCATCTAGCTAATAACTATGGACCCGAAGGTCTATGGTAAACTACTCACAACTCATTGGTGAGGCTATGGTGTTGATGTAGAAGCACTCCGTGGAAGATCCCCCCTCCGGCAGAGCTCCGGAACAGGCCCCAAGATGGGATCTCACAGGAATAGAAGGTTGCGGCAGTGGAATTAGGGTTTTCTCTATTGCCTCGATGTTTTCAGGGTACATGGATATATATAGGAGGAAGGAGGGCATCGGGGGAGCCTGAGAGGGCCCACGAGGGTGGGGGCGCGCCCATGGGGAGGTGGCGCGCCCTAGACCCTCGTGGCCATCTCCTTCGTTCCCTCGCGTGTACTCCAAGTCTTCTGGGTAGATACGGTTCCAAAAATCACTCTCCCGAAGGTTTCATTCCGTTTGGACTCCGTTTGATATTCCTTTTCTGCGAAACCCTGAAATAGGCAAAAAGCAGCAATTTGCACTAGGCCTTGGGTTAGTAGGTTAGTCCCAAAAATAATATAAAAGTGTATAATAAAGCCCATTAAACATCCAAAACAGAATATAGAATAGCATGGAACAATAAAAAACTATAGATACGTTGGAGACGTATCACAAGTATAATACCTCATTCCTTATATAAGGAAATCATGCACGATATTGCACCCACTGAGTTAGAAGGGATTGATGTTACTATTAAACTTCCTAATAGAGACACCATTAGCCCCGTTGGGATTGATAGAGATGTCGAAGTCTTGTGTGGGAAGGTTAAATACCCTGTCGATTTTTTTATTCTTAGTTCCCCACAAGATGATTTCTGCCCAATTATATTTGGTAGACCCTTCTTGAATACTGTTAATGCTAAGATAGACTGCGTAAAAGATATTGTTACTGTTGGTTTAGGGGATATGTCTCATGATTTTAACTTTGCTAAATTTCGTAGACAACCCCATGATAAAGAATTACCTAGTAAGGATGAAATTATTGGTCTTGCTTCTATTGCTGTGCCTCCTAACGATCCTTTAGAACAATATCTGCTAGACCATGAAAATGATATGTATATGAATGAGAGAAGGGAAATAGATGAAATATTCTTTAAGCAGGGACCCTTATTGAAAAACAACTTGCCTGTTGAAATTCTAGGGGATCCACCTCCACCCAAGGGTGATCCTGTGTTTGAACTTCAACCATTACTTGATAATCTTAAGTATGTTTATCTCGATGAAAAGAAGATATATCCTGTTATTATTAGTGCTAACCTTTTAGAGCAGGAAGAAGAAAAATTATTGAAAACTCTAAAGAAGCACCGTGCTGCTATTGGATATACTCTGTATGATCTTAAGGGCATTAGTCCCACTTTATGTCAACACAAGATAAAGTTGGAAGAGGACGCGAAACTGGTTATCGATCAACAACGATGGTTAAATCCTAAGATGAAAGAAGTGGTAAGGAAGGAAATAGTAAAGCTTCTAGAGGCAGGTATAATCTATCCGGTTGCTGATAGCCAATGGGTAAGTCATGTCCATTGTGTCCCTAAGAAGGGAGGTATGACTGTTGTTCCTAATGATAAAGATGAATTGATCCCGCAAAGAATTGTTGCAGGTTATAAGATGGTAATTGATTTCCGCAAATTAAATAAACCTACTAAGAAAGATCATTACCCTTTGCCTTTTATTGATCAAATGCTAGAAAGGTTATCCAAACATACTCATTTTTGCTTTCTAGATGGTTATTCTGGTTTCTCTCAAATACGTGTGTCAAAAGGGGATCAAGAAAAGACCACCTTTACTTGTCCTTTTGGTAACTTTGCTTATAGACGTATGCCTTTTGGTTTATGTAATGCACCTGCTACCTTTCAAAGATGCATGATGGCTATATTCTCTAATTTTTGTGAAAAGATTGTTGAGGTTCTCACGGATGATTTTTCCGTTTACGGAACTTCTTTTGATGATTGCTTGAGCAACCTTGATCGAGTTTTGCAGATATGTGAAGACACAAATCTTGTCTTGAATTGGGAGAAGTGCCACTTTATGGTTAATGAAGGCATTGTCTTGGGACATAAAATTTCTGAAAGAGGTATTTAAGTTGACAAGGCTAAGGTTGATGCTATTGAAAAGATGTCGTGTCCCAAGGACATCAGAGGTATACGAAGTTTCCTTGGTCATGCCGGGTTTTATAGGAGGTTCATTAAGGACTTCTCCAAAATCTCCAGGCCCCTGACTAATCTCTTACAAAAATATGTTCCTTTTGTCTTTGATGGTGATTGTGTAGAAGCATTTGAAATACTTAAGAAAGCATTGATCTCTGCACCTATTGTCCAGCCTCCTGTCTGGAATTTACCCTTTGAGATTATGTGCGATGCAAGTGATTATGCTGTAGGTGCTGTTCTAGGACAAAGAGTTGATAAGAAATTGAATGTTATCCAATATGCTAGTAAAACTCTAGACAGTGCCCAGAGAAATTATGCTACTACTGAGAAATAATCTTTAGCAGGTGTATTTGCATGTGATAAGTTTAGGCCTTATATTGTTGACTCTAAAGTAACTATTCACACTGATCATGCTGCTATCAAATACCTTATGGAAAAGAAAGATGCTAAACCTAGACTTATTAGATGGGTTATCCTGCTGCAAGAATTTGATTTGCATATTATTGATAGAAAGGGAGCTGAGAACCCTGTTGCAGACAACTTGTCTAGGCTAGAGAATATTCTTGATGACCCACAACCTATTGATGATAGCTTTCCTGATGAACAATTAGCTGTCATAAATACTTCTCGTACTGCTCCATGGTATGCTGATTATGCTAATTACATCGTTTCTAAGTTTATACCACCTAGTTTCACATACCAGCAAAAGAAAAAAAAATCTATGATTTGAGACATTGCTTCTGGGATGACCCACACCTTTATAAAGAAGGAGTAGATGGTATTATTAGACGTTGTGTACCTGCGCATGAACAGGAACATATCCTACGCAAGTGCCACTCCGAAGCTTATGGAGGACATCATGCTGGAGATAGAACTGCACATAAGGTACTGCAATCTGGTTTTTATTGGCCTACTCTCTTCAAGGATGCTCGTAAGTTTGTCTTATCTTGTGATGAATGTCAAAGAATTGGTAATATTAGTAGACGTCAAGAAATTCCTATGAATTATTCACTTGTTATTGAACCATTTGATGTCTGGGGCTTTGATTATATTGGACCGTTTCCTTCCTCTAATGGGTATACATATATTCTAGTTGTTGTTGATTACATTACTAAGTGGGTAGAAGCTATTCCAACTAGTAGTGCTGATCACAACACCTCTATTAAGATGCTTAAAGAAGTTATTTTCCTGAGGTTTGGAGTCCCGGAATACTTAATGACTGATGGTGGTTCACACTTTATTCATGGTGCTTTTCGTAAAATGCTTGCTAAGTATGATGTTAACCATAGAATTGCATCCCCTTATCACCCACAGTCTAGTGGTCAAGTAGAACTAAGTATCAGAGAGCTGAGATTAATTTTGCAAAAGACAGTTAATAGGTCTAGAAAGAATTGGTCCAAGAAACTTGATGATGCATTATGGGCCTATAGAACTGCATACAAAAATCCTATGGGCATGTCTGCATATAAAATGGTATATGGAAAAGCATGTCACTTACCTCTTGAGCTAGAACAGAAGGCATATTGGGCAATTAAAGAGCTCAATTATGATTTCAAACTTGCCGGTGAGAAGAGGTTATTTGACATCAACTCGCTTGATGAATGGAGAACCCAAGTCTATGAGAAGGCCAAGTTGTTTAAAGAAAAAGTTAAAAGATGGCATGACAAAAGGATACAAAAGCATGAGTTTAACGTAGGTGACTATGTCTTGCTATACAACTCTCGTTTAAGATTTTTTGCAGGAAAACTTCTCTCTAAATGGGTATGTCCTTACGTTATCGAGGAGGTCTATCGTTCCGGTGCCATAAAAATCAACAACTTCTAAGGCACAAATCCGAAGGTGGTGAACGGTCAAAGAATAAAGCATTATACCTCAGGTAATCCTATAAATGTTGAAACCAATGTTATTGAAACAGTAACCCCGAAGGAATAGATAAGGGACACTTTCCAGAACGATTCAGACCCCGAAAAGGAAGAGGTATGTGGTACGGTAAGTAAACTGACTCCAAAACAATTCTAATGGCATTTTTTCACCTTTTTGGGATATTTAGAAAAATAGAAAAATAGAAAAATAAGAGGCAGTCTGGAAAGGACACGAGGCTTCCACGAGGGTGGAGGGCGCGCCCTACCCCCCTGGGCACGCCCCCTACCTCATGGGCACCTCGTGTGTTTCCCGGACTCCGATTTCTTGCATGTTACTTCTTTTGATCGGTAAAAAATCACTATATATTCTCCCGAAGGTTTTGACCACCGTATCATGCAAAATCCTCTATTTTTGTTTTGAGCTGTTTTTGTCGTAGATAAGAGCAAGATGTCTTCCCAGGAGTTAGCTGGAGAGAGTCGGGTGTCTCATCCAACACTTGGCCAAGGAGCAAACATCGATGTTGACCACTTTGGTTCATCAACGGAGGAAGAGATGGAGGCTGACCTAAAGAGGATAGATGCCATGGAGGAAGATCAAGAAGTTACTTCTCGATTTCGAGCTGGATTCATGATGGGGGAACTACAGATCTCAGCTATTCCAAACTCAGTCATCCCTACCAATGTCGGGTTTCTTTCTTATGAAAATATGAAAAAGAGTGCTACTTGTTCTCCCACAGCTATGCAGCATCCATGAGTGAAAGGAGCTTTAGCCATCACGGGCAAGCTCCGCAAGGAAATTATGGACCTTAAGCAACAAGTTAACAAGCTTGAGGAGGAGAATCATATCCCGAGGGGTATCATCGCCAAGAATATCACATCACCACCCCCGAAGAAGAAAAGACATAATCACATGGGTACGGGCACTCCCCTTGGCAACTGCCAAGCTTGGGGGAGGTGCCCTGGTATCGTATCACCATCACACTCCTATCTTTACCGTTTTCCTTAGTTCAATCCTTTTGGTAATATCTTGATCTAGTAGAATAAAGTTAGCATGATCTAGTTGTGAACTTTTGCTTTATGATCTTTACCTTTGTAATCGAGTCCGTGAGCTATATAATAAAGATTAGTGTTGAGTCAAGGGCTTGATTTCCTCGCTATGATCATAAGAGAATAAAAGAAAATAATTTTTTTTATCAAAGAGATCATATTGATCTTATGGAAGGTAATGACTTCACATATAAAGAGTATGATGAATAATAGTTATTGAGAGTCGACAAACATAGTTTTGGTCATCGTTGCAATTAATATAAAGTAATAAAGAAAGAGAGGTTTCACATACAAATATACTATCTTGGACATCTTTTATGATTGTGAGCACTCATTAAAATATGACTTGCTAAAGAGTTGATGTTGGACAAGGAAGACAGCATAATGGGTTATGTTTTCTTATATTCGAAATAAAGTATTTTGTCAAGGATCATCCAACATGTTGAGCTTGCCTTTCCCCCTCATGCTAGCCAAAACTCCTTGCACCAAGTAGAGATACTACTTGTGCTTCCATACATCCTTAAACCCAGTTTTGCCATGAGAGTCCACCATACCTACCTATGGATTGAGTAAGATCCTTCAAGTAAGTTGTCATGGTTGCAAACTCTCTAAAATATGAATGATTTATTAGTGTGTAGGAAATAAGCTTTATACAATCTTGTGATATGGAAGTAATAAAAGCAACGAACTGCATAATAAAGGTCCCTATCACAAGTGGCAATAGAAAGTGACGTTCTTTTGCGCTAAGACTTTGTGCATCCAACCATAAAAGCACATGACAACCTCTGCTTCCCTCTGTGAAGGGCCTATCTATTATTCTTGCCTTATAAGAGTCAAGGTGAAAATCACCTTTCCTTTTTCCATTTTATCCTTTGGCAAGCACATTGTGTTGGAAAGATCCTGACATATATACCCAATTGGATGTAAGTTATCATGGTCTATTATTGTTGACATTACCCTTGAGGTAAAAGGTTGGGAGGCAATACCATAAGCCCCTATCTTTCTCTGTGTCCGATTAAAACTCCATACCCATAAGTATTGCGTGAGTGTGAGCAATTATGAAAGACTAGATGATAGTTGAGTATGTGGACTTGCTGAAAAGCTCCTATATTGACTCTTTCCGATGCTATGATAAATTGCAATTGCTTCAATGACTGAGATCTTAGTTTGTTGGTTTTCAATGAAGTTTTTTATTTATACTTGACATTGTGAAATAGCTTGTTGCCTTAGCATAATATATATATATATATATATGTGTGTGTGTGTGTGTGTGTGTGTGTGTGTGTGTGTGTGTGTGTGTACTAATGTTATAAGAATGATCATGACGCCCTCATGTCCGTATTTTATTTTTATCGACACCTCTATCTCTAAACATGTGGACATATTTTTCGATATCGGCTTTCGCTTGAGGACAAGCGAGGTCTAAGCTTGGGGGAGTTGATACGTCCATTTTGAATCATGCTTTTATATTGATATTTATTGCACTATGGGCTATTATTACACGTTATGTCACAATACTTATGCCTTTTCTCTCTTATTTTACAAGGTTTACATGAAGAGGGAGAATGCCGGCAGCTGGAATTCTGGGCTGGAAAAGGAGCAAACATTGGAGACCTATTCCGCACAACTCAAAAGGCTCCAAAACTCCATGAAACACCGTTTCAGAAAATATAAAAAATATTTGGCCATAGAGATCTGCTAGGGGGGCCACCACCTGTCCACGAGGGTGGGGGGCGCGCCCCCTGCCTCGTGGGCTAGCCGGTGACCCCCCGATGCCCATCTTCTCCTATATGAGGTGTTTTGACCTGGAAAAAAAAATCATAAGGAGGCTTTCGGGACCAGACGCCGCCGTCTCGGGGCGGAACCTTGGCGGAACCAATATAGGGCTCCGGCGGAGCTATTCTGCCGGGGATACTTTCCTCCGGGAGGGGGAAATCGCCATCGCCGTCATCACCAACAACTCTCCCATCCTAGGGAGGGTTATCTTCATCAACATCTTCACCAGCACCATCTCCTCTAAAACCCTAGTTCATCTCTTGTATCCAATCTTTGTATCAAAACCTCAGATTGGTACCTGTAGGTTGCTAGTAGTGTTGATTACTCCTTGTAGTTGATGCTAGTTGGTTTACTTGGTGGAAGATCATATGTTCAGATCCATTATTCATATTAATACCGCTCTGATCATGAACAATAATATGTCTTGTGTGTAGTTAGTTTTGTTCCTGAGGACATGGGAGAAGTCTTGCTATAAGTAGTCATGTGAATTTGGTATTTATTCGATATTTTGATGAGATGTATGTTGTCTTTCCCCTAGTGGTGTCATGTGAACGTCGACTACATGAAACTTCACCATTGTTTGGGCCTAGAGGAAGGCATTGGGAACTAATAAATAGATGATGGGTTGCTAGAGTGACAGAAGCTTAAACCCTAGTTTATGCGTTGCTTCGTACGGGGCTGATTTGGATCCACTTGTTTCATGCTATGGTTAGGTTTACCTTAATACTTCTTTTGTAGTTGCGGATGCTTGCAATAGAGGTTAATCATAAGTGGATGCTTGTCCAAGTAAGGGTAGCACCCAAGCACCTGTCCACCCACATACCAAATTAGCAAAGTACCGAACGCGAATCATATGAACGTGATGAAAACTAGCTTGATGATAATTCCCATGTGTCCTCGGGAGCGCTTTCCTTCATATAGGAGTTTTTCCAGGCTTGTCCTTTGCTACAAAAAGGATTGGGCCATCTTGCTGCACCTTATTTACTTTTACTATTTGTTACTTGCTACCAATTACCTTATCACAAAACTATCTGTCACCGATAATTTCAGTGCTTGCAGAAAATACCTTACTGAAAACTGCCTATCATTTCCTTCTGCTCCTCGTTGGGTTCGACACTCTTACTTATCGAAAGGACTACGATAGATCCCCTACACTTGTGGGTCATCACTAAGCTCCGTTTGGAGCGGTGTGGAGGCACAATGCTCCCCAAGAAGCCACTAGGGCCATCGTAATCTCCTCATGCCCTCACACAATGCAAGATGTCGTGATTCCACTAAGGGACCCTTGAGGGCGGTCACCGAACCCGTACAAATGGCAACCCTTGGGGGTGGTCACCGAAACCGTACAAATGGCAACCCTTGGGGGCGGTCATCGGAACCCGTCAAACTGCTCGGGGTGATCTCCACAACCTAATTGGAGACCCCGACGCTTGCCCAGAGCTTTACACCACAATGATTGAGCTTCGAAGACCACAAACCGTCTAGGGCACCAAGGCACCAAAGAGGAACAAGCTCAAGGGTACCAAGCACCCAAGAGTAATAAGCTTCTGAAGTTCACTTCCACGTATCACCATGGAGAACTCAAACCGATGCACCAAATGCAATGGCAAGGGCACACGGAGTGCCCAAGTCCTTCTCTCTCAAATCCCACCAAAGCAACTAATGCTAGGGAAGAAAATGAGAGGAAGAACGAAGAAGAGAACATGAAGAACTCCAAGTTCTAGATCCAAGGGGTTCCTCTCACTTAGATGAGAAAGAGATTGGTGGAAACGTAGATCTAGATCTCCTCTCTCCCCCCTCCAAAACTAGCAAGAATCCATGGAGGGATTAAGGATAGCAAGCTTGAAGAAGGTCAGCAATGGGGGAAGAACACGAACTCAAGAGATAAGGTTCATTGGGGAAGAAGACCCCCTTTTATAGGTGGGGAAACATCCAACCGTTATGCTCACAACCCGCACAGAGCGGTACTACCGCTCATGAAAGTGGTACTACCGCTAGGGTGGAGGAAGCCCTTTGAAAAACAACAGCGAGGAGGCAAAAGGCTGGTAGAACCGTCGGAGCGGTACTACCGCTTGTCCTCACAGTACTACCACTAGGGGTAGCGGTACTACCGCTAGGAGTAGCGGTACTACTACTTGCAAGCGGTACTAAAAAATACATTCGTGCCTACCACCGCTGAACTTATGATGAGTTTTTGGTCCGGAGCGGAAGTAGCCATGGAAGTAGCCGCAGTAGCAAAAAATTACATCCCCTCCAAGTGGTAGTACCGCTCCCATGAGCGGTAGTACCGCTGCAGCCCTTTTGAGGACACCAAAATAGACACAACTTCTACAAACGGACTCTGAATTCAACGAAACCAAGTTTGTTGGAAAGCTAACATTATGGGCTAACACAATATTGATTGCGTTGGCTCGGTGAAGACTAGTAGATTGCCCCCGTACTCCACTATGGGTGAGACACTCTTCGGCACATCTTCACAAGTCCATTTGTCAGCACAATGGACGGCAAGCTTCAATCACTTGATCTCTTCGTGATGCGTCACTTGAACTTGCACATCACAACCTTCATTTGATGTCATCCTCCACGGGTTGCATGTGATATTCCTCTTGATGCAAGCCCATGGAAGATAACCTAACCCCACATAGAACTCTCACAAATACCATGGGTTAGTACACAAAGCGTAATTGACAATGCTTACCATACCATGGGATCGCTTGATCCCTCTCGGTACATCTTCTACGTTTTGTGTGTTGATCACCTTGATTTGAATTAGTCTTGGTCAACC
The DNA here is from genome assembly GCA_902687465.1 of Secale cereale. Lineage (NCBI taxonomy): Eukaryota > Viridiplantae > Streptophyta > Magnoliopsida > Poales > Poaceae > Secale > Secale cereale. The sequence goes on from LR738709.1 coordinate 654,060,660, forward strand.
TCACACATGACCAATCTTTAGATAATACCTTGAATAACACCTTGGTCGACACAAACTCTCCTTGAAACCAACACATGGACTCCAAGAAAAGCCTATGGACAAATCCTTCAAATATAACTCAAGGCAACCATTAGTCCATAGATATTTGTCATCAATTACCAAAACCAAACATGGGGGCATCGCGTGTTCTTTCAACCTTATGTTTCCAATTATCAAACTTCGTACCATCAAAATATGGACCTCTACGATGATAATTACCCTCACTACACGCCATACTCTCCTAGGTTGGGAAACCAATGCAATGGAGACCAATGCTCTGATACCACTTGTACGATCGAAAATATGTCTAGAGGGGGGTGATTACACTACTTGACCAAATAAAGACTTATCCTTTTTCCAATTTTAGTTGTGGGCAAGTTTTAGCAATTATACCAAGTCAAATACACCCTACACATGCAAGTCTAAGAGTTGAGCAGCGGAAAGTAATGACTTTGCATATGAACGTAAAGGAGGGATTAGAGAAATCAAACGCAATGAAGACACGATGATTTTTGGCGTGGTACCCATAGGTAGTGCTATCATACTAATAACCCACAAGTGTAGGGAATCGTTTGTAGCCTTTTTCGATAAGTAAGAGTGTCGAACCCAACGAGGAGCTAAAGGTAGAGTAAATATTCCCTCATGTTCTATCGACCACCGATACAACTCTACGCACACTTAATGTTTGCTTTATCTAAAATAGAAATAAAACTAGAAGTAATTAGCGGGAACTTGACATAAATTGCAAGATAATAAAAGTAGTGTGGTAGCAAGCTTTTTGTAGCACAAGAGAAAGATTTGTCCCTAGACAGTCAATAACAAGTATCGGTAATCATTCTTGCAATTTTATATTGAGGGAGAGGCATGAGCTAACACACTTTCCGTACTTGGATCACATGCACTTATGATTGGAAATCTAGCAAGCATGCGCAACTACTAAAGATCATTAAGGCCGTGAAACCCAACCATAGCATTAAGTATCAAGTCCTCTTTACTCCCATACGTCATACCCCCTTACTCGGGTTTAAGCTTCTGTCACTCTAGCAACCCACCATAAGCGAACCATGAACATATTGCAAGACCCTACAACGGGACCACCTCACGTTTGCACGAGAATGGAGGGCACCGTAGGACAGCACCAAAATAAAATATACAATCATACCCAACCAAGATCATGATTATGCCATAGGACAAAACAGATCTATTCAAACATCATAGGATAACCACATATCATTGGATAATAGTATGTAGTGTTGAGCACCGTGTTTGAGTAGAGAATTACAGCGGGAGTAGAGAGGTTACACCACTGCATAGAGGGGGAGAAAGTTGGTGTTGACGGTAGCAAGATTGTTGATGTAGAACGTTGTCACGATCCTAGCCCCGGCGACACTCCAGCGCCACCGGGAGAGAGGGGTAGAGAGCCCCCTCCTTCTTCTTCTTCCTTGGCCTCCCGCCTAGATGGGAGGAGGGTTCCCCCTCTGGTCCATGGCCTCCATGGCTATGGAGGGGCGAGAGCCCCTCCGAGATTGGATCTGTCTCACTATCCTCTTCTGTTTCGCGTTCCCCAGATATGGTCGAAAACCGTTTCTTATATTCGCGGAGATCCGTAACTCCGATTGTCGGTGTACTAAAGTAGGGGTACCCTTAGTATCCCGAACTTGTGCACGGGCAGTCGCAGCGTCCCGCGGCAGGGCTTGCCGGGTGATCGCCAAGGTCCTCCGTGGTTCCTTTAGAGCCATTCAAGAACAAAGTATCCAAGCCAAGGAGACAAGGCCCCGGCAAGAGGAGCTTGCCGGGAAGGCCAACCAAGGCATCTCAAGAAACTTGCCACGACGCGCCACGCGTCCCGGCAAGGCCCGGTGAGCGACAAGCTCCCGGAAGCGACAAGATAGCGACCGCGGCAAGGCGCTTGCCGCGGCAAGCTTCCACTCAGTACCCACGCTCCAGCACATCCACCCACGTGTCGCTCTGGGACCCTTCTAGGCGTATGTGGCGGGAGGCTGTGCAGCCAGGGGTACGCGGTGGCAAGCGGCGCTGACAAGGTTGCCATCGTGGCGAACGGTGGCGCCCCTGACGGCCCCTTTTTGCACTGTTTGGGCGACGGCGATGGGCATTTAATGCCCTTGTCCCCTGCCATCAGTGTTAGGTATGGAACACTGTACAGGTAGCTGTACCAACCGCACCATTTTTCCACTTTTACCCTCATCTGCGTTGCCACCTGTCGGTGACCCCTTGAGCCTATAAAAGGAGGCCCATGCGCAACGTAGAGAGGGGTTCGAACACTCTCTCGCTCGGTCTCGTTAGCTGCTGAAGGGTACTGTAGCTCTCAGCGCCCCCGAGCAAAGAACTCAATACAAACCACAAAGCAGGAGTAGGGTTTTACGCATCCGTGCGGCCCGAACCTGGGTATACTGCTCGTGTGCCTCGCCTTGATCTGCTCTTCGTGCGATCTCCGCCCCCTGCCGTACCGAAAGGGGCTCCGGTCCCATAGGTGTTCGTGGGTGGATCAGTTTCCCCGACATCTTTGGCGCGCCAGGTAGGGGTGCATCGAGGTTGTGTGAACCTGATCCGGCGTCCACACGAGCTAGATCTTCATCATCTTCATCAACATGCCGTCGAAGAAGAAGGCTTCGGAGGCAGCTGGTCCGTCCGCATCGATCCCACCACTGCCAGAGCCAATAGCTGGTGGGGTAGACGCCGGCGGAAGAACGGACGTCGACGAGGGAACTCACGGTGCTGCCAGGTCCAAGGACAAGGCTGCGCTGCCCATCAGCGGCGTAGCTGTTGGGGAACGTAGCAGAATTCAAAATTTTCTACGCTTTCACCAAGACCCAACTAAGGAGACATCTAGCAACAAGCAAGTATGAGTGCATCTACATACCGTTATGTAGATCGCGTGCGGAAGCTTTCGAAGAAGCGTGGATGAAGTAGTCGTACTCTTCGCGTTCTTCGTCACCGATGATCTAGCGCCGAACGGACGGCACCTCCGCGTTCAACACACGTCCGGTACAGCAACGTCACCTCCTTCTTGATCCAGCAAAGGGGGAGGAGAAGTCGTCAGAGATCCAGCAGCACAACGGCGTGGTGATGGATGCAGTGGAGATCGCAGCAGGGCTTCGCCGGGCGCCCTGCGTTGGGAGTATGGAGGTGTGATGGGAGGGGGAGAGGCGCCAGGGCAAGGGTGCGGCTGCCCTCTCCCCCCCACATATATATAGGGGGCCAGGGGGTGCGCCAGCCCCCTGCAGATCCAATCTGCAAGGGGGGGCGGCGGCCAGGGGGGAGTCCTTGCCCCCCAAGGCAAGTGGGGCGCCCCCTCCCCCCTAGGGTTTCAACCCTAGGCGCATGGGGAGGTGGGCCCTAGTGGTGCGCCAGCCCATTAGGGCTGGACACTTCCCCTTTGCGGCCTAGGGGCCCCACCGGGATGGGTGGCCCCACCCGGTGGACCCCCGGGGCCCCTCCGGTGGTCCCGGGACGCTCCCGGTGACCCCCGGAGATCACCCGATGGCCGAAACCTGACTTCCTATATATCAATCTTTACCTCCGGACCATTCCGGAACTCCTCGTGACGTCCGGGATCTCATGCGGGACTCCGAACAACTTTCGGGTTTCCACGTGCATTTATCTCTACGACCCTAGCGTTACCGAACCTTAAGTGTGTAGACCCTACGGGTTCGGGAGACACGTAGACATGACCGAGACCACTCTCCGGTCAATAACCAACAGCGGGATCTGGATACCCATGTTGGTTCCCACGTGTTCCTCGATGATCTTCATCGGATGAACCACTGTGTCAAGGATTCACTCAATCCCGTATGTTATTCCCTTTGTCCATCGGTACGGTACTTGCCCGAGATTCGATCATCGGTATTCCCGATACCTTGTTCAATCTCGTCATGGCAAGTCTCTTTACTCGATCCGTAATCCATCATCCCGTGACCAACTACTTAGTCACATTGAGCTCATTATGATGATGTCTTACCGAGTGGGCCCAGAGGTACCTCTCCGTCATACGGAGTGACAACATCCCAGTCTCGGTTCGTACCAACTCAACAGACACTTTCGGAGATACCCGATGCGTACCTTTATAGCCACCTAGTTACGTTGTGACGTTTGGTACACCCAAAGTATTCCTACGACATCCGGGAGTTGTACAACCTCATGGTCTAAGGAATAAATACTTGACACCGAAAAGCTTATGCATTACGAACTATACGATCTCGTGCTATGCTCAGGATTGGGTCTTGTCCATCACATCATTCTCCTAATGATGTGATCCCGTTATCACTGACATCCCATGTCCATGGTCAGGAAACCGTGACCATCTGTTGATCAACGAGCTGGTAACTAGAGGCCTTACTAGGGACTCATTTTGGTCTCTGTATTCACACATGTATCGCTATTTCCGTACAATACAATTCAAGCATGAATAACAGATGATTATCATGAACAAGGAAATATAATAATAATACTTTTATTATTGCCTCTAGGGCATATTTCCAACAGTCTCCCACTTGCACTAGAGTCAATAATCTAGTTACATTGTGATGAATCGAACACCCATAGAGTTCTGGTGTTGATCATGTTTTGCCCGTGGAAGAGGTTTAGTCAACGGGTCTGCTACATTCAGATCTGTATGCACTTTACAAATATCTATATCTCCATCCTGAACATAATTCCGGATGGAGTTGAAATGGCGCTTGATGTGCTTGGTCTTCTTGTGAAACCTGGGCTCCTTGGTAATAGCAATAGCACCAGTGTTGTCACAGAAGAGAGTCATCGGGCTTGACGCGCTTGGAATGACTCCTAGGTCGGTGATGAACTCCTTCATCCAGACTCCTTCCTGCGCTGCTTCGGAAACAACTATGTACTCCGCTTCACATGTAGATGCTGCCACGACGCTTTGCTTGCAACTGCACCAGCTGACTGCCCCTCCGTTCAAAATATACACGTATCCGGTTTGTGACTTAGAGTCATCCAGATCTGTGTCGAAGCTAGCATCGACGTAACCCTTTACAACGAGCTCTTCGTCACCTCCATAAACGAGAAACATATCCTTAGTCCTTTTCAGGTACTTCAGGATGTTCTTGACCGCTGTCCAGTGTTCCGTACCGGATCACTTTGGTACCTCCCTACCAAACTTATGGCAAGGTTCACATCAGGTCTGGTACACAGCATGGCATACATGATAGAACCTATGGCCGAGGCATAGGGAATGACACTCATCTTTTCTCTATCTTCTGCCGTGGTCGGCGACTGAGTCTTGCTCAATCTCATACCTTGCAAAACAGGCAAGAATCCTTTCTTTGACTGGTCCATATTGAACTTCTTCAATATTTTGTCAAGGTATGTACTTTGTGAAAGACCAATGAGGCGTCTCGATCTATCTCTATAGATTTTGATGCCTAATATGTAAGCAGCTTCTCCAAGGTCCTTCATTGAAAAACTTTTATTCAAGTAGGCCTTTACATTTTCCAAGAATTCTATATCATTTCCCATAAGCAATATGTCATCCACATATAATATGAGAAATGCCACAGAGCTCCCACTCACTTTCTTGTAAATACAGGCTTCTCCATAAGTCTGTATAAATCCAAACGCTTTGATCACATCATTAAAGCGAATATTCCAACTCCGAGATGCTTGCACCAGCCCGTAAATCAAGCACTGGAGCTTGCATACCTTATTAGCGTTCTCTGGATCGACAAAACCTTCCGGTTGCATCATATACAACTCTTCCTTGAGGAAGCTGTTAAGGAATGCTGTTTTGACGTCCATTTGCCATATCTCATAATCATAGAATGCGGCAATAGCTAACATGATTCTGACTGACTTCAGCATCGCTACGGGAGAGAAAGTCTCGTCGTAGTCAATCCCTTGAACTTGTCGATAACCCTTAGCGACAAGCCGAGCCTTATAGATGGTCACATTACCATCCGTGTCTGTCTTCTTCTTAAATATCCATTTGTTTTCTATGGCGTGCCTATCATCAGGCAAGTCCACCAAAGTCCATACTTTGTTTTCATACATGGATTCTATTTCGGATTTCATGGCTCCAAGCCATTTATTGGAATCCGGGCCCGCCATCGCTTCTTCATAGTTCGAAGGTTCACCGTTGTCCAACAACATGATTTCCAGGACAGGTTTGTGATGGGCCTCGAACCCCTCGTTGGATTACCCCAAGTGGAAGGTGTAAGATGCAGTAAGTAGAAGTGTTTTCCCCTAGCAAAGATGCCAAGGATCGAATCCCCAGAGACTCCTAGGTTCAACAGGTAGGTGTCAACTGCTAACGGCGCAATTAGCAATCAACGTGGACCTGCACACAGATACAAATAACTTTGCTCCCAACGAGTACAGAGAGGTTGTCAATCTCTCCGGCCTTGTAGTTCACAAAGGGTTAAAAGCAATTTGATAGTAGTGATAGATAGTAATTTGCAATAGTAAGTAAAATAGCGGAAAGTAAAATAGTGTATGTGATCAATGATAGTAATATGGACCGGAGTCACATGATGTTCACTAGTGATGTCTCTCTCCCAAAAGACGATAAAACAGGTATGTGAGGTAACAAATTACAGCTGGGTAATTGACAGGACCACGAACGCAAACCAATGCTGACTACATTGCAAGAAAGGTTGAGGTTCAAAGCATGGGCGGTACGCCAAAGTAAGTAGACCGAAATCCATCAATATCTACTACTAATCATCCACCTTGAGATATCTATCCAGAACATCTCGCTGGTATTAAGTTGCGAGTCCCACCCATAGTGTAAACTCAATGCAACAGACAACTGCATTAAAAGAACTTTGCGTAAAGTAAACAATCCTTGCACCCGCGGGCACAAGCACCGTTGTTTTCCCCCTTGTGGCAACAGCACATCCCCTAGACTCATGTTTCTGTCACTCAAGCTAGTCATCGAGGGGCATGAACCCACAATCGAGCATAACGTTCCCTCTTGGAGTCACTACCTACTACTTGGCCAAAGCAATAAATAACAACGGAGAACATGCAAGAATTACTTATGAACTAAAATATAAAAGAGGTGAATCAAATATATTACTCAAGATCAATTTGAACATAATCTCATAATCCATCGGATCCCAGCAAACTCAACATAGCAACAACACAAGGATTACATAGGTGCCTCGATCATGTAGGGCAGCTCACGAGGACTAATTAGTGAAGCACAAGAACGGGAGGAGAACATCACATAGCTACTGGTCATGGACTCATGGTCCAAGGGAGACTACTCACGAGTCATCCGGGAGGCGTCCATGGTGGTGGAGAAGCTCCCAGTGGTGATCCTCCCCTCCGGCAGGGTGCCGGGAAGAGTTCTCCTGGTGCTCCCGATCTTGGAAGCGGCGGCGGCGGCGGAACAGAGATGGGATCGCGAAAAGAAGTCCTGTTTCAAGGGTTACGGGGGACCCTTTAAATATCTGCCAAAGTAGGGCACCGGGGGGCTCTCGGGGTGCCGAGGCGCCCCCCCGGCGCGGCCCAGGGGGGGGCGCCCACAGGGCGCCTAGGGCCCCTGTGGCCCCACCCAGGCTCCCCTTCGGAAGTAGTGTCGTTCCCAATACGCTGATTTTTTATATATTTTTTCTGTATTTTTCTGGGCAGTTCTCGAAACGTGAAAACCTGAAATACAAAAACAGCTGAAAACAGAAACTGGCACTGGGGTGCACTGGATTAGTAAGTTAGTCCAAATATGATCAAAAGTGTATGGAAGTGTATGAATATCATAGCAATATCACCCAAAAGTGGCATGGAGCAAGCAGAAATTATAGATACGTTTTGGACGTATCAGTTTGCCGTACCACTCTGGTGCGGAACGTGCCCTTGTGGACCTTCGAAGTTCAGTAGTAACTTGATCAGTTTCTTCATGATCATTATCATTAACTTCCTCCCTTGTTGGTGCAGGCACCTCAGGAACAGTTTCCTGCGCTGCGCTACTTTCCGGTACAGGAGGGGTGACTGTCACCTCATCAAGTTCTACTTTCCTCCCACTCACTTCTTTCGCGAGAAACTCTTTCTCCAGAAAGCATCCATTCTTGGCAACAAAGACTTTGCCTTCGGATCTGTGGTAGAAGGTGTACCCAATCGTTTCCTTTGGGTATCCTATGAAGACGCATTTTTCCGATTTGGGTTCGAGCTTTCCAGGTTGAAGTTTCTTGACATAAGCATCGCAACCCCAAACTTTTAGAAACGACAGCTTCGGTTTCTTGCCAAACCAAAGTTCATACGGAGTCGTCTCTACGGATTTCGACGGAGCCCTATTTAAAGTGAATGCGGCAGTCTCTAAAGCATAACCCCAAAAAGATAGCGGTAAATCGGTGAGGGACATCATAGATCGCACCATGTCCAACAGAGTACGATTTCGACGTTCGGACACACCGTTACGTTGAGGTGTTCCGGGCAGTGTCAATTGTGAAACAATTCCACAGCTCCTAAGGTGTGTGCCAAATTCATGACTTAAATATTCACCCCCACGATCCGATCGCAAGAACTTTATTTTTCTGTCACGTTGATTCTCAACCTCATTCTGAAATTCCTTGAACTTTTCAAAGGTCTCAGACTTGTGTTTCATCAAATAGATATACCCGTATCGACTCAAGTCATCCGTGAGGGTGAGAACATAACGATAGCCTCCGCGAGCCTCAACACTCATTGGACCGCACACATCGGTATGTATGATTTCCAACAAGTTGGTTGCTCGCTCCATTGTTCCGGAGAACGGAGTCTTGGTCATCTTGCCCAAGAGGCATGGTTCGCACGTGTCAAATGATTCATAATCAAGAGACTCTAGAAGTCCATCTGAATGGAGCTTCTTCATACGTTTGACACCAATATGACCAAGGCGGCAATGCCACAAGTATGTGGGACTATCATTATCAACTTTACATCTTTTGGTATCTACACTATGAATATGTGTATCACTACGTTCGAGATTCATCAAAAATAAACCATTGACCAGCGGGGCATGACCATAAAACATATCTCTCAAATAAATAGAACAACCATTATTCTCCGATTTGAAAGAGTAGCCATCTCGCATAAGACGAGATCCAGAAACAATGTTCATGCTCAAAGCTGGTACTAAATAACAATTATTGAGGTTTAAAACTAATCCCGAGGGTAGATGTAGAGGTAGCGTGCCGACGGCGATCACATCGACCTTGGAACCATTCCCGACGCGCATCGTCACCTCATCCTTCGCTAGTCTCCGTTTATTCCGCAGCTCCTGTTTTGAGTTACAAATGTGAGCAACTGCACCGGTATCGAATACCCAGGAGCTACTACGAGTGCTGGTAAGGTACACATCAATAACATGTATATCATATATACCTTTGACGTTGCCGGCCTTCTTGTCTGCTAAGTATTTGGGGCAGTTCCGCTTCCAGTGACCCGTTCCCTTGCAATAAAAGCACTCTGTCTCAGGCTTGGGTCCATACTTTGGCTTCTTCCCGGCAACAGGCTTGCCGGGCGCGGCAACTCCCTTGCCGTCCTTCTTGAAGTTCTTCTTACCCTTGCCTTTCTTGAACTTAGTAGTTTTATTGACCATCAACACTTGATGTTCTTTCTTGATGTCCACCTCCGCTGATTTCAGCATCGAATACACCTCGGGAATGGACTTCTCCATCCCCTGCATATTGAAGTTCAACACGAAGCTCTTGAAGCTTGGTGGGAGCGACTGGAGGATTCGGTCAACGACCGCTTCATCTGGGAGATTCATTCTCAGCTGAGACAAGCGGTTGTGCAATCCTGAAATCTTGAGGATGTGCTCATTGATAGAACTGTTTTCCTCCATCTTACAGCTATAGAACGCGTCGGAGACATCATATCTCTCGACTCGGGCATGAGCTTGGAAAACCATTTTCAGCTCTTCGAACATCTCATATGCTCCATGGTGCTCAAAATGTTTTTGGAGCCCTGACTCTAAGCTGTAAAGCATGCCGCACTGAACTAGGGAGTAATCATCACAACGTGACTGCCAAGCGTTCATAACGTCTTGGTTTGCCGGGGCGGGAGCGTCACCTAGCGGTGCTTCTAGGACATAAGTTCTCTTGGCAGCTATGAGGATAATCCTCAGGTTACGGACCCAATCCGTATAGTTGCTACCATCGTCTTTCAGCTTGGTTTTCTCTAGGAACGCGTTGAAGTTGAGGGAAACCTGAGCGTGGGCCATTTGATCTACAAGAGATATTGTAAATAATTTAGACTAAGTTCATGATAATTAAGTTCATCTCAATCAAATTTTAATGAACTCCCACTCAGAATGACATCTCTCTAGTCATCTAAGTGATACACGATCCGAATCGACTAGCCCGTGTCCGATCATCACGTGAGACGGACTAGTCATCAACGGTGAACATCTTCATGTTGATCGTATCTTCTATACGACTCGTGTTCGACCTTTCGGTCTTCCGTGTTCCGAGGCCATGTCTGTACATGCTAGGCTCGTCAAGTGAACCCTAAGTGTATCACGTGTGTAAATCTGTCTTACACCCGTTGTATGCGAACGTTAGAACCTATCACACCCGATCATCACGTGGTGCTTCGGAGCAACGAGCTTTAGCAACGGTGCACAGTTAGGGGGAACACAATTCTTGAAATTTTTAGTGAGAGATCATCTTATTTACTACCGTCGTTCTAAGTAAACAAGATGCATAAACATGATAAACATCACATGCAATCAATTTAAAGTGACATGATATGGCCAATATCATCTTGCTCCTTGGATCTCCATCTTTGGGGCACCATGATCATCTTGTCACCGGCTCGACACCATGATCTTCATCATCATGATCTTCATCATCGTGTCTTGAAGAAGTCGTCACGCCAACTATTACTTCTACTACTATAGCTAACGTTTAGCAATGAAGTAAAGTAATTACATGGCGTTATTCAGTGACACGCAGGTCATACAATAATTAAGACAACTCCTATGGCTCCTGCCGGTTGTCAAGTTCATCGACATGCAAGTCGTGATTCCCTATTACAAAAACATGATCAATCTCATACATCACATATATCATTCATCACATCTTCGTTTTGGCCATACCACGTCACATAGCACATGCTGCAAAAACAAGTTAGACGTCCTCTAATTGTTGTTGCAAGTTTTACGTGGCTTCTATAGGATTTCTAGCAAGAACCTTTCTTACCTACGCCAAAACCACAACGTGATTTGTCAATTTCTATTTACCCTTCATAAGGACCCTTTTCATCGAATCCGATCCGACTAAAGTAGGAGAGACAGAAACCCGCCAGCCACCTTATGCATCTAGTGCATGTCTGTCGGTGGAACCAGTCTCACGTAAGCGTACGTGTAAAGTCGGTCCGGGCCGCTTCATCCCACAATACCGCCGAATCAAGATTGACTAATAACGGCAAGAAAGTTGAACAAACTCAAACGCCCACAACTGATTTGTGTTCTACTCGTGCAAGATGCTACACATAAAACCTAGCTCAGATGCCACTGTTGGGGAACGTAGCAGAATTCAAAATTTTCTACGCTTTCACCAAGACCCAACTAAGGAGACATCTAGCAACGAGCAAGTATGAGTGCATCTACATACCGTTATGTAGATCGCGTGCGGAAGCTTTCGAAGAAGCGTGGATGAAGTAGTCTTACTCTTCGCGTTCTTCGTCACCGATGATCTAGCGCCGAACGGACGGCACCTGCGCGTTCAACACATGTCCGGTACAGCAACATCACCTCCTTCTTGATCCAGCAAGGGGGGAGAAGAAGTCGTCAGAGATCCAGCAGCACAACGGCGTGGTGATGGATGCAGTGGAGATCGCAGCAGGGCTTCGCCGGGCGCCCTGCGTTGGGAGTATGGAGGTGTGACGGGAGGGGGAGAGGCGCCAGGGCAAGGGTGCGGCTGCCCTCTCCCCCCACATATATATAGGGGGCCAGGGGGTGCGCCAGCCCCCTGCAGATCCAATCTGCAAGGGGGGCGGCGGCCAGGGGGGAGTCCTTGCCCCCCAAGGCAAGTGGGGCGCCCCCTCCCCCCTAGGGTTTCAACCCTAGGTGCATGGGGAGGTGGGCCCTAGTGGTGCGCCAGCCCATTAGGGCTGGACACTTCCCCTTTGCGGCCTAGGGGCCCCACCGGGATGGGTGGCCCCACCCGGTGGACTCCCGGGGCCCCTCCGGTGGTCCCGGGACGCTCCCGGTGACCCCCGGAGATCACCCGATGGCCGAAACCTGACTTCCTATATATCAATCTTTACCTCCGGACCATTCCGGAACTCCTCGTGAAGTCCGGGATCTCATCCGGGATTCCGAAAAACTTTCGGGTTTCCACGTGCATTTATCTCTACGACCCTAGCGTTACCGAACCTTAAGTGTGTAGACCCTACGGGTTCGGGAGACACGTAGACATGACCGAGACCACTCTCCGGTCAATAACCAATAGCGGGATCTGGATACCCATGTTGGTTCCCACGTGTTCCTCGATGATCTTCATCGGATGAACCACCGTGTCAAGGGTTCACTCAATCCCGTATGTTATTCCCTTTGTCCATCGGTACGGTACTTGCCCGAGATTCGATCGTCGGTATTCCCGATACCTTGTTCAATCTCGTCATGGCAAGTCTCTTTACTCGATCCGTAATCCATCATCCCGTGACTAACTACTTAGTCACATTGAGCTCATTATGATGATGTCTTGCCGAGTGGGCCCAGAGGTACCTCTCCATCATACGGAGTGACAACATCCCAATCTCGGTTCGTACCAACTCAACAGACACTTTCGGAGATACCCGATGCGTACCTTTATAGCCACCCAGTTACGTTGTGACATTTGGTACACCCAAAGTATTCCTACGACATTTGGGAGTTGTACAACCTCATGGTCTAAGGAATAAATACTTGACACCGAAATGCTTATGCATTACAAACTATACGATCTCGTGCTATGCTCAGGATTGGGTCTTGTCCATCACATCATTCTCCTAATGATGTGATCCCGTTATCACTGACATCCCATGTCCATGGTGAGGAAACCGTGACCATCTGTTGATCAACGAGCTGGTAACTAGAGGCCTTACCAGGGACTCATTTTGGTCTCTGTATTCACACATGTATCGCTGTTTCCGTACAATACAATTCAAGCATGAATAACAGATGATTATCATGAACAAGGAAATATAATAATAATACTTTTATTATTGCCTCTAGGGCATATTTCCAACAGTAGCCGGCTCCCACGACGACCGGGCGCACTCCAAGACCTCGGCGTCCGTGCATGCACCGCGCCCATCTCAGGAGGCGCGGGACCAGCAACGTCATGGTACTCACGGTACCATACGCTTGCTGGGCCAAGGTCAAGCTGGTGGGTCCCGGAATGCCCAAGACCAGCATGCACGCCAACATGCTGGCACGAGCAAAGCACGGTCGCCTGGACGGGATACTGCTCCTTCTAACATAGTTAGAAGTCCGAGCATATCCCGCTCCTCGCACCGTTCGCCACCGCTACCCGCCACTCCAGCAGAAGCTCTGGCACGAGCTCAACTGCTCCTAGACTTCCCTCCAGCGGCAGACAAGGCCGACGACTAGAGGGCCACCATTCAGAGTCTCATCACCTTCGCCAACGGTGACACTCCGTGGCAGCCGAGCATGTCGTAACCGCGGCAAGTCAGCCAGGCGCGGGCCGATGGCGACAAGACCGGTGGGGGTGCAAACACCGTGCACTCTCCGCCCCGAAGGCCAAAATCGCCGTCTCGCCGGATCAACATCGACGACGACTCCACTGTGTCATCAGATCCACGAGCTCGTCGCGATCAGTGCCAAGTTCTCCACGAACGACAACAAGAAGACGCTCGTACTCGCATCGAGCGCCGAAGAGAAGCGCGGCGTCAATCAGACCAGCGCGCTGGGCCCACTGTCGACATGCATGCGCCAGGGGGACCAGGCAACTTGCCGTACGCGGTAGGTTGTCCTACGTTTACTCGTGAGCTGCGGAAAGTCCAGTGGCCCAGCATGAAGAATTTCAAGCCAGACGTACCGGAGAAATACGACGGCAAGACGCATCCGTCGGAGTTCCTCAGCATCTACACCATTGCGGTGCAAGCTGCCGGGGGGCGAGACGACAAGATTCTTGCCAACTACTTCCCGCTGGTACTCAAACCTAACGTCAGATCCTGGCTCATGCACTTCCCGGACAACTCCATATCTTCTTGGGCGGACCTGTGCCATCAGTTTGTCGGCGCCTTTACAGGCGGCCACAAACCCCATGGCCAAGAGAGTGACCTTCATCTGCTCGCCCAGAAGGAAGGAGAGCCCCTGCGCAAGTATATCCAGAGATTCAGCCGTGTACAACACAACATCCCAGACGTCCGCCCTGCCGCGGTCATAAGCGCGTTCCATCAGAACGCGCGTAACCGCATGATGAGGGAGGAGATGGCGATGTGCAAGATCAGGGACGTCAGTGAGCTGTACGCCCTGGCCGACAAGTGTGCACGTGCTGAAGAGTGGAGGAAACTCCCCGGAGAGGATACAGGAGCAGGAGGATCTGACAGTGAGGATGCTGCCCCGGCAAAGAAAAACCGGCGGCGGAACAACAGGAAGAAGAAAAGCAAAGAGGTGCTAGCAATGGTGGAAGGGTGAGAGTGCGTATAATCCATGGACTCAACATTAGTCATAAGAACTCATATACTTATTGCAAAAATTTACGAGTCATCAAAACAAAGCAATCAACGCATGCTCCTAGGGGGGAGGTTGGTAGGAGTTAACCATCGGGCGCCCCCGACCTCCACACAAAGGTTGACACTTTACAAATACCTCATGCTCTAACTTCATCACATAGCGGTTCACCATACGTGCATGCTACGGGAATCACTAACCTTAACACAAGCATTTCTCAATTTCATAATAACTCCACTAGCATGACTCTAATATCACTATCCTCATATCTCAAAACATTTATCAAGCATCCAACTTCTCATCATATTCAATGCACTTAGTGTGAATGTTTTTACTACATTGATATTGGATGTCTATCATGTGAAGACTAGTTTAATAGCCTAAACACATTACCATGATGTTTTAATAGACTCTCAAATGGATATAAGCGAAGCACGAGAGTTCATCTATTTCTTCAAAATAAAACCACCGCCGTGCTCTAACAGATATAAGTGAAGCACTAGAGCAAACAACAAACTACTCCGAAAGATATAAGTGAAGATCAATGAGTAGTTGAATAATTATGTAACTATGTGAAGACTCTCTAACATTTAAGAACTTCAGATCTTGGGATATTATTCAAACAGCAAGCAAAACAAACTAAAATAAATTGACGCTCGAAGCAAAACACATATCATGTGGTGAATAAAAACATAGCTCCGAGTATAGTTCCCGATGGATGAAGACGAAAGAGGGGATGCCTTCCCGGGGCATCCCCAAGCTTAGGATTTTGGTTGTACTTGAATTTTACCTTGGGGTGCCATGGGCATCCCCAAGCTTAGGCTCTTGCCACTCTTTGTTCCATAGTCCATCAAAGCAATACTCAAAACTTGGAAACTTCACAACACAAAACTTAGACAAAAATCTCGTGAGCTCCGTTAGTATAAGAAAGCAAACCACTACTCAAAGGTACTGCAATGAATTAATTATTTGTTTATATTGGTGTTAAACCTACTGTATTCCAACTTCTCTATGGTTCATACTTCCCAATATTACTCATAGATGCATTGAAATAAGCAAACAACACACGAAAAACAGAATCTGTCAAAAAACAGAACAGTCTGTAGTAATCTGCAGGTTTCACATACTTATGTAACTCCAAAAAATTCAAACTAAATTAGTAAACGTGAGGAATTTGTCTATTAATCATCTTCAAAAAGAATCAACTAAATAGCACGCTCCAGTAAAATCTGATGACCATTCTAGCGAGCGCTAACGATTCTGCTTTTCACAGCAAGATCATATAAACTTCACACAAGTCTTCCCAAAGGTTCTACTTGGCACATACACTAATTAAAACACAAAACCACATCTAAACAGAAGCTAGATGCAATATTTATTCCCAAAGAGAAGCAAAAAATAATAATATAAAATTGGGTTGCCTCCCAACAAGCGCTATCGTTTTACACCCCTAGCCAGGCATAATGGTGCTCACATAAAAGATAAGAATTGAAACATAACGGGAGCATCATGAAGCATATGAATAGCACATTTAAGTCTAACCCACTTTCTATGCATAGGGATTTTGTGAGCAAACAACTTATGGGAACGATAATCAACTAGCATAGGAAGGGAAAACAAGCATAACTTCAAAACTTTAAGCACATAGAGAGGAAACTTGATATTATTGCAATTCCTACAAGCATATGTTCCTCCCTAATAATAATTTTCAGTAGCACCATGAATGAATTCAACAATATAACCAGCACATAGAGCATTTTTGTCATGATCCCCAAGCATATAAATTTTATTACTCTCCACATAAGCAAAAATCTTCTCATTCGGAATAGTGGGAGTATCATAAGAGACTTGAATACTATAGATTGTCTCCACATTAAAAGAGTAATGTTCAGAAAAAGGGTAATCATAATCATGACAAGTTTGATAAATATAATCATCACTACTTTTTATAGCATAAGTGTCATCACAATAATCATCATAAATAGGAGGCATGCTTTCATCATAATAGATTTGCATATCAAGACTTGGGAGGCTAAAAATATCATCTTCATCAAGCGTAGCATCCCCAAGCTTGGGACAAACATTAATTGCAGCAAATAAATTCTCAAATATATCATTCTAATCAAACATAGCATCCCCAAGCTTGGGCCTTTCCATATAAAAAACATAATCAGTCTCATCGTTAATAGTATGGATATTACCATTAGTATAGCAATCATCATCATCATAATGAGTAATAGGAGCAAAATCATTCGGGAGAGATACCTCTTTACCTTTGCTTCTTCGTCTTTTCTTTTTCTTCTTCTCATTATGTGTGGGTTTAATCTTCTTTTTGGAGCTCCTTACTACTGAGATTGGTAGAATAGGAGGCTCCTCCTCGTTACCTGATTCATCATAAGAAATAATAGGAGGATATTGGGAAATCTCTTCCCTTTCATTACTATTCTCTTCATCTCCTATTTGTTTTCTTGACTTAAGGTAATCGGAAATATAAGGATTTTCAATGCAATTTACCGCACAATACATATATATTTCCTATATATCAAAATCAAGAAGTTTATCAATGGCAAATCCTGGAAGAAACTTAGTTCCACATTTAATTTCTTCATAACCCAAAAGCAAGATAAGTTCATTATGATGTGCAAGGGAAATCAATTCATCACAATTTTTTGACACGATTCGATCATGAAACAATTCACATTGGGTAATGAAATGACCATGTTCATTGCAAAGTTCACAAGTATGGCTAAGATATTTTAAATTTTCAGCACAATCATCTAGCATCTGTAGCAACCATTTAGTTTCTAAATACTTATGCCTCTTGCAAAATCTATCTTACCTCTTTGGTATGTACTTGTGTCGGTGTACTAAGATAGGGGTACCTTAGTACCCCAACTTGTGCACGGGCAGTAGCAGCTTCCCGCGGCAGGGTTTACCACGTGCTTGCCGGAAACCTTTTCCGGTCCCTACGAAGCCATTCAAGAACAAAGTATACAAGACAGAAGATCAAGGCCCCGGCAAGTGGAGCTTGCCGGGAAGGCCGCACCAGGCTCAATACTGTCGCTTTAGCACAAGGCCCTGGCAAGAGGAGCTTGCCAGGAAGACTAAGGAATACACGCCTCAAGAAACGCCTCGGCGCAGCATGCGCCCCGGCAGGGCCCGGGGAGCGACAAGCTTCAGGGCCCGGCAAGGTCAAGGCCCCGGCAAGGTGCTTGCCGGGGGGAACTCACGCTGTGTGCCCGTGCTCCAGCTCATCTGCCCACGCGTCGTCCTGGGGCCCTTCCAGGGACGCGTGGCGGATGGCTGTGCAGCCTGGGGCACACGGTGGCAATCCACGGTGACGAGGCTACCGCCGTGTCGAATGGAGAAGCATGGACGTACGCTTTTGGGGTCGACGGTGACGGGCATTTAAGGCCCTTGTCCCCCACTGTCAAAGTTAGGTGAAGACCACTGTGCATGCACTGTTCACGCATTATTCCCGCACTGTTACAACTACCACCAAAGTTACGTTTTTACCCTCCTCTACGTTGACACCTGTCGGTGACCCCTTGAGCTATAAAAGGAGGCCCATGCACAACGTAGAAAGGGTTCGGAACCTAGACAGCTCTCTGGCTCGGTGTAGCTAGCTCTCCAAGCTCCCGAGCTCTAGAACTCAATACAAACCAAAGCAGGAGTAGGGTTTTACGCGTCCTCGCGGCCCGAACCTGGGTAAACTGCCCGCGTGTGCTCCTCGATCCGCTCTTCGTGCTCCCTCCGCTCCCTTACCGCAACGTAGAAGGGGCTCCGGTCCCATAGGTGCTCGTGGGAGGACAGTTTCCCCCGACATCTTTGGCGCGCCAGGTAGGGGGCGTCGAGGTTGTGCGAACCAGATCCGGCGCTCACGCGGGCGCACTCTTCATCAACTTCATCAGCAGCACCAACATGGCCCCGAAGAAGAAGGCTTCGGAGGTCGCAGGCCCGTCTGCGTCGATCCCACCACCACCAGAACCAACGGTGGGCGGAGGAGACGCCGGCGGAAGGGTGGTCGCCGGTGAGGAAACTCACGGCGCCGCCAAATCCAAAGACAAGACGGACGACCGGGCTAATTCCAAGGCCTCGGTGTCCGTAGACGCACCACGTCCTTCTCAACAGACGACAACCCAGCAGCGCCGTGGTACAGGAGGTACCATCCGCTTGCTGGGGCAAGGACAAACCGGAGGCTCGCGGGATGCTCAAGGCCAGTACGCTGGCACGAGCAAGGCGCGGTCGCCGGGGCGAGAAGCTGCTCCTTCTAACCCTGTTAGAAGTCCGAGCATATCTCGCTCTTCGCACCGCTCGCCGCCGCTCCCCTCCTCTCCAGCAGAAGCTCTAGCAAGAGCACAACTGCTCCTCGATTTCCCTCCAGCGGCAGACAAGGCCGAAGACTGGAGGGCGACGATCCAGAGCCTCATCGCCTTCGCTAACAACGACACGCCGCAGCAGCCGGCGACGTCGCGGCCACGGCAAGTCGACCAGGCGAAGGCCGATGGCGACAAGACCGCCGGGGGTGCAACTACCGTGCACTCCCCGCCGCGGAAGCAAAAGACGCCACCCCGCCGGATCAACGTCGACGACGACTCTACGGAGTCGTCGGATCCGCGGGCTCGTCGGGACCAGCGCCAAGTCCTCGACGACCGGCGACAAGAAGACGCTCGGACGCACATCGAGCGCCGACGAGAAGCCCGGCGACAATCGGACCAGCGCGCTGGGACCGCTGTTGACACGCATGCGCCCGGTGAGCCAGGCGACTTGCCGTACGCGGCAGGTTGTCCTGCGTTCACCCGTGAGCTGCGACGCGTCCAGTGGCCTAGCATGAAGAACTTCAAGCCCGACGTACCCGAGAAGTACGACGGCAAGACGCACCCCTCGGAGTTCCTCAGCATCTACACCATCGCGGTGCAGGCTGCCGGGGGGCGCGACGAGAAGATACTGGCGAACTACTTCCCGCTAGTGCTTAAGCCGAACGTTCGTTCTTGGCTTATGCACTTGCCGGAAGGCTCCATTTCTTCGTGGGCAGATCTGTGCCACCAATTTGTTGGCGCCTTCACGGGCGGCCACAAACCCCACGGCCAGGAGAGTGATCTCCACATCTTGGCCCAGAAGGAAGGAGAGTCCCTGCGCAAGTACATTCAACGGTTCAGCCGCGTGCAGCACAACATTCCCGACGTCCACCCTGCCGCGGTTATCAGCGCGTTCCACCAGAACGTGCGTAACCGCCGCATGCGAGAAGAGATGGCCATGACCAAGATACGGGACGTCAGCGAGCTCTACGCTCTGGCTGACAAGTGCGCGCGCGCCGAAGAGGGGAGGAGACTCCCCAGAGAGGATGTTGGCGCAGGAGGAAGCGACAGCGAGGATGCCGCCCCGGCAAAGAAGAGCCGACGGCGGAACAACAGAAGAAAGAAGAGCAAGGAAGTGCTGGTCGTCGAGCAGACCGGCAAGGAGGCTCCCGCCAAGAAAGCACAGGCTGGCGGTTCCGGCAAGGAGCCTGCCCCTGTGGCGGCAGCCGACAAGCAGGACGGCTCCGACAAGCAATACTGCAAGATCCACCGCACTAAGGGCCACGACCTTTCGAACTGCAAACGAGTCGAGTACCTCGTAGAGCAGCAGAAAGCTGAATACGAGCGTCGCGACAAGGAGAAGGCCCAAGGTGGTGGAGGAGAGCCGAGCAAGAAGCGGCCATTCAATGGCCGGGGAGGACGCCACGGCAAGGCCAAGCAGCGGCAAGGTGATCGACCTCCCCGGGGCCGCGACAAGGACGAGGAAGAAGACGACGACGACGACATGGAGGAAGGTGATAACAGCGAGCAGGAGTTCCAGAAGGCCACAGAGGTCCTGTGTGTCGATGGGGGCGCCTCTCTGCACACTTCCCACCGCCAACTCAAGCAGTGGGTGCGGGAAGTAAACGCAGCTGAGCCGCCCATCGAGTCGCGCAGGCTCCTGAAGTGGTCCAGCACGCCCATCATTTTTGATCTTGAGGATCACCCTGACCGCACAACTGCGGTCGGGTGCTTGCCGATGTTGGTCTCACCAACTATCCGCAACCTCAAGGTCACCAAGATGTTGGTTGACGGCGGGGCCGGCCTGAACTTGATCTCCTCAGCTGTGATCAAGAAACTCCAGATCCCAGACGGCGAACTCGAAGAAACCGGGTCGTTCCAAGGAATAAACCCGGGAAGGAGCAAGCCCAAGGGGAAGATCACTCTGCCGGTGACCTTTGGCGGGGAGCTCAACTTCAGAACGGAGAGGATAACCTTTGACGTGGCCGATATCCCATTGCCATACAATGGGATACTTGGACGTCCTGCCCTCGCCAAGTTCATGGCAGCTTCCCACTATGCCTACAACATTCTCAAGATGCCGGGGCCGATAAGCGTCATCTCTGTCCCTGGCGACAAGAAGGACGCGCTTATCTGCGCCGACAAGATATACCGGGATGCAGCAGCCGCAGCGGAGAGCAACACACTTGCCGCTGAAGCTCCCGGGGGGAAGAAGACCAAGACCAAGTCCGGCAAGTGCTCTGGGGCCCACTCCGGCAAACGCACCTCTTCGGAGTGCTGCGCTGTCGTCGAGGACGCACCATCGAGCTCCACCGGCAAGTGCAAGAAAGGGATGGCCGCTCCACCGGCAACCAAGAAGGTGTCCGCCAAGGAGGACGGCACTGGTGGTACCTTCACCATCAGTTCTACGCTTGACAGCAAATAGGAAAGCGCGCTCGTTGCCTTCCTGCGGGCGAATGTCGATGTGTTTGCATGGCAGCCATCTGACATCCCCGGCGTTCCCAGGAACGTAATTGAGCACAAGCTTGCTATTTGTCCTCATGCGCGGCCCGTCAAGCAGAAGGTCAGGAAGCAAGCCGTGGAGCGCCAAGAATTCATCGCCGAAGAGATAAAGAAGCTAGAAGCAGCCGGCCTAGTTAGAGGCGTGATCCATCCTACGTGGTTGGCCAATCCAGTCATCGTACGCAAGGCCAACGGGAAGTGGAGACTTTGTATAGACTTCACCAATGTGAATAAAGCATGTCCCAAGGATCCATTTCCCTTGCCGCGTATTGACCAGATTGTTGACTCCACCGCTGGATGTGAGCTGCTTTCCTTCCTTGATGCATATTCAGGCTACCATCAGATTTTTATGGCCAAGGAAGATGAAGAGAAGACTGCATTCATTACTCCATGCGGCACATACTGCTTCATACGCATGCCCTTTGGATTGAAGAATGCAGGCTCAACATTTGCGAGGGTGGTGCACACTGCTTGTGAGCCACAGATCCACAGGAATATAGAAGCCTACATGGATGATATAGTGGTCAAGAGCAAGAGCAAAGATACCCTGATACAGGACTTAGAGGAAACCTTTGAGAATCTGCGCAAGATCCAACTCAAGCTGAACCCCGAGAAGTGCGTCTTCGGAGTCCCCTCCGGCAAGCTTCTCGGGTTCTTTGTGTCCCAGAGGGGGATTGAAGCCAACCCCGACAAGATTAAAGCCATTGAGCAGATCGAAGCCCCAAAGCGCGTCAAGGACGTAAGGAGACTTGCTGGTTGTGTGGCTGCCCTCAGTAGGTTCATTTCAAAGTCTGCAGAACGCGCCCTGCCTTTCTTCAAAATTTTGAAGAAGGCAGGTCCTATGAAATGGACTCCGGAAGCGGAGGCAGCGCTGCAAGATTTGAAAGGATACCTGTCCTCCACTCCAATACTTGTCGCACCTAGGCCACAAGAGAAGTTGCTGCTGTACTTAGCAGCAACCAATCAAGTGGTTAGTGCTGCGTTAGTAGCGGAGAGGGAGGCAGATGAGGAACCCACGCCACCAGCAAGCGAATCCAGCGACAAGCAGGGGGCTACTCCGACAAGCTCTGGCACAGACAAGGACAAGTCTGTGCAGGAACAAGGTCAAGTGCGAAAGAAGATGGTGCAGCGCCCAGTGTATTTTGTAAGTTCCCTCTTGCAGGGGGCTAGATCAAGATACTCTGGGGTGCAGAAGTTGCTTTTCGGCCTCATCATGGCCTCGAGAAAGCTGCGCCATTACTTCCAAGCACACTAGATAACAGTGGTCACTCGCTTTCCGTTGAAGAGGATATTGCACAATCCAGAAGCAACAGGCAGGATCGTTGAGTGGGCACTGGAGCTATCAAGCTTTGGACTCAAATTTGAGAGTACTTCAACTATACAGAGCCGAGCTTTGGCAGAATTCATAGCAGAATGGACCCCAACGCCAGATGAAGAAGTCCCAGAGACAAGCGTCCCCGTACAAGAAGCAAGCAGTGAATGGGTAATGTACTTTGATGGTGCCTTCTCGCTGCAAGGCGCCGGTGCCGGCGTAGTACTCATAGCGCCCACCGGAGAGCACCTCAAGTATGTTGTCCAGATGCACTTTCCCAAGGAGCAAGCGACAAACAATACTGCTGAGTATGAAGGTTTGCTTGCCGGCCTCAGAATTGCGGCCGAACTTGGGATCAAGAAGTTGATTGTGCGGGGAGATTCACAGTTGGTGGTCCGACAAGTGAACAAGAGTTACCAGAGCCCTTTGATGGAAGCCTATGTTGGTGAAGTGAGGAAGCTTGAAGAACACTTTGAGGGCCTGCAAATGGAGCACGTCCCGAGAGCTCAGAATGATATTGCAGATGGCCTCTCAAAGTGTGCTGCAATGAAGTTACCTGTGGAACCAGGGACCTTCCTGCTCAAGCTAACTCAGCCATCCGTTACACCATCAGTTGGGCAAAGTAAGAAGAGAAAGTTGGTCTCCGGCGACTACTTGCCGGCGGACCTTCCAGAAGCCGCCGCCAAGGTCCCCAAGATCAACAACCAAGATGCTGAGGAACAGTTTGCTCCTGCAGATCCTAGGGTCTGTACAGTTGAAGCAAACGTTCCCGACAAGCCTTGCCCCGGCAGGCTTGCCGGGGGACCATCAGCTCCGGCGGAGCCCGAGGTTCTTGCCGTAGAAGCTGGGGTTCCCGCAGCAGCCCTCGTGCCTTTAGTCCTTGCGGTTGAGCCTCGGGCTCCGGCATGGGCACAGCAGATTGTCCGTTTTCTGCAAACTGGAGAACTTCCCGACGACCCAGAAGAGATAGAGAAGATAACCAGGCAGTCAAGTATGTACCAGTTCGTTGACAATGAACTGTACAGAAGAAGACTCAATGGTGTCAGGTTGAAGTGCATCTCCAGAGAAGATGGACATAAGCTGTTGGCGGAGATACATGGAGGCATATGTGGCCACCACATTGGCGCAAGGGCACTTGCCGGAAAGGCGTTCCGGCAAGGGTTCTTCTGGCCAGAAGCCCTCCAAGATGCAACTGCACAAGTAACCAAGTGTGAAGCGTGCCAGTTCCATGCCAAGCAAATTCATCAGCCAGCTCAAGCTCTCCAGACAATCCCTTTGTCCTGGCCCTTCTCGGTCTGGGGGCTCGATATCCTCGGCCCCTTCCCCCGTGCTGTCGGGGGCTTTGAGTACTTGTACGTTGCAATCGACAAGTTCACAAAGTGGCCAGAAGTGGAACCAGTGAGAAAGGTGACAGCACAGTCAGCAGTCAGGTTCTTCAGGTCGATTGTTTGCCGTTTCGGAATCCCTAACAGGATCATCACCGACAACGGTACACAGTTTACTAGTCGCACCTTCATGCAATACGTCCAAGACCTTGGTGCCAAGGTCTGTTTCGCTTCTGTTGCTCACCCGAGGAGCAATGGTCAAGCGGAGAGGGCCAATGCTGAAGTGCTGCGCGGACTCAAGACAAGAACCTTCGACAGGCTGCGCAAGTGCGGAAGAAACTGGATAGAGGAGCTACCGGCGGCTCTTTGGTCAATCAGAACGACGCCAAATCGAGCCACCGGACAGACACCCTTTGCTCTTGTCTATGGAGCAGAGGCAGTTCTCCCCACGGAACTCGTATACGGATCTCCTCGAGTGCTCGCTTATGATGAGCTCGAGCAAGAGCAACTGCGTCAAGATGATGCATTGCTCGTTGAGGAGGAACGTCTCCAGGCTGCTGTACGAGCTGCTCGATACCAGCAAGCCTTGCGTCGCTATCATAGCCGCAAGGTCAAGGCCAGGAGTCTCGAGGAAGGCGACCTTGTTCTTCGGCGTGTTCAGTCCGCCAAGAATTCCAACAAGTTGACGCCGAAGTGGGAAGGCCCTTATCGGGTGAGACAAGTCACAAGGCCCGGCGCTGTCCGCCTTGAGACCGAAGAAGGCTTACCGGTGAGCAATTCCTGGAACATAGAGCATCTTCGCAAGTTTCACCCGTAAGGCGCGGTTGCCGTGATCCGCTCCGGCAACCACCTTTTGTACGAGTCTTGCCGCTGTTGCATGTAAACCTTTGTACAAAGCCGGGCGCCGATCCCGTGCATCAGTAAAGTTTTTGTGCTTCGCACCATTTGCCTTTTTCCATGCTTTTCCTTGTTATTTGCATGCGTTGTTTGGCACCTTGTGCGACACACATCCCCGGTAAGCACTAGCAAGCCGTGAGGCTATATATTTGTTTTTCCTCCTCTTTTTCTTTCCCTCTTAAGCAGAAGGAGTCTTCCTCGCGCACAAGTTTGCCGGGGGGGGGG
>LR738709.1:654086021-654115590 GCA_902687465.1 Secale cereale
GGGGGGGGGGGAAGAGATGGAGGGTGAACCAAGCGCTGTTCAAGAAAGAAGAGCCTTGTCGGGGAACAAGCAATATATGAAAGCTAAGTTAGCAAAATTCGAGCAGTTCAAATTTTTAGATTTTAGTTATCTTCCTTGAACAACCACACTTTGTATGGAAAACCTGTGCGCGGAGGAACCTACCCGTGGCTAGCCGCGCCCTTACCTCGTTCCCGAGCACGCTCAATGACTTAAGTGAGCTGCGACAAGTGTCGCGCCCTTATTTCGTTTTCGAGTTCGCTCAGCAAGCTAAGTGCGCTGCGACTAGCTGCGGCAAGGTTACTTGCCGGTAAGGTCCTTTGCCAGCAGGCTGCTAAGAGTCCAGTACTCAGCGCTCGCGGCGAGGGCCCCTTGCCGGCAAGTCCCCTAAAAGCGTAGGGCGAAAAGCATACAAAGTGGAGGACCAAAAGCAAGGGAGATAACACCGCATTAATTGCTCAAAAATAAGATAGTATATTACAGAGATAACTTGTCGCAATAACTAATTGATTCATGTTCATAACACACCTTGCAGCAGCAAAGGGAACAGAAAGGAGGAAGCCTAGTCTACGCGGTCGCCTTCACGCCTTGAGATCTTGTTCACCTTGGCGACGATGTGGGCGACCTGCGCCTTCAACGCCTCCTGATCTGCATCGTCCGGCAAGCTGCGGAGGACGTTGACAAGATTTATGCCAGGGTTGCGGTAGACTATCTTTGTCAAGACGCGCTCCAAGGTACCCGCGCAGAGCTGACGCGACTCCTCGGCCAGCTGCGCGGGGAGCTTCTCCTGCAGCCGTGCAAGCGCCGGCGCAACTCCCCTGAAGAAGAGACTTAGCTTGGCGCTGTGGGGGAGATTCTCGTCCGGAGAGTACACAAGGTGCTCCACCCTCAGCGCCATCAGCTCCTTGTCAATGTTGGCAGCGGAGGCGACCAGATCGTCGGTCCACTACTCCACAGCCCGGCTGAAGTTGTTTGCTGAAGTGGCGGCGCTCTCCACTAGGCCTCGTTCCTTGCGGAGCTCGTCCTTCAGTTTCGTTTCACGGTCCCGGGCAGCGTCAAGTGAATCAGTCAAAGTGGAGACCTTCAACTCCAAGTCAGCAATTGAATCTTTGGCGGCAGTAAGCTCGTCGCCCTTCTTGGAGAGGCGTACCTGCAGGTCAGAGTTGGTGTGGGCGTCCTTCTCCCGCTCCACATTGAGCGCGGTGACCCTGTCCTCACTCGCCTTCGGGTACCGCTCCAGCTGTTCAACCTTGAGCTCCAGGTCCCTCTTGGCGGTTTCCGCGGCAGCTGCGGCTTCCTTTGCCTCCTTCATGCCCTCTTCCCGGGCGGTGAGCTCGTCGTCGTGGGCGTCGAGCTCAACCTTCCGCTGGTTGAGCGCCCCCTCCCGCCGAGACAGCTCCTCGGCGGCCAGCCGCTGTCGCTCTTCCGCCTCTGCCTTCTCCAGGAGGAAAGCTTGCTGCTCCCCGGCGAGTTCTTCCCGCTCCTCCGCCAAGTTGCGGAGGGCGGCCTGGTTGGCGGTGCGAAGCTCCGCGGCCCGCTTCTCCAAGTCCACTCCAGCCTTGGCGGCAAGAGCTTCCCGGGAGTCCAGCTTCGCCTGCCTGGCCCGATAAAGGGCCAAGAGCCGGCGAAGCAGCTTCTCCTCTTCGGGCTCGTCGCCCCCGCCAAGTGCTTCGACGACCTTCAACCCCGCGGAGGCGAGGACCTCTCCGTCGTAGGTCTCTCCCTCCACGGGAGCTCGCGACGAAGACCCCCACGGGACCTGTATGAAGACGCCGTTGGGGGCCTCAAGGTAGATGCCTAGCTGCTCCTTGGCGGGGGAGGGGTCGGCGGCCGGCGCAGCGCTTGACGCTCCTGCTGCCTCCGGGCCAGCAGTATGGTCGCCTTCCCTCTCCCCAGCCGCGGAGTCTGCGGTCGGGGCAGTCTCCTCAGCGGCAGGCTCGTCGGCTCCTGCCATGCCCTCAGCGGCAGTGGCGTTGCCGCCGTCGCCGTGCGCGCCCTCCTCACCGGCGGTCTCCGTCTCCATCCGCTCCGATGCAGGAGGATCTAGCAGAAGAAAAAGAAAAGAAAAGATCAAGCAAATATCCAAAAAGACAAGTTCGAGAAGATAAAGCTGCAAGACTCACCTTCGCGAACTTCGTCGACGACAGGCTCCCTCGCCGGGGAGTCCTCCCTTGGCGGCGGAGCAGTGGCCCCTGCTGGCGGAGGGACGCCCGTGCCCTCCCTTGGCGGGGTGGCCACCCTTGTCGGGCTGCTCACCCTTGGCGGGGTGCCCGCCCTTGGCGGGGTGCCTGTCCTTGGCGGAGCGTCCTCCCTCGCCGGGGAGTTCACCCTTGGCGGGGAGGGTGGAGCAAGTGGCTCGTCGGAGGCAGTCTCCGGGCGCTCCTGCGGCCGCGGCTCCACTTCTGCACAAGACAAACAAGACGACAAAGTATTAGTACAAGCAACAACCTTAAGCGCGCCCGCCAAGCAGGAATATAGCTACCAGACTTACGCTGGGGGCTGCGCTGGGGGCTGCCCCTCGGAGCAGCGGGTTGATCCGGCAAGCCTGCCGCCGGCGTGTCTCCGGTCGCCGCGGTGGGCGAGTCGTCCTCGACCTCAACCACGGGGATCTTGGCCCGCTTCGCCATCCGCTGGGCCAGGGTCCTGAAAGCAAAGCAAGAACAAGATCAGAATCATCAAGAAAGACCAAGTCAAAATTGAAGAAGTTACAAGTGGCAAGTACTTACTCCTCTTCCTCGTCGTCGTCGGAGCTGAGGGCGGAGAAGTCGAACTCCACCTGAGATGCCCCCGCGCGAGGAGCAGGAGGAGAAGGCTCCCTCGGGCGCTTGGCGGTCTCCGGGGCTGGGGGCTGCGAAGACCCAGCCTCCGTTGGCGCCGAGGCCCGAGGAGCAGGCGGAGCGGCCGCTTCGCTCCGGGAGGATCCCCCTCCACTTGGCGCTGGTGCGCGGGGCGCCTCCGTCGCGGCTTGGCTCGCCCTGGTGGCGCGCGTTTCCCGGCGAGCAGGCTGCTGTCGAGGCGCCTGCGTCCTCGTCGCCGTAGCCGCTTCGCGGAGGCGCTTCCTCGGTGCTTGCGTAGGACTAGCTGGAGGCGGGGAGTTTTCTGAGGACGAGGAGGCGTCGTCGTCGAGCCCCAGAGAGCCACCGGTATCTTCATCGGCCTCGACGCCCTCCTCCTCCTCCCCGGCAGGCTCGCTGGGCCCAGCGCCATGCCCGGCGACTTCGCTCCCTCCGGCGGTCCCGCTCCCTCCGGCAGTCCCGCTCCCTCCGGCGGTCCCGCTCCCTCCGGCGGTCCCGCTCCCTCCGGCGCCCCTGCTCCCTCCGGCAACCTCGCCCCCTGCGGCGACCTTGCTCACGACCCCGGGTATCCCGGAATGCCTCTGGGAAAGAACCCCGGCAAACTCCTCGGGCGGAAGCTTGAGCAACCTGAGGATTTCAGCCTCCTCTGTTTGGCTCAGCACGTTCGCGGCTTCTGCGTCATCCACAGTAAATCCAAAGTCTCCCGCCGCTGCAGCTGCGGCGGCCTCTTCCATCCGGGAAGCAATGTAAGCTATGTCCCGGGCCGTAGTGGCCCGGGTGAGGCCCCTGTTCTCATCGGAGTTCTTGGGCGTCTCAACTAAGTTGTCGAAGAAGCTCAGAATGGCATCCGGCGGAGGCTGGATCCAAGTGGGGACGATGCCATGGGAGTCGCACTCCGGCATCATCGCGCGCAAGGAGTCACGGGCGGTGCTGTTGCACAGTGGCACCACTCCCTTGGCGGGTCTGAACCACTCTGGATGCGCCGGATCATGCTTGAAGAGCTCTCGCACCATTCCTTTCAGCTCCAAAGCGGTGAAATTGAAGTTCAATCCGCAGCGCAGCCTCATGATATCCGCCGCGTTGCCAAATTCCCAGGCGGGCCTTTTCCTTTCCTGTAAAGGGGCGATGCGGCGGTAGAGGAAGTCTGCGCCAACCTCTCCGATGGTCAGATTGGCGGCCCGGAGACGGATAATCCTAACAAGGGCAATCCTGAGTCTGTTGTCCTCCGGGGCCAATTCGCTCCAGTCCCTGCCGCGCACTATGGCTGTTGTGCGCGGCGCAGTGAAGGGCTCCGGCTTGTCCTCTACTACCCAGCACCAATCTGCACGCCATTCTTCCCACTTGCCGCGGAGTTCTCCCTTCAGGTATGAGTCCTTCTTATTCAACCGGAAGATCCAGGAGATGCCGCCGGAGAGGGGAGCGCCAGCCTCTACTCTAGGCATGAAGAAATGGCGAAAGAGTGCTACGTTTGGATGGATCCCAATGTAGTTTTCGCACAGATGTGCGAAAACCGCCATCGTAAGGATGGCATTGGGAGTGAAATCCAGGAGGTGGAGGTTGTATGTGTTCATAATGTCACAGAAAAACTCCGAGTACGGAGGGCACAATCCGCAGTGAAAGAAGACAGCAAAGAAGAAATACCCGCCGGGAAATAGATCTTTGGCGACGGCGGGGAAGGCTCTGGTGCGGGGATGAGCTTTGGTCTCCCCGGACCAGAAGAGGAAGTACTTGTTCCGCAGCTCCTTCGCGCTGAGCCTCGGCGCGAAGACCACGTTCCTCTTCCGCAGGGCGGCAAGCTTCGCCGCCTGCTCGGATTTCTCCTTCTTGGCCTTGTCCGCTTTTCCCTTTTCGCTCTTCGGAGCCATGGCGGAGGCGGCGAGGGAAGAGGCGAGGATCTCGACGGCGCCGCGGATGCGGAAGACGGTGGAGGAGGGGTGGAGGCAAGGAGCAGCGGAGGATTTCTGGAGATTGAGGATGCAATGAAGACGAAGGAGGGAAACTGCCCCTGCTTCCTCTGCTTTTAAGGGGGAAGTGGGGGACGCTCCGCATTTCCCATTAAAGAACGAGGCCATGATCTCTCCCACGACGCCGCAATCGACGCGTGCCGTTAGGGAGGGGCGCGGCGGATGCGGAAGGGGATTTACGGCTTGCCGTGGGCCGCGTGTGCCCGTGCACTGTTTTGGGCCTGGCCCAACAGCGCTCGGCACCGCGTGTGGCCCAGGCCCGGGGGCTCCTGTCGGTGTACTAAGATAGGGGTACCTTAGTACCCCAACTTGTGCACGGGCAGTAGCAGCTTCCCGCGGCAGGGTTTACCACGTGCTTGCCGGAAACCTTTTCCGGTCCCTACGAAGCCATTCAAGAACAAAGTATACAAGACAGAAGATCAAGGCCCCGGCAAGTGGAGCTTGCCGGGAAGGCCGCACCAGGCTCAATACTGTCGCTTTAGCACAAGGCCCTCGCAAGAGGAGCTTGCCAGGAAGACTAAGGAATACACGCCTCAAGAAACGCCTCGGCGCAGCATGCGCCCCGGCAGGGCCCGGGGAGCGACAAGCTTCAGGGCCCGGCAAGGTCAAGGCCCCGGCAAGGTGCTTGCCG
This sequence comes from Secale cereale, assembly GCA_902687465.1. Taxonomy (NCBI): domain Eukaryota; kingdom Viridiplantae; phylum Streptophyta; class Magnoliopsida; order Poales; family Poaceae; genus Secale; species Secale cereale. The sequence continues at coordinate 654,091,430 of LR738709.1, forward strand.
GGGGGAACTCACGCTGTGTGCCCGCGCTCCAGCTCATCTGCCCACGCGTCGTCCTGGGGCCCTTCCAGGGACGCGTGGCGGATGGCTGTGCAGCCTGGGGCACACGGTGGCAATCCACGGTGACGAGGCTACCGCCGTGTCGAATGGAGAAGCATGGACGTACGCTTTTGGGGTCGACGGTGACGGGCATTTAAGGCCCTTGTCCCCCACTGTCAAAGTTAGGTGAAGACCACTGTTCATGCACTGTTCACGCATTATTCCCGCACTGTTACAACTACCACCAAAGTTAAGTTTTTACCCTCCTCTACGTTGACACCTGTCGGTGACCCCTTGACTATAAAAGGAGGCCCATGCACAACGTAGAAAGGGTTCGGAACCTAGACAGCTCTCTGGCTCGGTGTAGCTAGCTCTCCAAGCTCCCGAGCTCTAGAACTCAATACAAACCAAAGCAGGAGTAGGGTTTTACGCGTCCTCGCGGCCCGAACCTGGGTAAACTGCCCGCGTGTGCTCCTCGATCCGCTCTTCGTGCTCCCTCCGCTCCCTTACCACAACGTAGAAAGGGCTCCGGTCCCATAGGTGCTCGTGGGAGGACAGTTTCCCCCGACAACTTGCAAACTCTATACACTCCACAAAAATCAACATGCTTATATGAGATATTTTCATCATGACTAGTGCAATCATCATTAGTACCATGGATATTCAAAGGATTCACACTAACAACATTGCAAGCATGCTCATCATTCAAGTCTTTAGTGCCAAGCATTCTATGTAATTCTTCTTCTAGTACTTGAGCACAATTTTCCTTTCCATCATTTTCACGAAAGATATAAAAAAGATGAAGCATATGAGGTAACCTTAATTCCATTTTTTGTAGTTTTCTTTTATAAACTAAACTAGTGATAAAACAAGAAACTAAAAGATTCGATTGCAAGATCTAAAGATATACCTTCAAGCACTAACCTCCCCGGCAACGGCGCCAGAAAAGAGCTTGATGTCTACTACGCAACCTTCTTCTTGTTGACGTTGTTGGGCCTCCAAGTGCAGAGGTTTGTAGGACAGTAGCAAATTTCCCTCAAGTGGATGACCTAAGGTTTATCAATCCGTGGGAGGCGTAGGATGAAGATGGTCTCCCTCAAACAACCTTGCAACCAAATAACAAAGAGTCTCTTGTGTCCCCAACACACCCAATACAATGGTAAATTGTATAGGTGCACTAGTTCGGCGAAGAGATGGTGATACAAGTGCAATATGGATGGTAGATATAGGTTTTTGTAATAAGAAAGTAGCAAGTGGTAAACGTGAGCATAAACGGTGTTGCAATGATAGTAGGCAAGGCCTAGGGTTCATACTTTCACTAGTGCAAGTTCTCTCAACAAGGATAACATAATTGGATCATATTACTAGCCCTCAACATGCAACAAAGAGTCACTCAAAAGTCACTAATAGCGGAGAACAAACGAAGAGATTATGGTAGGGTACGAAACCACCTCAAAGTTATTCTTTCTGATCAATCTATTCAAGACTCCGTAGTAACGTTCAATCTATCATAGAGTTTGTACTAGAATAACACCTTAAGATACAAATCAACCAAAGCCCTAATGTCACCTAGATACTCCATTGTCACCTCAAGTATCCGTGGGCATGATTATACGATATGCATCACACAGTCTCAGAAACATCTATTCAACCAACACATAGAACTTCAAAGAGTGCCCCAAAGTTTCTACCGGAGAGTCAAGATGAAAACGTGTGCCAACCCCTATGCATAGATTCCCAATGTCACGGAACCCACAAGTTGATCACCAAAACATACATCAAGTGAATCACGTGATATCCCATTGTCACCACAGATAAGCACATGCAAGACAAACATCAAGTGTTCTCAAATCCTTAAAGACTCAATCCGATAAGATAAATTCAAAGGGAAAACTCAATCCATTACAAGAGAGTAGAGGGGGAGAAGCATCATAAGATCCAACTATAATATCAAAGCTCGCGATACATCAAGATCGTGCCATCTCAAGAACACGAGAGAGAGAGATCAAGCACATAGCTACTGGTACATTATAATGCCCAGTATGAAACTATACCTCCTACGTGTCGAGGCACGACTTAAAGGCATAATCTCATACTAGAATGATCTCAAGTATGGTATCTTTGCACGGCTCGTGTAAAAGAGGGATGAATTTGTAAAATAGTAGTTTGCTTACACTCGCCACGTCACACAATATAATACATTAACATACATCATCCAACAACATCAGAGTCCGACTACGGACGAAGATCCAAATGAAAGATACCATAAATAAAGCAACACAAGGTCCCGATCATCCTAGTAAGAGCCCTACTGATCCTCTAGGTAAGACACGTAGTATCGCCCACGTTCTTCATCGAACTCGCAATACAACTCTGAACCACCAGCTTTGTAATTCTCAACGGTACCTGCATCTGGTGTTGTGTAGAATCTGTGAGCCACGGAGGACTCAGCAATCCCGTTCCCGGGTAGCAATACTATCAAAGCCTTGGGTGTGGAACAAGGCTGAAAACAAGGTTGCAGTAGCACTAGCACTAGCTTACGTGTTAAGAGCGAGAAGAGAAAGTGCCAACGATCACCAAAGTGATCACGAAGTGATCCTATCTAAGCACGTCAAACATAACCCCACCGTGTTCACTTCCCGAACCCCTTCGGAAAGCGACCGTCACGGTTACTCACGCTGGTAGTGTATTATGAACATAGTGTCAAGTTTTCTACAATCGGATATTAACAAATTCCCATCTGCCACATAACCGCAGGCACGGCTTTTGAAAGATCAAACCCTGCAGGGGTGTCCCTACTTAGCCCATCACAAGCTCACGATCTGCGGAGTCGCAACTCCAAGGTGGGAAGACCCGAGTATTCTCGGAATCTCGTGCTCAAGATATTTCGACAAAGGTAAAACTAATCCAGCAAGATCTCCCGGTGTGCCGACACCCTGATAGTAGCCGCGCATATCTCGTCTCAGGCCATGACCGGATGGGACAAGCTACAGGTTTTTACCAGCCCTCGGGTTTCCCCAAGGTGGCCCCGCAGGTTGCCCAGTTTGGACCAACACTCATGTGGAGCACTGGCCCATGGTTGTTAATTAAGAAAAGGGTTTATAACTCCCTATGCAAGTTTTAGTTATTAGGCAAATGTAAAACCAAAGTTGGGCCTTGCTGGAAAAGCTTTAGCCCTAAGTGGGTTATCGAGGGGGGCCCATAAACCCCAACCGTGTTAGGGACGCAAAATCAAGGAACATAACACCGGTTTAAATGGTTCCTAGGGTGGCATGAGTGGAACAAAACACCAAGCAAAAGCTTAGCCTTCCACCCATTGCCAAATATATAGATGATTTAGTTTAACAGATTATATATTGTGATATCCCAACAATAACTTCATCATGAAGCAAGAATCTTCAAATCTTCTCCTGCAACTAACAATGCTATAAGAGGGGCTGAGCGAAGCTTACGTAGCCAATCAAAGGTTTGCTAGGTTGGGTGGTTAGAGAGTTTCATGGCAACAATAGGAGGCTGACAAACAGACATAGGCATCGAGGCAATAAGCTAAAGAGCGAGACATCTAGCATAGGAAAAGATAGTAGTGATATCTGGGTAAGGTCATCTTGCCTATTGAATCCTCGGAGGGCACGTAGCCTTGCTCCTCACACTCAACCACGGTATAAACTTCGTACTCCGTATCGTCACCGGGCTCTAACCAAAGACAACAATGCAACAACGGAACAAAATCAATCAACATGCAGTGCTCAACCACATGATGCATGCATATGAAGCATATGAACATAGAAGAAATGATGCATGGCCCAGGGGTCACAAGAGTGCAACAACATCATAATCAAACAAGATCATACCCAAGCATGAAACAAGCAAAGGAACAATTAACAAGTTTATGTTGATTAAACAAACAAGCAACCAACATATTTTAAATAAGTTGGTTAACATGGCAAGGGTGCAACTAACATAACAGCAACATGCTAGCACATTTAAATGGGCTGGAATTAAATAACAACAATATCCAAAAACTCCCATATTAATTTATTTGCATTTGGGACAGATGTGAAAAACTTATGTGATAGAGTTGTCAAACATGTTAAACAACAGCACCAAAATATTCTACACATTTTTCCAGCCCAAATGCATATAAAGTTTGTTAAATTTGGAGTTGTAGATATTTAGTTATGATTTTTACAAGTTTAAGCATATTTAAAACAAGTTTAAATTCAAACAGCATTTTAAATGTTTTTAAACATGGCAGCAAGTAGCATATTCATAATCAACATAAAATTCTAAGCACTTTTCATATATAACTCAAATTCATCAGAAACATATTTATGCAGATATTAAATAAACAAGAAAAACAGAAAAGAAAAAGAAAAACAGAAAAAGAAAATAAAACAAAACAGACGCTAGGGTCCAGATCGACCCAGGGCTTGCTAGCCCAAGTCACTGACAGAGGGGCCCGGCGGGGCTGAGCTGGCAGCGTGGGTGGAGACGGCGTTGTGAGGCTGGCAGGCGGGGCCCTGCTGTCAGCCTCAGGCGAAAATGCAAAAAGGGGCGAAATCCACTGCACCCGCAAGGAATCGAACCCACGACTACTCGCTTACTGACGAAGAGACACACCACTGCGCTACTGAAAGTTTCTTGACCGAGAACAGGTAGCACGTCTGAAGAATAAACAACAAAAGCAGCAAGCAGGGGAAGCGCTTGCCTCGTCGGAGCTGCTCTGGCGACCAAACAGCACGGCGGAGGGGTGTGAGATGCTCCTTGAGGAGTTCTGCATCCATCTAGCACGCTAGCAGCGCCTAATGTCTACTGCAGCACCGGCGGCAAGCAACGACAGCACGGCGGCGACGGAGCGACGGCGAGGCAAAGCAGAGGCCTAGGCGGCGCACTAACTAGACAGGCAGCTTCTACGCGACTCACTGGAGCGAACGGGCAGCACAACACAACCTAGAGGGGTCGGCACACTCGCCGGCGACGAGGTCCGACGGTGACGCGATCGGGCGCTCGGGAACTAGGTGATAGAGGGCGCGCAGGAAGGGGAAAAGGTACGGGGAGAGAGAGGAGCTCACCACGAGCACGACGGAGTGCTCGGCTGGCCCAGTCGTGGACGGAGTCGACGACGGCGGCTCTCGAACACCTACGGCTGCCAGAGAGGAAGAAGAGGAAGAAGAGCTCGTCGTGGAGGCGATCGGGTCCGCGTAGTCGACGTAGAGGAAGGATTCGACGTCGTGGATGCAGATAGACAACGTTGGCGAGGCTGCGGTCGACGCGGGGCTCGCCGGCGACGTGGTCGCGCTCTCAGATGCGCACGGGCATCGACTGGATCGACGGATCTGGGGGTGCTCAGCTCTCTAGGAGGCGACGAGGGGAAAGGGGAACCCTAGGAGAAGGGAGAGGATGAGCTGTGGGTTAAAAAAGGGGGCGGCGACGGCCTCGACGTCTGTGAACTCACGGCGCCACGATGAGCGCGGGCGTGCTCTGTTTTGGCTGACGGAGGAAGACGGCGACGCGCTCTGTGCCACAGAAAGGTGGGACCGCGGGGGGAGGGGGGTTAAGGCCACGGCGCGACGGCGCGGCTGTTGGCTGGGCCTGCGGGTGGAGTTGGGCCTAGCGTTGAGAGGGAAAGGAGAGATCGGCCTGGGGGAAGAGAGAAGGAGGAGGAGGCCCAGTTGCACTGCTGGAGCTGCTTTCTTTCCTTTTTCTTTTATCCTCAGGCAGAAAAGAAAAAGAAAAACACTGAAATAAATAAGAAGAGTTAGGGGAAAAGAAAAATATTCCCATGCTCAGTGATATATGCCCTATTTAAATAAATTGACTTGGACATTTTTAGAGGCAGAAAAATAAAAGGAGTTTGAATATGGATCAAACTCAAGTCATTTTAAAACCCAACCAAATCATTTTCAAAAGGGCTGATATTTGGTGGAGAGGATGTTCACATGGTGTAAGATTTAAAGGAGGAGAAAGAACAAAAGTGGGCTTGGTTATGAGGCTTGCACAAAAGAGCAAAGATAGGGCAGAAGAAAAGAAAAAATAAGAATAAGAATAAGAAGGAGAATAAGAAGAGGGAGAAGGGGTAGGGTTAGCTAGGCATAGCTACCACACAAACAACAACATCACAAGTCCTCACTCTCACTCAACAATAAAGTAAACTAGTATGCCATGATGATATGCTGATGAAGCAATGCAAGGATGCAAAATAATAAATGATATGGCAATGCAAAGAAAATAAATGACAAGAACCCCCATGGATAATGACAAGGATCAAAAGAGGAAGCTTTATTGCCATTATTTTAAAGTGTTACATATGGGGCATTACAAACTCTCCTACACTACAAAAAGATCTCGTCCCGAGATCTAGGACTGGATGAAGGAAGGATACTTGGAATGAAGGTGATCTTCTCATTCCCACGTAGCTTCTCTGTCGGTATAGTGTGACCACTTTACTTTCGAGAACTTGATTGACTTGTTGCGGATTTTGCTCTCAGTTTCCTCAAGAATAGCAACAGGGTGCTCACGATAAGACAAGTCTTGTTGAAGATCAATCTCCTCGAACGGAATGGTGCGTTCAGGTGTCTTGAAGCACTTGCGGAGTTGAGACACGTGAAACACATCATGAACATTTGCAAAGTTGGAGGGAAGCTCAAGTTGATAGGCTAGATCGCCTCTTTTGCCAAGAATCTTGAAAGGGCCCACGTATCTAGGAGCAAGCCTTCCGTTGATACCGAATCTTTGGGTTCCTTTCATAGGAGAAACACGGAGATAGACATGATCCCCAATGTCGAAAGCCAAATCACGATGCTTGCCGTCATAGTAACTCTTTCGACGCGATTGAGCGGCTTTAAGATTCTCACGTATGACTTTGCACATTTTTTCAGCTTCTGAGATCAAGTCATTGCCAAGAAGTTGACGTTCACCAGTCTCGGACCAGTTGAGAGGGGTACGACACTTTCTGCCATAGAGGATTTCAAAAGGAGCTTTGCCGGCACTTGCTTGGAAACTGTTGTTGTAAGAGAACTCGGCAAACGGGAGAAAGTCTTCCCACTTCATGCCAAAAGAGATGACACGAGCTCTCAGCATGTCTTCGAGGATCTGGTTCACTCTTTCGACTTGACCACTAGTCTGAGGGTGAAACGCAGTGCTGAAATGAATCTTAGTGCCCATGGCTGACTGAAAGGAGTCCCAGAACTTGGATGTGAACAAACTTCCACGGTCTGAGGAGATGACTTGAGGAATGCCATGCAACAAAACAATTCTGGAAGTGTACAACTCTGCCAGCTGATCTGCGTTGCTGGATTCTTTGACGGGAAGGAAGTGAGCTACTTTGGTTAGCTTGTCAATGACTACAAATATAGCATCATTCCCCTTCTTGGACTTAGGAAACCCAGTGACGAAATCCATTTCAATGTGGTCGAATTTCCACTCGGGAATATGTAGAGGATGGAGGACACCGACTGGACATTGATGCTCTGCCTTCACTCTTCTGTAGACATCACATTCATTCACGAATTGGGCAATCTCCCTTTTCATGTGAGTCCACCAGTAAGATTTCTTGAGGTCTTGGTACATCTTGGAACTTCTGGGATGAATCGAGAGGAGGGAGTCATGTGCTTCGTTCATTTTGAGCTTCTGAGATCACCCTTGGGAACCACAATTCCGTCCTCAAAGAACAAGGTGTCTTTCTCATCAACACGATAGCACTTGTATTTGGGAGTGCCCTTAGCAATACCATGTTTCACTTTCTGCACCATAGCATCACTTAGTTGGGCCTCACGGATCTGATCTTCCAAGGTAGGAGCAACTTGAAGGTTTTCTAGAAAGCCTTGCGGAACAACTTGGAGGTTGAGCGTCCTGAATGATTCACAAAGCTCAGACTGAAACGGTTTGAGAAGGAGACTGTTGCAATATGCCTTTCTGCTCAAGGCATCTGCAATGACATTGGCCTTGCTAGGTGTGTACTCAATGCTTGGATCATACTCTTGGATCATCTCAACCCAACGAGTCTGGCGAAGGTTCAGGTTCGGCTGTGTGAAGATGTACTTCAAGCTCTTGTGATCGGTGAAGATGTCCACTTTTCTGCCCAACAGAAGGTGTCTCCACGTGATCAAGGCATGTACAACTACTGCTAGCTCGAGATCATGTGTGGGGTAATTCTTCTCATTTGGTTTTAACTGACGAGAAGTGTATGCCACAATCTTCTTGTCTTGCATGAGAACACCACCAAGTCCTTGTAAAGAAGCATCACAAAAGACTTCATAGGGCTTGGACTCATCCGGAGGAGTAAAGACCGGAGCAGAAATGAGCTTCTCTTTGAGTGTTTTGAATGCCACATCACAATCAGGAGTCCAGGAGTACTTGACATTCTTCTGCAATAGGTTGGAAAGAGGCTTGGCAATCTTGGAGAAGTTCTCAACGAACCTTCTGCAATAGCTAGCGAGACCAAGGAAGCTTCGGAGTTGCTTGACATTCTGTGGGGGTTCCCAGTTGACAATAGCTTCAACTTTCTCGGGGTTCACAGAAATACCCTCAGCAGAGATGATATGGCTAAGATATAAGACCTTATCCAGCCAGAATTCACATTTGGAGAACTTCGCATAGAACTTGTGTTCACGGAGCCTGTCCAGAACCAAACGGAGGTGCTTGGCATGGTCTTCTTCATTCTTGGAGAATACCAAGATGTCATCCAGATAGACGAGAACAAATTCATTGGTGTAGGGGTTGAATATGAAGTGCATCATCCTCGAGAAAGTGGGTGGAGCATTTGTGAGGCCAAAAGACATGACCGTGTATTCATAAGAGCCAAAACTCGTTCTGAATGCGGTCTTGGGAATATCTTCTGCACGGATACGGATCTGGTGACAACCCATCCGGAGATCGAGCTTCGAGAACACCTTTGCTCCTTTGAGCTGCTCGAACAATTCATTGATATTGGGGAGCGGATACTTCTTCTTTATTGTCTTCTTGTTCAATGGCCGGTAATCAACGCAAAGGCGTTCCGTGCCATCCTTCTTCTTAACAAATAGAACACCACAGCCCCAAGGAGAAGTGCTAGGCCTGATTAGGCCCATACGCTCTTGCTCACCGAGTTGTTTCTTCAGCTCCTTCAACTCATCAGGAGAAAGCTTGTACGGACGCCGACATGCTGGATCGGTACCGGGCTCGAGTTCAATGACGAATTCAACTTGACGATGCGGAGGCATGCCTGGAAGCTCTTCAGGGAAAATATCTTCATACTCATTGACCACCGGAATCTAAGAGATGGCATTAATCTCGCCCTTGTCATTGAGAGAGAATAGCATGATTGTGTTATCTCGAGAGGCGAAGATAATCATGTCTTCGTCAGGATGAGTAAGCTTGACTTCCTTATTTGCACAATCAATGTTTACATCATGCTTGGAAAGTCAATCCATCCCAAGAATAAGATCAATGTCGGAGTTGCCGAGAATAACCGGAGAAACCAGAAAACTGTAATCACCCATATGAATAGATATGTCCGGAGCCACCGTACTAGAACTCAATCTCTTGCCAGGAGATATAACACTCCAAGTTCTTGGTAAATCTTCGGTGCGAATATTATGCTTGGATGCAAAAGGATATGACATGAAGGAACATGATGCACCCGAATCAAACAAAACTTTAGCAGGTTTAAGATTGACTAGAAGGTTACCAAGTATCACATCTGAAGAGTTCTCTGCTTGAGCGGCATTCATCAGATTCACTCTTGCAACCTTGGGATTGTGCTTGACAATAGCAGTGCTGACATGTGGAGGAGGCGGAAGGCACCTTGGGTTGGGACACTTGTTAGCATAGTGACCCTTCTGAGTGCACTTGTTGCAAACCACTTCTGAGAGAGGACGGTGATAAGGACCACTTGACTTCGAAGCTTGAAAGTGATTCTTGGACTGATTGCTTGGGTTGGGTGGGTGGCAGAAACCACGGCCACCAGAGTGCTTGTTGTTGTTTGGAGAGCGGAGCACTGGAGGAGGTGGAAGCCAAAACTTCTGCTACTTTGCGACCACTTGGGAAGAAGAGGAGGAGTTGACAACATCTCTGATCCTCTTTTTGGAAGCTTCAACCTTGAGCTGGGCTGCCTCTTGCTTAAGAGCCATGTTATAGAATTGATCAAATTCATCCGGCTCAAACAAGGTGAGAGCTAGTTGGAGTTCATCCTTCAGACCACCACGGAACTGATAAATCTTGCTCTTGGCATCTGGGATGTCTTGCTTGGCATAGCGAGCGAGATTCTGGAACTTGACATTGTATTGGTAGACGGACATGGTGCCTTGCTTCAGGTTGCGGAATTGCTCACGCATCCCTTCAATGACACTAGTTGGAATGTGGTGAGAGCGGAAATCCTTGCAGAAGTCAGTCCACGAGATTTCACGTCCACCTCTGGAATCTTTGTACTGTTGCCACCAATCAGCGGCTTGGTCCTTGAGTTGGAAGGCGGCAAACTTGACATAATCCTCAGGTCTCACGTTACAGCATTCAAAGTGCTTCTTGATGTCTGTTATCCAGTCTTCAACATCTAGCAGATCCACACAGTAACTGAAAGACTTCGGTTGGTTTGCCAGGAATTGGTTGATAGTTGCAAAGTGAGGTTGATTGAACAGATTGCCTTGGCCTTGGTTCCCATGACCACCTTGATTTGCTTGGTTGGCTTGAATGTTCTGCATCATTTGCATAAGCATCTAGGTTTTCTGGTTTGTCGCTTGCATAATTGCTCTCCAGGCCTCAGACGGAGGAGGAGGGGAAGGAGGACGATCAGGAACTTCTTCACCCTCTGGGTTAGCATTGGGAACCCTCTTAGGATCCATCCTGAATGAGATGACAACTATTAGCCATTGATTGAAAGATATAAGCTGAATCAACGACTAGAACTTGCAACATAAGTCTTCACAAGAACGTTCGAACAAATGAACGAATGTAATCCATAGTTCAATGGTACAACAATCTTCACGAGAAGCCACTTGGGAGAACAACGGTAAATAAAAACAACAAGGAGCAGATAGAACAAATGCAAGATAGAAGCTTCGTCCCACATGTTCGTGCTGAAAGCTCATGGAACGTGTTACAAAAGGGTTTTGCAATCCCCGGATCAGCATAGCCAAGGACCCTTTAAGATGCAACTCCCGATCGGAACAACGCCCATAAAACCACTTCACTCAATGTAGAACCCCGAACTGCATATCATGCATTCGTTGGAAGAATGCCTACGAGCTACTAGATGAACCCACCTATTATTTTCCGAAAGTTTCCGGTTATGCAATCGGGTGTTGGGGATACAGGGGAAGCACCGAGCACTCAACTCTAATCCTACATCCAGCTCTATCCATCCTTCAACACATAAACAGCTATTTCCGGAAACCGTTTACCTCGGACCTTCGAAACGCATCTGCTATACAAGCTATGTCAATACTCCCGAACTACCTCCCCAGTACTGGGTGATGTCGGGGCTATCTTACCACTAACCGCATAGAAGAGTTTTCGATGTCGACCGTCTTAAGTATTCCAGAACTGCTGTGATAGATTTGTGACGACAACACCTCGGAGCTCAACTCCCCGGGACACTGCCACAAACCCTAAATGACAGGAGGCATCGAGAACAATGTTCTCATCACAAAGACATCGGAACAATCCAAACAATACTCACCTGATCCTAAAAAATTTAGTGAATTTTTTAGAGTAGAAGAGATAGAACATCGTCAGGAGTCCTCACCAGAGTGATAAAGGGATGAAGGAGTAAAAAGAAATCCTACTCTCCGATATATATAGGACTCAAAACATTTTAATGTGTGTGCCTAGACTCAACCGTCAACAATTCAATCAATCAGTGGGAGCTCCTAGGTCGGAGAAGGCTTTGATTACCAACTTATAATGCCCAGTATGAAACTATACCTCCTACGTGTCGAGGCATGACTTAAAGGCATAATCTCATACTAGAATGATCTCAAGTATAGTATCTTTGCACGACTCATGTAAAAGAGGGATGAAATTGTAAAAGAGTAGTTGGCTTACACTCGCCACGTCACACAATGTAATACATTAACATACATCATCCAACAACACCAGAGTCCGACTACGGACGAAGATCCAAATGAAAGATACCATAAATAAAGCAACACAAGGTCCCGATCATCCTAGTAAGAGCCCTACTGATCCTTTGGGTAAGACACATAGTATCGCCCATGTTCTTCATCGAACTCCCAATACAACTCTGAACCACCAGCTGTGTAGTTCTCAACGGTACCAGCATCTGGTGTTGTGTAGAATCTGTGAGCCACGGAGGATTCAGCAATCCTGTTCCCGGGTAGCAATACTATCAAAGCCTTGGGTGTGGAACAAGGCTGAAAACAAGGTTGCAGCAGCACTAGCACTAGCTAACGTGTTAAGAGCGAGAAGAGAAAGTGCCAACGATCGCCAAAGTGATCACGAAGTGATCCTATCTAAGCACGTCAAACATAACCCCACCGTGTTCACTTCCCGAACCCCTTCGAAAAGCGACCGTCACGGTTACTCACGCTGGTAGTGTATTATGAACATAGTGTCAAGTTTTCTACAACTGGATATTAACAAATTCCCATCTGCCACATAACCGCAGGCACGGCTTTCGAAAGATCAAACCCTGCAGGGGTGTCCCAACTTAGCCCATCACAAGCTCACGATCTATGGATTCGCAACTCCAAGGTGGGAAGACCCGAGTATTATTGGAATTCCATGCTCAAGATATTCCGACAAAGGTAAAACTAATCCAGCAAGACCTCCCGGTGTGCCGACACCCTGATAGTAGCCGCGCGTATCTCGCCTCAGGCCACGACCGGATGGGACAAGCTACAGGTTTTTACCAGCCCTCGGGTTTCCCCAAGGTGGCCCCGCAGGTTGCCCAGTTTGGACCAACACTCATGTGGAGCACTGGCCCAGGGTTGTTAATTAAGAAAAGGGTTTATAACTCCCTATGCAAGTTTTAGTTATTAGGCAAATGTAAAACCAAAGTTGGGCCTTGCTGGAAAAGCTTTAGCGCTAAGCGGGTTATCGAGGGGGGCCCATAAACCCCAACCGTGTTAGGGACGCAAAATCAAGGAACATAACACCGGCTTAAACAGTTCCTAGGGAGGCATGAGTGGAACAAAACACCAAGCAAAGGCTTAGCCTTTCACCCATTGCCAAATATATAGATGATTTAGTTTAACAGATTATATGTTGTGATATCCCAACAATAACTTCATCATGAAGCAAGAATCTTCAAATCTTCTCCTGCAACTAACAATGCTATAAGAGGGGCTAAGCGAAGCTTACGTAGCCAATCAAAGGTTTGCTAGGTTGGGTGGTTAGAGAGTTTCATGGCAACAATAGGAGGCTGACAAACAGACATAGGCATCGAGGCAATAAGCTAAAGAGCGAGACATCTAGCATAGGGAAAGATAGTAGTGATATCTGGGTAAGGTCATCTTGCCTGTTGAATCCTCGGAGGGAACGTAACCTTGCTCCTCACACTCAACCATGGTAGAAACCTCGTAGTCCGTATCGTCACCGGGCTCTAACCAAACACAACAATGCTACAACAGAACAAAATCAGTCAACATGCACTGCTCAACCACATGATGCATGCACATGAAGCATATGAACATGGAAGAAATGATGCATGGCCTAGGGGTCACAAGAGTGCAACAACATCATAATCAAACAAGATCATACCCTAGCATGAAACAAGCAAAGGAACAATTAACAAGTTTATGTTGATTAAACAAACAAGCAACCAACATGTTTTAAAGAAGTTGGTTAACATGGCAAGGGTGCAACTACCATAACAACAACATGCTAGCACATTTAAATGGGCTGGAATTAAATAACAACAATATCAAGAAACTCCCATATTAATTTATTTGCATTTGGGACAGATCTTAAAAACATTTGTGATAGAGTTGCCAACCATGCTAACCAACATCACCAAAATATTCTACACATTTTCCACCCCAAATGCATATATAGTTTGTTAAATTTGGAGTTGTAGATATTTAGTTATGATTTTTACAAGTTTAAGCATATTTAAAAGAAGTTTAAATTCAAACAACATTTAAATGTTTTTAAACATGGCAGCAAGTAGCATATTCATAATCTACATAAAATTTTAAGCACTTTTCATATATAACTCAAATTCATCAGAAACATATTTATGCAGATATTAAATAAACAAGAAAAACAGAAAAGAAAAAGAAGAACAAAAAAATAAAATAAAACAAAACAGACACCAGGGTCCAGATCGACCCAGGGCTTGCTAGCCCAAGTCACTGACAGAGGGGCCCGGCGGGGCTGAGCTGGCAGCATGGGTGCGCGCGGGGGTGGAGACGGTGTTGTGAGGCTGGCAGGTGGGGCCCTGCTGTCAGCCTCAGGCAAAAATGCAAAAAGGGGCGAAATCCACTCCGCCCGCAAGGAATTGAACCCACGACCACTCGCTTACTGACGAAGAGACACACCACTGCACTGCTGAAAGTTTCTCGACCGAGAACATGTAGCACGTCTAAAGAATAAACAACAGAAGCAGCAAGCAGGGGAAGCGCTGGCCTCGTCGGAGCTGCTCCGGCGACCAAACAGCACGGCGGAGGGGTGTGAGATGCTCCTTGAGGAGTTCTGCATCCATCTAGCACGCTAGGAGCACCTAACGTCTACTGCAGCACCGGTGGCGAGCAACGACAGCACGTCGGCGACGGAGCAACGGCGAGACGAAGCAGAGGCCTAGGCGGCGCACTGACTAGACATGTAGCTTCTACGCGACTCACTGGAGCGAACGGGCAGCACATCACGACCTAGAGGGGTCGGAACACTCGCCGGCGACGAGGTCCGACGGCGACGCGATCGGGTGCTCGGGGAACTAGGTGATAGAGGGCGCGCATGAAGGGGAAAAAGGTACGGGGAGAGAGAGGAGCTCACTACGAGCACAACGGAGTGCTCGGCTGGCCCAGTTGTGGACGGAGTCGACGACGGCGGCTCTCGAACACCTACGGCTGCCGTAGAGGAAGAAGAGGAAGAAGAGCTCGTCGTGGAGGCGATCAGGTCCGCATAGTCGACGTAGAGGAAGGAGTCGACGTCGTGGAAGCAGATAGACACCGTTGGCGAGGCTGTGGTCGACGCGGGGCTCGTCGGCGACGTGGTCACGCTCTCAGATGCGCTCGGGCATCGACTGGATCGACGGATTTGGGGGTGCTCAGCTCTCTAGGAGGCGACGAGGGGAAAGGGGAACCCTAGGAGAAGGAAGAGGACGAGCTGCAGGTTTAAAAAGGGGGCGGCGACGGCCTCGACGTCTGTGAACTCACAGCATGACGGTGTGCGCGGGCGTGCTCTGTTTTGACTGACGGAGGAAGACGGCGACGCGCTCTGTGCCACAGACAGGTGGGACTGGTGGGGAAGGCCACGGCGCGATGGCGCGGCTGTTGGCTGGGCCTGCGGGTGGATTTGGGCCTAGCGCTGAGAGGGAAAGGAGAGATGGGCCTGGGGGAAGAGAGAAGGAGGAGGAGGCCCAGTTGCACTGTTGGAGCTGCTTTCTTTCCTTTTTCTTTTATCCTCAGGCAGAAAAGAAAAAGGAAAACACAAAAATATATAAGAAGAGTTAGGGGAAAGAAAAATATCCCCATGCTCAGTGATTTATGCCCTATTTAAATAAATTGACTTGGACATTTTTAGAGGCAGAAAAATAAAAGGAGTTTGAATATGGATCAAACTCAAGTCATCTTAAAACCCAACCAAATCATTTTCAAAAGGGCTGATATTTGGTGGAGAGGATGTTCACATGGTGCAAGATTTAAAGGAGGAGAAAGAACAAAAGTGGGCTTGGTTATGAGGCTTGCACAAAAGAGCAAAGATAGGGCAGAAGAAAAGAAAAAAGAAGAATAAGAAGAAGAAGGAGAATAAGAAAAGGGAGAAGGGGTAGGGTTAGCTAGGCATAGCTACCACACACACAACACCATCACAAGTCCTCACTCTCACTCAACAATAAAGTAAACTAGTATGCCATGATGATATGATGATGAAGCAATGCAAGGATGCAAAATAATAAATGATATGGCAATGAAAAGAAAATAAATGACAAGAACCCTCAAGGATAATGACAAGGATCAAAAGAGGAAGCTTTATTGCCATTATTGGAAAGTATTACATATGGGTCATTACATACCTGTCAGGACCGGTTTTCGGGGTATTAATTTCCCCAAAGTGGCCCTTGTTCTCATCAGCCCCAGGATTACTGTTAGCAGATGAGTCACCACTTGATACAGAAAATCCAAGCAAAAATACAAAATATGTAGTACAAGACCATTCTGGTCTTTAAGTACAACACAAGGTTTCTAGTGGCTGATGGCGGAAGCGGTATGTGACACGTCGGCGTTTGTGGGACTCCATTTCCCATGGGAATAGCTGACCAGGTTAACTCCTATCTTCGCGAGGCTGCTATCACCATTGCATAGGTTCCGGGTAGTCGTCGCAACGCTCTTCTCCATGCAAGAAATCTGGCCAAGACAATAGCCAGGGACAAGCCAGTTATTACTTTGAATGTACTCGCAAACATTATGAACACGGGTGAAATATAATCATGCTCGAGAATATTTGATGATCACAATGTTAATTATGATATGACAGTCCATATTGCAAGCAGGTCGTTTGTATGAAAATGCATATGCAATCAGGGAGTGATAATAAAATAAATAGCGATCATGCCACAATCGGGCGTCTGAGCGACACCACAAAAAGGGCTTATAAGGAAAAATAAATGACAGATATGCCACAGCCGGGCGTCTGAGCGACACCACATAATAGGCTTATAAGGAAAAATAAATAACAGGTATGCCACAGCCGGGCGTCTGAGCGACACCACATAAAGGGCTTATAAGGAAAAATAAATAACAGGTATACCACAGTTGGGCGTCTGAGCGACACCACATAAAGGGCTTGTAAGGAAAAATAAATAATAGGTATGCCACAGTCGGGCGTCTGAGCGACACCACCTAAAGGGCTTATAAGGAAAAATAAATAACAGGTATGCCACAGTCGGGCGTCTGAGCGACACCACATAAAGGGCTTGTAAATAAAAGAAAAGACAGTGAATATCCAGGAGGTAGAACCATCCCAGGGATACTCAATGACTTAAATAACATAAATGGTTAGTCCAAAAATAATAATAGCAATAGTAACAGTCATCAGAGGTCACAAGTCATGATCCATGTTCTGTTTAGTAGTTCCTCCTCCAAAGACCGACGCTAAGACCGACACTTGACCCATCCCAGACTGTAGTCCAAACCCAAGGACACGGCTATTCGAATAGATTTGATCTCTACAGAGGGTGTACTCTTTTCCCACGAATATCGGATTCCTTTAGTCCGTCGGGACTAATTCCGTCTACGATCTTTTAATTTGAAAACACACCTGACCGCACACACCAGCCTAACTTACCGATGTCTGGAATCACCCACCCGTTAAGCCAAACTCTAAGTGGGGAGGCTACAACCTCGACTATCATGGGATCAAAAAAATTATAACATGCGTAAACTGGGGAAGCTACCCCCTTCGGCTCCAACCGAGACACACATGCTCCCGGACGAGGTGGCCTGCCTACCGGATGCAGCCAGTATCTTCCACCATGGCCTCTTTGTACGGTGTGTGCTAGAACAGGGGTCGACAATTTACGGAACCGTACCCTGCCTGTAGCAGGGACAAGTGGTAGCACGAAACAAGTATGGGGGTTACTGGAACAAGACTCGATCTACGGTCGACTCAGGAGGTTCAAGTATCACATGAATGATTAGCATAACCAATATATTTCATAACGACGGTTGGAATCACCACGCGTCATGCCTCACCAAGCCATACCGGACTCCACCGTCCCGACGGGGAACTAGTGACAAGCTCGTGTCTACACAAGACAACGGCTTTCACGGCTTTCTTCCGTTAGGCATGAAAGGCATACGAGAGGGATCACCGTCATGTATATTAATTCTTTCATAGCAAGGAGTCCACATCATGCACTCATGGGTAACATCATATCATCACATATGAGAATGAATGCATCCATATAGAGGTGATGTTGTAATTGTATCAACGACACCCACAAGTATTTTGCCAGGGTTCAAAAATGCTTGCCTTCAAGTAGTGGAGAGGTAAAGTGCATTCCAATACTTTTGAAAGTTTTCTCCCTCTTCAAACTCGTCTTCCTCCAGCGAAAGAGCATTTGGTGGAATGCGCTTCCACTCAAAACACGCCTCGGCGGGGCTGGGTCGCTGACAGTGGGTCCTTTGGGCCCACTAGTCAGGTTTGACCAGTCGCCCGCGTCTTCTTCCTCCTCTGTTCGATCGGCGACGGCGCTCCGGCGATCAACGCCGGCGATTGGCGGCTCCCTTTGGCAGTCTGAGGGCAGGGATGGATCCGCCAGTCCAGGGCGGCCCTTCCGGTGGTCGATAGGCTGGCTGGGATGCAGGGAGTCGCCGGCGGCGAGCTCCGCGGCGGACGATAGCTTCTGGTGGATTGGGGCTTTGGGCTATGATGGCTCCCGATCGACGCTGAGAGGCTGGGTGGCTCCGCATGATCGAGGGGAGGGGGATGGAAGCACTGGATGGACGGGGGAGGCTCTGTTTGCGACGCACGGCACCGGGGCTTGGCGGCGGCCGAATTGATCGGAGTCGAGGAAGAAAGCTTCCTTCCGTCGATTGCTTGCCGTGGGGGTTCCAGAGGGATGGTCTGAGGCTGCCTGGGGGTTTTGATGAGCTCGGGGGTCTCCATTTATAGCGTAACTAGGTCGGTTCCGCGCCCGTGGATAAGGATGCCGGCGAACCGCCGTTCTGTAGCAAGGAGGGTGCGTGGCGATGGCTGGCGAGGTCCGGCAGGTCGAGCGGATGAGGATGGACTGTTCCAGGGGCAGCTGGCGCGCTGGGGTGGCTTGGGCGGCGCCGTCCATGGCAGAGGCTCACAGTGGCTGCTGGCGTGCCGCCAAAGGGCTCTGACGGCGGCGCTGTAGGGCGCCAGGGAGGCTTGGAGGCTTCCGGCGAGTGGACGTGAGCGAGAGGCGGCCCTGCGGACGAGCAAGGGCCAAGGGGGCAGGACGCGGCGGCTCGGTGCGCGCGCGTGGAAAATGTGCGCTCTGGCCGCGCCCAGAGCACGCACTCTAGGTGCTCGATGAAATGCCAACGCGTGCTAGAGGGCTTAGATGAGGCTGGGGATTAACATGTCTAGGTTAGAGTTTGTAAGGAGATTAGTGGACATGGTGGTTTGGTCAGGGGAATAAGTCCACAATGCAAACTAAAAACCATGCCAAAACTGGCCATGCACACAAGGTGTTTGACAGAATGCTATGGTCATCTAGGCATCTCTTGGGGTGGCCAAACTCTTCAGACTAAAGCGTCTTTAGGTGTAGGAGATGGTGACAAGATTGGTTGGGAAAAACTAAAAACTTGCAAGTGTAAGTTTTTGAGAAAATCAATTCTGGACAGAAACTAGAAGGCATTATTGCATGGACCAAAAATGATCCAAATGCTCCAATCTCCTGGACTTAAGGGTTTTGTAGGAAGGACTACCAGCAGGAAAAAGCTTATGGCCAAAAGAGCAAGTTATCATAGGGCTATAGTAGAAAGTGCCAATCTGGACCAGAGAGCAAAAGAGGATGTTTTGCTCAACTTTTTCAAAGAACACCAAAGGGTTTTTGCATAAAAGTGATGTAGGGACTTCACCTGATATCCCCAAATTTTGGTGGAATTTTTGAATGAATCTACCAAAGGGTTGTAGTGCAAAAAGAGCTTTAAACTAATGAAAAATCACTTTAAGTGATAAAGCTTAGAGAAAAAAATAAAAAAGCAAATGAACTCACTGATAGAAAGATTGTTTTTCCTTGTGTAGGGCAACAAGTCCAAATAACATATCTGAAAAGTTTTTACTAGGGCAAAAACTTCCATAAATCCAAAAGAAAAAAGTGGTTCTGAAATCGAAGAAAAACCCAGAAAATTGAAAGGTTTAAACTCCTGGTAATTTTTTTGATTTATAAATCAGGGTAAAAAAATTTGGGTGTTACAACACTACCCCCCTTAAGAAAAAATCTCGTCCTCGAGATTTGCTAAAAAATGCTATGAAAAGAACTTCTAGTGCCACAAAAATGATTTTAGCAAAGATAACCTTCCTGCTCATGCAATAAAAATGCGGCTACAATGAATGGTCAATAAGTGGTGTAAACTGCAGTGTGAAATACTGGCGCTGCATGGAAAAATCTACGGTCGGGGAAAACAAGATATTTCTACTCTGAACTATAGTGAATTTAGAAATAAATCTTTCTAAATTCTAAAAATACGATGGTCGCACCCGAGAGCATAGTGCTCTCTCTGGCTGACAGGTGGGCCCGAGGCCCACTGTCGGTCTCTTCTTCTACCTCGGGCTCTCTCTTCTCCTTCTCTCTCGCGCGCTTTCCCACGCTTTCTCCACCGGCGACGTCTAGCTCGTAGGGCATCTAGGCCGTACTGCGGTAGTGCGTGGTGTGCTAGCTGCCGGTGCAGCGTGCACTCACCTCGCGGGCCAGTGCGCCGTCGGCACTGCTCGCGGATTCGCCTCCGAACACCGGCGATCGAGCGACGAGCGGCGGTGGTGGACTCCGCTCACCGTACACCGATCTCGCGCTATAAAATGACCGAGGTGCTCCTTCTTCTTCCTCACACATGGCCTCGCTTCTTCTTCTCCTTCCCTCTCCTCCATTTGTGTTTGCAGGAGCTCGGGACGAGGCTCTAATGGCGGAGGTGATGCCTGACTGGTGCATGATCCTAGTGTGCGGAGGGTTGGCGACATTGCTGGGGTTATCCGTGCTCTTGTGCGCGATGATCCTCGACGATCGTCGTGATGCTGCTGCTCGAGTGCTAGCTCTTCACGGCGGCGGCGATCACGAGGATTAGGCGTGGGTGTCGGGTGCTAACGGCTGTCAGTGTGCGGAAGGCAACTTGTGCCTGAATAAACTCCCGCAAGTTTCTCCTCAAGAGACTATGGTGCGCTAGAGAGGTGATCAACTAGATGTAACAGGTGTACGTGGATTTGCAACTAAGTGTACTATGTGGAGTGGCCGGAGTTGTAAGTCTGCTGTTGCGGTGCTGCGAAAAAAAATCTATGTTATGCAGAGATATAAGTTGCAACAACTCGAGGAAAACAATATCTCACTCTAGGTTTTTACCGAGAGCGAAAAAATGTTTAAACGAGAATTATCAGCTGTAAAAACTACTCCATAAATTGAAATCAAATCTTATATGATATGACACACAACTCTAGGATAACACGCACAAGTGGCAATTCAAAAATACACGCTGGGGCAACCAACATAGCAGTGACGTCTAAAATAGAAACGGTAAATGGACAGGGTCCTGGGAAAAAGTCTCTGGTGCTGGGGGACACTCTTCTTCTATCGGCGGGAGCAGGTTGACTAGTCGGTGAATGTGCTTCTCCTTCCAGGGCCTCAGTGATCTGCCGATGGCGATCCGAGGATTTAAATCGGCGAGGCTCTGGAGATAACCCATTACCCGCTGGGTCAAACGCTCTTGCGCGATGACATACTACGTAAGGTTGGCTAGCACTGGGTCTCTCTCAATTCGCCCAGCTGGAAAAGATGCTACTTCCCCGAGTGTTGCACGGCTCAGAAAGTAATAATTCCCCCATTCGCTGGCATAGGGCACCGCGAATTGAAGGCGAGCAATCGCTTCATACGCGGCCGCCTCTATGGCCATCTGTGGAGTCAGCATAGATTTCCCCATAAAGGAAACTTCTGTTGGGTCTTGGTTTGGGTTTGCGGGAGGGATGTGTACTACTGCCCAATATTTCGAGGTGGATGGGGTGATCCTCGATTTGAGCAGCTCATACTGGGGTGGACGGGTAGCACTCATGGTACTGCAGGTAAAATCCCACAATATCTTAACGAAACTACCTGGGGAGGCGTCTGGGGTTCTCAGATAAATACTAGGGATTGGCATGGTAGAAGAAATGGCTGTGAGAGTTGTGCACCAGGTGAGGGACGCTTGGCAAGGTCACGATGTGGCCTTTATATAGCAACTGGGCTGGGTTATTAAATCACGGTGAGAGGCAGCTATTTTGTCGGTTCCGCTTTATGGGGTCGGTGTCAATGCTATAGATACACACGTCTCGCAAGGTGACGTGTTTACTGTAGAAGTTGTCGGCGTGGAGCTTTGGAAGTTACACCCGGAATTTAAAATGCATTCGTACACCGACATATTTATGCAAGGCTGCTATAAGGACAAGGGTGCACGAGCAAACCGTATATACATTTGGGAATACAGATTACACCACAACAGGGCATGGACAAGATAAGGCTCGGTACTACTCGAGTGATCTAATCAACCTCGTTTATATCTAAGCGGCCTTGCCTAGTGGATGCCGAGGCTTCTCCAAGGGCTTCACTGTCGGTGTTGGCTGGAGGTGGCTGAGGGGCTGCAGGGTCGGGGCAGTGATGATGAACCTCGCGGGGATTGTTGGTCACAATCCCGTTGGAGTGCGCCCCAAACAGGCGACGCATCATCTCTGGAGACACCAAGGCATCTTGGTCAATGGCCGGGGCAGACCTCAAGGTTTCGATCAGTTGTCTGAACAGCACGACTGGGTTGTCGGTGCTGGACTTATCTCCTCCTCTTGCTGGGGCTCGGCGAACCAGTTCTTCACGAGTTGCGATCAGATCAAGAGTGATTTGATCAAACAGTTCCTCTAGCGCACTTACATAGCACACCAGATGCAATAATGCAGGATCTGTCTCGTGGTATCCGCTAGCAACCCGGGGTGGCCTACCATACCCGTCACAGCTGGGGTAGTAGTAGAATGAGCGACAGTTAACTCTGGACGATAAGTGCCGGAGTTGAACTATTGCCTCTCGAGCAGCTAGCTGGATGGCTTGTGGCTCAAAGGAAGTTGTCCTTCCAGTGAACCTATAGGGGCGTTCTGGCGACAGGCCCCTACCGTAGATGTGCACAGTGGCCCAGAATTGACGGCTTTCACCACTCATGGACCCTTGGTACACAACATATTCTGGAGGCTCCTCTAACGCAAAGGCATGGCGGGTGAGGTTTGCGAGCACGGTCACAAAACCTCCAAGGTTGGTTGCTGTGGTTTCATTGTGAACAATGGGTCCTGGCATTTTAGCTCGGTCTGGGGTAGAGGCTGTGCTGTGTTGATTGAGCTAGCGTGCCCTATTTATAGGAAAGGGGATGGAGTCTTGCTTCGCACGCTTGCGGAGGAAACTGTTTAGGTGTCGGTCACTGGCACGTGATCGACATGCTAGACTGATAGGTTGGGCACCGACTGCCAAAGGTGTCGGTTCACTGTGTGGGTATCTTACGCGAGAAGCTCGGCCGAGGTTAGGATAAGGTCTGGTGGGGTGGTTAACCTAGGTTTTGACCTGGCTAAGATAGGATTAACCAACGGTCAGCCTGGCTCTGATACCAAGGTTGTCAGGACTGGTTTTCGGGGTATTAATTTCCCCAAAGTGGCCCTTGTGCTCATCAGCCCCAGAATTACTGTTAGCTGATGAGTCACCACTTGATATAGAAAATCCAAGCAAAAATACAAAATATGTAGTACAAGACCATTCTGGTCTTTAAGTACAACACAAGGTTTCTAGTGGCTGATGGCGGAAGCGGTCTGTGACACGTCGGCGTCTGTGGGACTCCATTTCCCACGGGAACAGCTGACCAGGTTAACTCCTATCTTCGCGAGGCTGCTATCACCGTTGCATAGGTTCCGAGTAGTCATCGCAACGCTCTTCTCCATGCATGAAATCTGGCCAAGACAATAGCCAGGGACAAGCCAGTGAGTACTTTGAATGTACTCGCAAACATTATGAACACGGGTGAAATATAATCATGATCGAGAATATTTGATGATCACAATGTTAATTATGATATGACAGTCCATATTGCAAGCAGGTCGTTCGTATGAAAATGCATATGCAATCAGGGAGTGATAATAAAATAAATAGCGATCATGCCACAGTCGGGCGTCTGAGCGACACCAAAAAAAGGCTTATAAGGAAAAATAAATGACGGGTATGCCACAGTCGGGCATCTGAGCGACACCACATAAAGGGCTTATAAGGAAAAATAAATAACAGGTATGCCACA
>LR738709.1:654115701-654212538 GCA_902687465.1 Secale cereale
AGGTATGCCACAATCGGGCGTCTGAGCGACACCACATAAAGGGCTTATAAGGAAAAATAAATAAGAGGTATGCCACAGTCGGGCGTCTGAGCGACACCACATAAAGGGCTTGTAAGGAAAAATAAATAATAGGTATGCCACAGTCGGGCGTCTGAGCGACACCACCTAAAGGGCTTATAAGGAAAAATAAATAACAGGTATGCCACAGTCGGGCGTCTGAGCGACACCACATAAAGGGCTCGTAAATAAAAGAAAAGACAGTGAATATCCAGGAGGTAGAACCATCCCAGGGATACTCAATGACTTAAATAACATAAAGGGTTAGTCCAAAAATAATAATAGCAATAGTAACAGTCATCATAGGTCACAAGTCATGATCCATGTTCTGTTTAGTAGTTCCTCCTCCGTAGACCGACGCTAAGACCGACACTTGACCCATCCCAGACTGTAGTCCTAACCCAGGGACACGGCTATTCGAATAGATTTGATCTCTGCAGAGGGTGTACTCTTTTCCCACAAATAACAGATTCCTTTAGTCCGTCGGGACTAATTCCGTCTACGGTCTTTTAATTTGAAAACACACCTGACCGCACACACCAGCCTAACTTATCGGTGTCTGGAATCACCCACGACACCCGTTAAGCCAAACTCTAAGTGGGGAGGCTACAACCTCGACTAGCATGGGATCACAAAATTTATAACGCGCGCAAACTGGGGAAGCTACCCCCTTCGGCTCCAACCGAAACACCCATGCCCCCGGACCAGGTGGCCTGCCTACCGGATGCAGCCGGTATCTTCCACCATGGCCTCTTTGTACAGTGTGTGCTAGAACAGGGGTCGACAATTTACTAAACCGTACCCTGCCTGTAGCAGGGACAAGTGGTAGCACGAAACAAGTATGGGGGGTTACTGGAACAAGACTCGATCTACGGTCGACTCAGGAGGTTCAAGTATCACATGAATGATTAGCATAACCAATATATTTCATAACGATGGTCGGAATCACCACCCGTCATGCCTCACCAAGCCATACCGGACTCCACCGTCCCGACGGGGAACTAGTGACAAGCTCGTGTCTACACAAGACAACGGCTTTCACGGCTTTCTTCCGTTAGGCATGAAAGGCATACGAGAGGGATCACCGTCATGTATATTAATTCTTTCATAGCAAGGAGTCCACATCATGCACTCATGGGTAACATCATATCATCACATATGAGAATGAATGCATCCATATAGCGGTGATGTTGTAATTGTATCAACGACACCCACAAGTATTTTGCCAGGGTTCAAAAATGTTTGCCTTCAAGTAGTGGAGAGGTAAAGTGCATTCCAATACTTTTGAAAGTTTTCTCCCTCTTCAAACTCGTCTTCCTCCAGCGAAAGCACATTTGGTGGAATGCGCTTCCACTCAAAACACGCCTCGGCGGGGCTGGGTCGCTGACAGTGGGTCCTTTGGGCCCACTGGTCAGGTTTGACCAGTCGCCCGCATCTTCTTCCTCCTCTGTTCGATCGGCTCCGGCGCTCCGGCGATCAACGCCGGCGATTGGCGGCTCCCTTTGGCAGTCTGAGGGCAGGGATGGATCCGCTAGTCCAGGGCGGCCCTTCCGGTGGTCGATAGGCTGGCTGGGACGCAGGGAGTCGCCGTCGGCGAGCTCCACGGCGGACGACAGCTTCTGGTGGATTGGGGCTTTGGGCTATGATGGCTCCCGATCGACGCTGAGAGGCTGGGTGGCTCCGCATGATCGAGGGGAGGGGGATGGAAGCACTGGATGGACGGGGGAGGCTCTGTTTGCGACGCACGACACCGGGGTTTGGCGGCGGCCGAATTGATCGGAGTCGAGGAAGAAAGCTTCCTTCCGTCGATTGCTGGCCGTGGGGGTTCTAGAGGGATGGTCTGAGGCTGCCTGGAGGTTTGGATGAGCTCGGGGGTCTCCATTTATAGCGTAACTAGGTCGGTTCCGAGGCCGTGGATAAGGATGCCGGCGAACCGCCATTCTTCAGCAAGGAGGGTGCGTGGCGATGGCTGGCGAGGTCCGGCAGGTCGAGCGGATGAGGATGGATTGTTCCAGGGGCAGCTGGCGCGCTGGGGTGGCTTGGGCGGCGCCGTCCATGGCAGAGGCTCACTGTGGCCCCGGCGTGCCACCAAAGGGCTCTGACGGCCGCGCTGTAGGGCGCTAGGGAGGCTTAGAGGCTTCTGGCGAGTGGACGTAAGCGAGAGGCGGCCCTGCGGACAAGCAAGGGCCAAGGGGGCAGGACGCGGCGGCTCGGTGCGCGCGCGTGGAAAACGTGTGCTCTGGCCGTGCCCAGAGCACGCACGCTAGGTGCTCGACGAAATGCCAGTGCGTGCTAGAGGGCTTAGATGAGGCTGGGGATTAACAGGTCTAGGTTAGAGTTTGTAAGGAGATTAGTGGACATGGTGGTTTGGTCAGGGGAATAAGTCCACAATGCAAACTAAAAACCAAGCCAAAACTGGCCATGCACACAAGGTGTTTGACAGAATGCTATGGTCATCTAGGCATCTCTTGGGGTGGCCAAACTCTAAAGACTAAAGCCTCTTTAGGTGTAGGAGATGGTGACAAGATTGGTTGGGCAAAACTAAAAACTTGCAAGTGTAAGTTTTTGAGAAAATCAATTCTGGACAGAAACTAGAAGGCATTATTGCATGGACCAAAAATGATCCAAATGCTCCAATCTCCTTGACTTAAGGGTTTTGTAGGAAGGACTACCAGCAGGAAAAAGCTTATGGCCAAAAGAGCAAGTTATCATAGGGCTGTAGTAGAAATTGCCAATCTGGACCAGAGAGCAAAAGAGGATGTTTTGCTCAACTTTTTCAAAGAACACTAAAGGGTTTTTGCATTAAAGTGATGTAGGGACTTCACCTGATATCCCCAAATTTTGGTGGAATTTTTGAATGAATCTACCAAAGGGTTGTAGTGCAAAAAGAGCTTTAAACTAATGAAAATTCACTTTAAGTGATAAAGCTTAGAGAAAAATTAAAATGCAAATGAACTCACTGATAGAAAGATTGTTTTTCCTTGTGTAGGGCAACAAGTCCAAATAACATATCTGAAAAGTTTTCACTAGGGCAAAAACTTCCATAAATCCAAAAGAAAAAGTGGTTCTGAAATCGAAGAAAAACCCAGAAAATTGAAAGGTTTAAACTCCTGGTATTTTTTTATTTATAAATCAGGGTAAGATTTTTGGGGTGTTACAATACCTACCCTCAGCCCCGAGGGTGGACTACTCCCTCATCGTCATGGGGAGCGCCGGGATGATGAAGATGGCCACCGGTGAGGGTTCCCCCCTCCGGCAGGGTGCCGGAACGGGGTCTAGATTGGTTTTCGGTGACTACAGAGGCTTTCGGCGGTGGAACTCCCGATCTAGGTTAATTTCCGAAGGTTTCAGTATTTATAGGATTTTTTGGCGTAGGGCACAAGTCAGGGGGGCTTCTGGGTTGTCCACGAACGGGGTCTAGATTGGTTTTCGATGACTACAGAGGCTTTCGGCGGTGGAACTCCCGATCTAGGTTAATTTCCGAAGGTTTCAGTATTTATAGGAGGGCGCACCCCCCTACCCAGGGCACCCCCACCCTCGTGGGCAGCCTGTGGCTCTCCTGGCCCAACTCTTTAACTTCGGGGGCTTCTTTTGGTCCAGAAAAAATCATCAAAAATTGGCACGTCAATTGGACTCCGTTTGATATTCCTTTTCTGTAAAACCCTAAAATAGGAGAAAAACAGAAACTGGCACTGGGCTCTGGGTTAATAGGTTAGTCCCAAAAATCATATAAAAGTGTATATAAAAGCCCATAAGACATCCTAGAAGGATAATATAATAGCATGGAACAATAAAAAATTATAGGTACGTTGGAGACGTATCAGGTATCCAATGAAGACACATTTCTCTGACTTGGGTTCGAGCTTATCAGGTTGAAGCTTTTTCACATAAGCATCGCAGCCCCAAACTTTATGAAACAACAACTTTGGTTTCTTGCCAAGCCACAGTTCATAAGGCGTCGTCTCAACTGATTTAGATGGTGCCCTTATTTAACGTGAATGCAGCTGTCTCTAATGCATAACCCAAAACGATAGTGGCAAATCGGTAAGAGACATCATAGATTGCACCATATCTAATAAAGTACGATTACCATGGTCGGACACACCATTACGTTGTGGTGTTCCGGGTGGCGTGAGTTGTGAAACTATTCCACATTGTTTTAAATAAAGGCCAAACTCGTAATTTCAAATATTCGCCTCCGCGATCAGATCGTGGAAACTTTTATTTTCTTGTAACGATGATTCTCTACTTCACTCTGAAATTTCTTTGAACTTTTCAAATGTTTCGGACTTGTGTTTCATCAAGTAGATATACCCATATCTGCTTAAATCATCTGTGAAGGTCAGAAAATAATGATACCCGCCGCGAGCCTCAACACTCATCGGTCCACATACATCAGTATGTATGATTTCCAATAAATAAGTTGCTCATTCCATTGTTCCGGAGAATAGAGTTTCAGTCATCTTGCCCATGAGGCATGGTTCGCAAGCACCAAGTGATTCATAATCAAGTGATTCCAAAAAATCCATCACTATGGAGTTTCTTCATGTGCTTTACACCAATATGACCTAAACAACAGTGCCACAAATAAATTGCACTATCATCATTAACCTTGCATCTTTTGGCTTCAATATTACGAATATGTGTATCACTACGATCGAGATCCAACAGGTGTATGACCATCGAAGGTTTTATTCATGTAAACAGAATAACAATTGTTCTATGACTTTAAATGAATAGCCGTATTGCAACAAACATGATCAAATCATATTCATGCTCAACGCAAATGCCAAATAACATTTATTTAGGTTCTAAACCAATCCCGAAAGTATAGGGAGTGTGCGATGATGATCATATCAATCTTGGAACCACTTCCAACACACATCGTCACTTCACCTCTAACTAGTCTCTGTTCATTCTGCAACTCTCATTTCGAGTTACTAATTTTTAGCAACTGAACCGGTATCAAATACCCAGGGGTTGCTATGAACACTAGTAAAGTACACATCAATAATCTGAATATCACATATACCTTTGTTCACTTTGCCATCCATCTTATCCGCCAAGTATCTAGGGCAGTTCCACTTCCAGGGACCATTTCTTTTGCAGTAGAAGCACTTAGTTTTAGGCTTAAGTTTAGCATTGGGTTTCTTCACGGGAGTGACAACTTGCTTGTCATTCTTGTTGAAGTTCCCCTTCTATCCCTTTGCCCTTTACTTGAAACAAGTGGTCTTGTCAACCATCAACACTTTATGCTCTTTCTTGATTTCTACCTTCACCGATTTCAGCATCGCGAAGAGCTCGGGAATTACTTTCGTCATCCCTTGCATATTATAGTTCATCACGAAGTTCTACTAACTTGGTGATAGTGACTAGAGAACTTTGCCAATTACTATCTTATCTGGAAGATTAACTCCCACTTGATTCAAGCAATTGTAGTACCCTGACAATCTGAGCACATGCTCACTGGTTGAGCTATTCTCCTCCCTCTTGTAGGCAAAGTACTGCCAGAGATCTCATACCTCTCGACACGGGCATGAGTATGAACTACTAATTTCAACTCTTGGAACATCTTATATGCTTCATGGCGTTCAAAACGTTTTTGAAGTCTCGGTTCTAAGCCGTAAAGCATGGTGCACTAAACTATCAAGTAGTCATCATACCGAACTTTTGTCAAAACGTTCATAACGTCTGCATATGCTCCTGCAATAGGTCTGTCACCTAGTGGTGCATCAAGGACATAATTATTTTGTGCAGCAATGAGGAAAATCCTCAGATCACGGAACAAGTCCGCATCATTGCTACTAACATTTTTCAACTTAGTTTTCTCTAGGAACATATAAAAACAAACGGGGAGCTACATCGCGAGCTATTGATCTACAACATAGATATGCTAATACTACCAGTACTAAGTTCATGATAAATTAAAGTTCAATTAATCATATTACTAAAGAACTCCCACTTAGATAGACATCCCTCTAGTCATCTAAATGATCACGTGATCCAAATCAACTAAACCATGTCCGATCATCACGTGAGATGGAGTAGTTTTCAATGGTGAACATCTTATGTTGATCATATCTACTATATGATTCACGCTCGACCTTTCGGTCTCCAGTGTTCCGAGGCCATATCTACATATGCTAGGCTCATCAAGTTTAACCCGAGTATTCTGTGTGTGCAAAACTGGCTTGCACCCGTTGTATGTGAACGTAGAACCTATCACACCCGATCATCACGTGGTGTCTCAGCATGAAGAACTTTCGCAATGGTGCATACTCAGGGAGAACACTTGTACCTTAAAATTTTGTAAGGGGTCATCTTATAATGCTACCGTCGTACTAAGCAAAATAAGAAGCATAATAAGATAAACATCACATGTAATTAAAATATGTGACATGATATGGCCATCATCATCTTGTGCTTTTGATCTCCATCTCCAAGGCACCATCATGATCACCATCGTCACCGGTGCGACACCTTGATCTCCATCGTAGCATCGTTGTCGTCTCGCCAACTATTTCTTCCACGACTATCGCTACCGCTTAGTGGTAAAGTAAAGCAATTACATGGCGATTGTATTTCATACAATAAAGCGACAACCATATGGCTCCTGCCAGTTGCAGATAACTTTACAAAGCATGATCATCTCATATAATAACGTATAACTCATCATGTCTAGACCATATCACATCACAACATGCCCTGCAAAAACAAGTTAGACGTCCTCTACTTTGTTGTTGCAAGTTTTACGTGGCTGCTACGGGCTTAGCAAGAACCGTTCTTACCTACGCATACAAAAAACCACAATGATTTTTCGTCAAGTATGTAGTGTTTTAACCTTCACAAGGACCGGGCGTAGCCACACTCGATCCAGCTAAAGTGAGAGAGACAGACACCCGCCAGTCACCTTTAAGCAACGAGTGCTCATAACGGTGAAACCACTCTCGCGTAAGCGTATGCGTAATGTCGGTCCAGGCCGCTGCATCTCACAATACCGCCGAACCAAAGTATGACATGTTGGTAAGCAGTATGACTATTATCGCCCATAACTCATTGTGTTCTACTCGTGCATATCATCTACGCATAGACCTGGCTCTGATGCCACTGTTGGGGAACGTAGTATTTCAAAAAAATCCTACGAACACGCAAGATCTATCTACTAGATGCATAGCAACGAGAGGGGAGAGTATGTCTACGTACCCTCATAGATCGAAAGAGGAAGCGTTTATCAACATGGTTGATGTAGTTGTACACCTTCATGATCCGTCCCGATCTAGTACCGAACGTACGGCACCTCCGCGTTCAGCACACGTGCAGCTCGATGACGTCCTCGCCTTCTTGATCCAGTAAGACGGGCGAAGTAGTAGATGAGTTCCGGTAGCACGACGGAGTGGTGACGGTTGTTGATGAAGAACAATCTCTGCAGGGCTTCGCCAAGCACTAGAGAAACTAGACGGAGGATAAACTAGGGGGTCGGGGTTGCCAGCACATGGCTTGGTGTATCTTGATGTGTTCCAGGTGCTAGCCCCACCCCTCTATTTATATGTTGAGCCCTGGGGTCATAACATGGAGAAAAAGCCTCCTCAAAGTCGGTTTTGCCCGAAAGGCAAGAGTCCCACTCGGACTCCAGGACCAAACGCCACAATCCTTGGCGTCTGGCCCAGCCCATGGCCTCTGGGCCAGACGCCAGGGTCTCCGGCGTTTGGCCCCCTGGCCTCCACAAAACACCTGTTGCACCAACTTAATGCCCCATGGGCTTGACCCCTTGGCCTAACCATATCATCCTATATATCAATCTTTACCTCCGGAACACTCCGGAGCTCCTCGTCGTGTCCGTGATCTCATCCGAGACTCCGAACAACATTCCGTCACCAACATACATAACTCATTCAATACTATATCGTCAACGAAACGTTAAGTGTGCGGACCCTACGGGTTCGAGAACTATGTAGACATGACCGAGACATCTCTCCGGTCAATAACCAATAGCAGAACCTGGATGCCCATATTGGCTCCTACATATTCTACGAAGATCTTTATCGGTCAAACCGCATACCAACATACATTGTTCCCTTTGTCATCGGTATGTTACTTGCCCGAGATTCGATCGTCGGTATCTCAATACCTAGTTCAATCTCGTTACCGGCAAGTCTCTTTACTCGTTCCGTAAGACATCATCTCGTGACTAACTCATTAGTAATTTGCTTGCAAGGCTTATTATAATGTGCATTACCGAGAGGGCCCAGAGATACCTCTCCGACACTCGGAGTGACAAATCCTATTCTTGATATATGCCAACACCACGAACACCTTCGGAGACACCTGTAGAGCATCTTTATAATCACCCAGTTACGTTGTGACGTTTGATAGCACACAAGGTGTTCCTCCGGTATTCGGGAGTTACATAATCTCATAGTCAGAGGAACATGTATAAGTCATGAAGAAAGCAATAACAATAAAACTAAACGGTCATTGTGCTAAGCTAACGGATGGGTCTTGTCCATCACATCATTCTCCTAATGATGTGATCCCGTTAATCAAATGACAACACATGTCTATGGTCAGGAAACATAACCATCTTTGATCAACGAGCTAGTCAAGTAGAGGCATACTAGGGACACTCTCTTTTGTCTATGTATTCACACATGTACTAAGTTTTCGGTTAATACAATTCTAGCATGAATAATAAACATTTGTCATGATATAAGGAAATATTAATAACAACTTTATTATTATCTCTAGGGCATATTTCCTACAAGATCATTGCGAACACACTGATATCGGTGTGGTGCTGGTTGGGCGGACGGCACTGTTGAAGAGGAGGCTAGGTGTAGCAAATTGAAAGTGCAACTATCCCTAGGTGGTTTTGGTAATTACTAACAACATATAGCTCATTGAACTAATGCTATCTCAAGATAAATATTTCAGGAAAGTTCAATGATTGGCATGGCATGGATTAGAAATGTGGACCCCTCGAAATGCTAAGGACACATATTGGCTCAAGCTCAAGACTCTACATTTTCTATTTTAGTGATCCAAGATCACATTGAGTCCATAGGAAAGCCAATAGTATTAAAAGGGGATGAGGTGTTGCTTAATGGGTTTCTTGCTCAAAATGCTTAGTGATATGCTCCAAAACCCTCAACCACTTTCTCACATCCACATATGTCCTAAACCAAAAGTCAAACTCGGCCCCATCGAAACTTTCTATCTGGCGCCACCGAGTTCTCTTAACATAGCCATTGCCACAAACCCTAGTCACTTCGGTCTCACCGGGATGGGATTGCAAACTCTCTGTTTCCCTTCGTAACGTTTCGGTCTAACCGAGATGAGCGATCGTCCCACCGAGTTCGCAATGCAAACTCTCCGTTTCCCCTTCGTAACGTTTTGGTCCAACCAAAACAAGTGAATCGGTCCCACCGAGTTTGCCTGACCAACTCTCTGGTTAACTTATTACCAAAATCGATCCTACCGAGTTTGTGTAATCGGTCTCACCGAGATTACGTTATGCCCTAACCCAAATGAAATCGTTCCTACCGAGTTGATCATATCGGTCCCACCGAAATGCCTAATGGTCACATTATGAACTAAATTGGTCTGACCGAGTTCTCTGATTTGGTCCCACCGAGTTTGATAAATTGTGTGTACCAGTTAGATTTTGTGTGGAGGTGCTGCTTCTCGAGCTTACGTTGTATTCCCTTGAACAGGAAAGGGAGATGCAGCACAGTAGCGTAAGTATTTCCCTTAGTTTTTGAGAACCAAGGTATCAATCAAGTAGGAGACCACGCGCGAGTCCCTCGCACCTACACAAACAAATAAGAACTTCGCAGACAACGTGATAAGGGGTTGTCAATCCCTTTACGGTCACTTACGAAAGTGAGATCTGATAGAGATGATAGTTTGATATTTTTTGTATATTTGGATATAAGAACAGAAAATAAAAGCGGAAAAGTAAAGTAGATTGTAGATTGATATGTTGAGAATAGACCGAGGGGGCATAGTTTTCTCTAGTGGCTTCTCTCATGATAGCGATATTTTACGGCGGGTAAACAAATTACTGTCGAGCAATTGATAGAAAAGCGAATAATTATGAGACTGTCTATGCATGATCATTATATATAGGCATCACGTCCGAGACAAGTAGACCGAAACGATTATGCATCTACTACTATTACTCCACACATCGACCGCTATCCAGCGTGCATCTAGAGTATTAAGTTCATAAGAACGGAGTAATGCCTTAAGCAAGATGACATGATGTAGAGGGATAAACTCAAACATAGTGATATAAACCCCATCTTTTTATCCTCGATGGCAACAATACAATACGTGCCTTGCTGCCCCTACTGTCACTGGGAAAGGACACCGAAAGATTGAACCCAAAGCCAAGCACTTCTCCCATTGAAAGAACTATAGATCTAGTAGGCCAAACCAAACCAATAATTCGAAGAGACTTGCAAGGATATTATAATCACACATAAAGAGTTCAGAAAAGAACCAAATATTTCTTGTAGATAATCTTGATCATAAACCCACAATTCATCGGATCTCGACAAACACACCGCAAAAAGAGATTACATCGAATAGATCTCCTCGAAGACCGAGGAGAACTTGGTATTGAGATCCAAAGAGAGAGAAGAAGCCATCTAGATACTAGCTTTGGACCCGAAGGTCTGTGGTAAACTACTAACAACTCATGGTGAGGCGATGATGGTGATGTCGAAGCACTCCGTGGTAGATCGTCCCTCCGGCGGAGCTCCGGAACATGCCCCAAGATGGGATCTCACGGGAACAGAAGGTTGTGGCGGTGGAACTAGGGTTTTCTTTGTTGTTCTGATAGTTTCGGGGTACATAGGTATATATAGGAGGAAGGAGGGCACCGGGGGTCAGACGGGGTGCCCACGAGGCAGGGGGCGCGCCCTATAGGGGGACGCCCCCCACCCTCGTGGACGCCACGTCAGCCCTACTCCGTGGTTCTCAAGTCTCCCGTGCGTATTTTGCTCCAAAAATATCGCTCCCGAAGGTTTCATTCCGTTTGGACTCCGTTTGATATTCCTTTTGTGTAAAACCCTAAAACAGGAAAAAAACAGTAATCTGGACTGGGCCTTTGGGTTAGTAGGTTAGTCCCAAAAATAATATAAAAGTGTATAACAAAGCTCATTAAACATCCAAAACATCATAAATAATAGCATGGAACAATCAAAAATTATAGATACGTTGGAGACGTATCATGCATCCCCAAGCTTAATTCCCTCTCGTCCTCGAGTAGGTAAATGATAAAAACAGAATTTTTGATGTGGAATTCTAACCAACATAGTTTTTCAATGTAATTCTCTTAATTGTGGCGTGAATGTTCAGATCTGAAAGATTCAAGACAAAAGTCTATATTGACATAAGAAATAATAATACTTCAAGCATACTAACAAAGCAATCATGTCTTCTCAAAATACTATGGCTAAAGAAAGTTATCCCTACAAAATCATATAATCTGGCTATGCCCTCTTCATCACACAAAATATTCATATCATGCACAACCCCGATTACAGCCAAGCACTTGTTTTCATACTCTATTCTTTCAAACATTTCAACTTTCACGCAATACATGAGCGTGAGCCATGGACATAGCACTATGTGGAATAGAGAGGTGGTTGTGGAGAAGACAAAAAGGAGGAAGATAGTCTCACATCAACTAGGCGTATCAACGGGCTATGGAGATGCCCATCAATAGATATCAATGTGAGTGAGTAGGGATTGCCATGCAACGGATGCACTAGAGCTAAATATGTATGAAAGCTCAACAAAAGAAACTAGTGGGTGTGCATCCAACTTGCTTGCTCACGAAGACCTAGGGCATTTTAGGAAGCCCATCGTTGGAATATACAAGCCAAGTTCTATAATGAAAATTCCCACTAGTATATGAAAGTGACTAAACATGAGACCCTCTATCATGAAGAACATGGTGCTACTTTGAAGCACAAGTGTGGAAAAAGATAGTAGCAATTGTCCCTTTTTTTGGGCCTTTTTTTTCTTTGGCCTTTTTTTTGGAGGGTCTTTCTTGGTTTAGCCGTTCCTCACATGGGACAATGCTCTAATAATGATGATAATCACACTTTCATTGAATTACAACTCGATACTAGAACAAGTATGACTCTATATGAATGCCTCCGATGGTGTATCGGGATGTGCAATGAATCAAGAGTGACATGTATTAAAAATTATGCATGGTGGCTTTGCCACAAATACGATGTCAACTACATGAACATGCATGGCAATATGACAATATGAAGCGTGTCATATGAACGGAACGGTGGAAAGTTGCATGGCAATATATCTCGGAATGGCTATGGAAATGCCATGATAGGTAGGTATGGTGGCTGTTTGAGGAAAATATATGGTGGCTGTTTTGAGGAAGGATATATAGTGGGTGTATGGTACCGGCGAAAGTTGCACGATACAAGAGAGGTTGGCAATGGTGGAAGGGTGAGAGTGCGTATAATCCATGGACTCAACATTAGTCATAAGAACTCATATACTTATTGCAAAAATCTACGAGTGATCAAAACAAAGCAATCAATGCATGCTCCTAGGGGAGAGGTTGGTAGGAGTTAACCATCGCGCGCCCCCGACCTCCACACAAAGGTTGACACTTTACAAATACCTCATGCTCTAACTTCGTCACATAGCGGTTCACCATACGTTCATGCTACGGGAATCACTAACCTTAACACAAGCATTTCTCAATTTCATAATAACTCCACTAGCATGACTCTAATATCACTATCCTCATATCTCAAAACAATTATCAAGCATCCAACTTCTCATCATATTCAATGCACTTAGTGTGAAAGTTTTTACTACATTGATATTGGATGTCTATCATGTGAAGGCTAGTTTTATAGCCAAAGCACATTACCATGCTGTTTTAATAGACTCTCAAAAGGATATAAATGAAGCATGAGAGATCAACAATTTCTACAAAATATAATCACCATCGTGCTCTAAAAGATATAAGTTAAGCACTAGAACAAAAACTATTCAACTCAAAAGATATAAGTGAAGCACATAGAGTGTTCTATCAATTACTAGGCCATATTTAACTCTCTCAAATAGGTGTGTCCGGCAAGGATAATTGTGGCAAACTAACAAGCAAAGACTCAAATGATACATGACGCTCCAAGTAAAACACATATCATGTGGTGAATAAAAATATAGCTCCGAATATAGTTACCGATTTATGAAAACGAAAGAGGGGATGCCTTCCCGGGGCATCCCCAAGCTTAGGCTTTTGGTTGTCCTTGAATTTTACCTTGGGGTGCCTTGGGCATCCCCAAGCTTAGGATCTTGCCACTCTTTGTTCCATAGTCCATCAAAGCAATACTCAAAACTTGAAAACTTCACAACACAAAACTTAGACAAAAATCTCGTGAGCTCCGTTAGTATAAGAAAGCAAACCACTACTCAAAGGTAATGCAATGAATTCATTCTTTGTTTATATTGGTGTTAAACCTACTGTATTCCAACTTCTCTATGGTTCATATTCCCAATACTACTCATAGATGCATTGAAATAAGCAAACAACACACGAAAAATAGAATCTGTCAAAAATAGAACATTATGTAGTAATCTGCAGTTTTCGCATACTTATGTAACTCCAAAAAATTGAATTAAATTGGTAAACGTGAGGAATTTGTCTATTAATCATCTGCAAAAAAAATCAAATAAATAGCACGCTCCAGTAAAATCTGGTGACCATTCTAGCGAGCGCTAACGGTTCTGTTTTCACAGCAAGATCATATAAACTTCACACAAGTCTTCCCAAAGGTTCTACTTGGCACAAACACTAATTAAAACACAAAACCACATCTAAACAAAAGCTAGATGCAATATTTATTCCTAAACAGAAGCAAGAACAAAAATTATAAAATTGGGTTGCCTCCCAACAAGCTCTTGCTTTATAGCCATTAAGATCGGCTTGAAATTTCAATGATGCTCACATGAAGGATAAGAATTGAAGCACAAAAGGAGCATCATAAAGCATGTGAAAAACACATCTAAGTCTAACATACTTCCTATGCATAGGCATCTTATAAGCAAACAAATTAGCAAGGCAAGCAAAAAACTAGCATATGCAAGGAAGAAGAAAGAAACAAGATCAATCTCAACGCGAAGAGAGGTAATTTAGTAACATGTCTACAACCATATTTTTCTCTCTCATAATAATTGCATGTAGAATCATAAGCAAACTCAACAATATAGCTATCACAAAACATATTCTCAATATGATCCACATGCATACGAAGTTGACACTCTTCCAAAATAGTGGGATCAACATTAACCAAAGTCATGACCTCTCCAAACCCACTTTTATCAAAAAAATCATAAGATTGAACATTCTCCAGATATGTGGGATCTAAAGTTGACACTCTTCCAAACCCACTTTCAAAATTATTGCAAACATTATTATCAATCTCATATATCATGGGGCTTAAATAAATTTTCAAGATCATAAGAAGAATCACCCCAATCATGATCGTTGCAACAAATAGTAGTCATAGCAAAACTAGCATCCCCAAGCTTGAGGTTTCGCATATAAATAACACAATTGACATTAAGAGAATTTATAACAACATCATTGCAATCATGCTTTTCATCGAAGGAACTGTCAAGTATGGGTGCAATAGCAACGATCTCATGTTTAACATAAGGAAATATAGCAAATTCATCTTCATAAATATTGGCATCATGGCCACAAGAATAGCAAGCGTCATGTTCATCAAGGGATATTTCAATCAAATAATCGGAATCATAATTATCTATAGATTCATGCATATCATTATTTTCTTTCAAAGCAGTGGTCATTCTTTCAATAAATTCTTTGACATAGACATTATGAGCATAGTTTTCAAAGCAATATTTAAGTATGTCAAAATTTTCAGATTCGTAGAGAGTAATATCATACTTTTCAATCAAAGAAGCAACTTCATAAGCACCCTTAAAAGCAACAAATTCTTCAATTTGTTCGATATCGTAGTAACTATAAATACCCCTTGCATAAGAAGATAATTCATTATCATTAAACTCACATAGGTAGGGGAGGTGTTTTTTAGGGTTCTTAGAGCAACAAGTAAAATCACAAATTTCACAAAGATTCCAAGCATAACACAGCAATCTGTTTATTTGATCCCGTAAGAGTCTCCCTTTTTCTGACAAACGGTGACGTACAAAATGAGCATGCTCATCTAAAGATTTCCCATCAACAAGGCTAGTTGAGGTTTCAGCACGAGAGCATAAGGATCGAAGATGATCCAAGTAGAACACTTTAAGGTGATCCATATCAATAGATTTTTAGCAAGCAAAGATGCAAGCAAATAGAAGGCACATGGCAACACAAGCAAACAAAACGGAAAAAGGGCGGATAAAACGGTAAGGGTGAAGTGGGGGAGAGGAAAACGAGAGGCAACTAAATGTAATGCGAAGGATAAGGGTTTGTGATAGGTACTTGGTATATGACTTTTGCGTAAGCCTCCCCGGCAACGGCGACAAAAATTATTCCTGCTACTTCTCGAGCTTGCGTTGTATTCCCACGAAGAGGAAAGGGAGATGCAACACAGTAGTGTAAGTATTTCCCTCAGTTTTTGAGAACCAATGTATCAATCAAGTAGGAGACCACGCGCGAGTCCCTCGCACCTCCACAAACAAATAAGAACTTCGCAGCCAACATGATAAGGGGTTGTCAATCCCTTTATAGTCACTTATGAAAGTGAGATCTGATAGAGATGATAGTTTGATATTTTTGGTATTTTTGGATATAAGAACAGAAAATAAAAGCGGAAAAGTAAAGTAGATTGTAGATTGATATGTTGAGAATAGACCCGGGGGCCATAGTTTTCTCTAGTGGCTTCTCTCATGATAGCGATATTCTACGACAGGTAAACAAATTACTGTCGAGCAATTGATAGAAAAGCGAATAATTATGAGACTATCTAGGCATGATCATTATATATAGGCATCACGTCCGAGACAAGTAGACCGAAACGATTCTGCATCTACTACTATTACTCCACACATCGACCGCTATCCAACATGCATCTAGAGTATTAAGTTCATAAGAATGGAGTAATGCCATAAGCAAGATGACATGATGTAGAGGGATAAACTCAAACATAGTGGTATAAACTCCATCTTTTTATCCTCAATGGCAACAATACAATACGTGTCTTGCTGCCCCTACTGTCACTGGGAAAGGACACCGCAAGATTGAACCCAAAGCCAAGCACTTCTCCCATTGCAAGAACTATAGATCTGGTAGGCCAAACCAAACCAATAATTCAAAGAGACTTGGAAGGATATTATAATCACACATAAAGAGTTCAGAAAAGAACCAAATATTTCTCGTAGATAATCTTGATCATAAACCCACAATTCATCGGATCTTGACAAACACACCACAAAAAGATATTACATCGAATAGATCTCCTCGAAGACCGAGGAGAACTTAGTATTGAGATGCAAAGAGAGAGAGAAGAAGCCATCTAGATACTAGCTATGGACCCGAAGGTCTGTGGTAAACTACTCACAACTCATGATGAGGCGGTGATGATGATGATGTAGAAGCACTCTGTGGTAGATCCCCCATCCGGTGGAGCTCCGGAACAGGCCCCAAGATGGGATCTCACGGGAACAGAAGGTTGCGGCGGTGGAACTAGGGTTTTCTCTGTTGTTCTGATAGTTTCGAGGTACGTAGGTATATATAGGAGGAAGGAGGGCACCGGGGGCCAAACGGGGTGCCCACGAGGCAGGGGGCGCGCCCTACAGG
The DNA here is from genome assembly GCA_902687465.1 of Secale cereale. NCBI lineage: Eukaryota > Viridiplantae > Streptophyta > Magnoliopsida > Poales > Poaceae > Secale > Secale cereale. The sequence continues at coordinate 654,132,578 of LR738709.1, forward strand.
GGGGCGTCCCCCACCCTCGTGGACGCCACGTCAGCCCTACTCTGTGGTTCTCAAGTTTCGCGTGCGTATTTTGCTCCAAAAATATCTCTCCCGAAGGTTTCATTCCGTTTGGACTCCGTTTGATATTCCTTTTCTGTAAAACCCTAAAATAGGCAAAAAAAACAACAATCTGGACTGGGCCTTTGGGTTAGTAGGTTAGTCCCAAAAATAATATAAAAGTTTATAACAAAGCCCATTAAACATCCAAAACATCATAAATAATAGCATGGAACAATCAAAAAATTATAGATACGTTGGAGACGTATCAGGAGGCTATATATACCCCTCCACCCACTCTTCATTCGTGGAGAGAGCCATCAGAACATGCCTACAGTTCCAACATACATTTTCTGAGAGAGAAACCTACACTTGTGTTGAGGTCAAGATATTCCATTCCAACCACATAAATCTTGATCTCTAGCCTTCTCCAAGTTGCTTTACACTCAAATCATCTTTCCACCAAATCCAATCCGATGAAAGAGAGTTGAGTGTTGGGGGGACTATCATTTGAAGCACAAGAGCAAGGAGTTCATCATCAACACACCGTCTATTACCTTTTGGAGAGTGATGTCTCCTAGATTGGTTAGGTGTCACTTGGGAGCCTTTGTCAAGATTGTGGAGTTGAACCAAGGAGTTTGTACGGCCAAGGAGATCGCCTACTTCGTGAAGATCTACCCTAGTGAGGCAAGTCCTTCGTGGGCGATGGCCATGGTGGGATAGACAAGGTTGCTTCTTCGTGGACCCTTCGTGGGTGGAGCCCTCCGTGGACTCGCGCAACCGTTACCCTTCGTGGGTTGAAGTCTCCATCAACGTGGATGTACGATAGCACCACCTATCGGAACCACAGATAAAAAATCTCCGTGTCTACATTGCGCTAGCTCCCTCAAACTCCTCCCTTTACCTTCATATGCAATTGCTTTACATTCCGTTGCTATACTCTTAGAATTGCATGTGTAGGTTGATTGCTTGACTTGTGCATACTTGCTAAAATCTACCAAGACTTAAAATTGGAAAAATGCTAGGTTTTTATTTGGTCAAGTAGTCTAATCACCCCCCCTCTAGACATACTTTCGATCCTACAAGTGGTATCAGAGCTAAGGTCTCCATTTGCCTTGATTTCCATAGCTTTTGGTGATCATAGCCTTGGTTTCACAACCTAGGAGAGTATGGCGTCTAGCAAGGGAAATTACCACCGTAGAGGTCCTTACTTTGATGGTACTAATTTTGCTAGTTGGAAGCATAAGATGAAAATGCATATTCTTGGACATAACCCCGTTGTTTGGGCTATTGTGTGTGTTGGTTTGGGAGGTGAATTCTTTGATGGGAAGGAACCAAATTGTGAAGCATCCGCAGAAGAATTGAAGATGTTGCAATACAATGCTCAAGCTTGTGATATCCTCTTCAACGGATTGTGCCCCAAATAATTCAACAAAATCAGCCGTCTTGAGAATGCAAAGGGAATTCGGGATACTTTGATTGATATGCACGAAGGTACCGACTCCGTCAAGGAATCCAAGTTGGATGTGCTTCAACGTCAACTTGAAAAGTTCAAGATGAAGGATGGTGAAGGTGTTGCTGAAATGTACTCTAGGCTTGCTCTCATCACAAATGAGATTGCCGGCTTCTGAAGCGAAGAGATGACCGACAGATTCATCATCAAGAAAATCCTAAGATCCTTGGATGAAAAATATGATACCGTGTGCACATTGATCCAAATGATGCCCAATTACAAAGATATCAAGCCTACATAAGTCATTGGAAGAATTGTTGCTCATGAGATGTCACTTAAGGATAAGGAAGAGTTCCACAAGAAGTCAAGTGGTGCTTACAAAGCCTCATGTGATGCTCCCACATCATCAAGTGAGAAAAAAAAACCTTCAATGAAGAATTGAGCCTAATGGTGAAAAACTTCAACAAGTTCTACAAGAGTAAAAGCAAAGAGAGAAACTCCAAATCAAGGTCCTACAATGACAAAAGATCTTCAAGTCGTGATCGGAATTGCTACAATTGTGGAAGACCCGGACACTACTCCAATAAGTGTACGGCTCCACACAAGAGAAAAGAAGACTCGCCTAAAAGGAGGAGTAGAAGAGAAGATTCACCACCAAGAGAGAGAAGGAGTAGAGATGATCGTTATGAACGAAGACCTTCTCGGAGAAGCAAAGATTCGGGAATGAAGGACAAATCATCAAGGAGCTATACAAGACGAAGACATCAAGCTCATGTTGGTGAATGGGTATCCGGTTCCGACTCTGATGACCACTCCGAAAGAAGCTACTACTCCAACTCCGAAGATACTCAAGATGAAGGTGTTGCCGGAATTGCTCTTGTGTCATCCAACTCCTACGACATATTTGACTCACCAAATGAAGGAATTGGAAGATGCTTCATGGCTAAAGGCCCTCAGGTATCACACCCCGAGTATCTTGATTTTAATAGTGATGAAGATGACTTGCTAGGAGATGATGATTTACTTGTTGGTAGCAATAGTTATGAAACCTATGACGAAATTGCTATTAATCATGCTAATCAAGATAAAACGAATGACAATGATAAGGATAAGATTGAGCGTCTAACTAAAGAATTAAACACTCTCAAGTTAGCTCATGAAACCACCTTAGAGGATCATCGAGAACTTTTGAGGACTCATGAGAAGCTACGCTTTGAAAATCTCAATCTAGAGCAAGAGCATGAGTTCTTAAAAGCAATCAGTGATGATCTTCGTAAGAAAAGTTCTTCTTACATTGCCAAACGTTTACTCTTGTCTACTTACATGCCACAAGTTAAATCTAGCAACAAGAACAAGAAAGATTCTTCATCTAGTAGTAACAATAATCATGCTAAATCAAATATTGTTGCTTCTAGTAGTACTCTTGATTCCACTAATGATTCTCTTAGCCAAGTTACACTTGAGCAAGAAAATAGCCTATTGAAGGGAATTATAGAGAAAGGCGTTTACAAGAGACTTGCCGGAAGTAAGCAATTTGAGGAGATTGTACGCAAGCAAGGAAGACACCGGAAGAATCAAGGTGTTGGTTTTGGACGAAAGTTCAATGCCAATGGAGTTGAGTGGGAAGAAGATCAATACCCCAAGACGAAGTTTGTTCCTCAACAAGAGAAGTATGATCCTACTTCTTTCCAAGGAACACAAGCTCAAGATGATCTTCCACCACAAGACCACAAGCTAAAGGGCAAGGACAAGCTTCAAGAAGAGATTGATGCATTTGAAGAAGCTCCTAAGGCCTTGGTCAAGTGGGTTCCCAAGACTGCATCAAGTTCTACTTCATCAAGTACGACTACAACTCCAAGGATTCCCATCAAGATGGTGTGGATCCCAAAGAAGAAGACCTAGAGAGTTCTTGAGGGTGACTCTGCCAACATACTTCACTCATATCATTTTGGCGAGGACAAGTGCAAACAACTTCCATATCTTGCACTAGTTCAAGGAGTCATAAACCCTCTTGTTGGTAAGATAAGGGACAAGGTAACCAAATGCTTTCATGGACATCATCTTGTGTGCAATTCACTCTATGTCCATGGATATCTTTGTTTGTTCCTTGTGGGACTAAGCCGTGTAGGTATTAAAAGTGCGACTCACTCCAATGGATTGCTCCAAATGATCTACATCAACATTGAGAATCTACATCTTCAACACCTACATGAAGTCAGCATCGACAAAACCCAAGGTTAGTTCATCCCTCTTAGGGGGGATATCACATCTAGGGGGAGCTTTACTCTAATCAATTGAGCTAAAGCAACTCTAATGATGTGAACACAACAATGCTTTATGTAAAAGTGGTAACCCCACTTGTGCTTAAACGATGAGTATGACCTATGATCAAATGTTCTCCTTTGACTCCTAAGCCAATATACTCATATATAGATGACCTAGTCATCGCCAATTGCTTGATAGATGCTAGAATGGTTGTGCATGCTTTGCCACATGTTTCATTTGCTATCCTATTATGTGAGCATGTTGAATGCATATTTTTCTCATTCGAGGACATCCATTTGTTGCTTTGATTGTTTGGCTCTTTCTCTTTTGCCAAATGGATGGACAAGAATGCCTAAGAACCTCCTCTAGCTATCTATGCTTTTCTCGTCTCAAACTCTATTCATGCTACATCACAAAGTTTGATCAAGTCAGATTCGAACCACTTTGTGTGAGGAGCACTCAGAGTCCCCGATTCATCATAGATTTACACTTCCAAAACCTCTTTGTACATTTCGGTATGACCGAGTCATCCACTTCGGTCACGCTGAGTTCACTAAGTTGATCTAGGTTTTTAATCTCGGTGCAACCGGTTTGAACTTTTCGATCACACTGAGTTGTAGTAACCGCTTGCGATTCTGTATCTCGGTGCCACCGAGTTGTTCCACTCGGTCACACCGACAGGGTCAGGATATATATACCCACGGGTGATATTTTGGAAATTTCTTCAAACTCCTCAGCCCGCGCGTGTGTCCTGCTCTGCCTTCTGGGGTCTCCGGATCGTCTCCTCGCCGCCAGCGACCTCCCACCGCTAGTTTCCATCGCCGTCAATGGAAATCTGCTCCGCCGTTGTCGCCGTAGCGAACTCCCGCCAAACTAGGGTATGAGTTCGACTCTATGTGCTATTCCTTTAACTCTGATTCATAGCACGTTACTTTGCCATGATCTTTACCACGTATACAAACTATCTATCCATTGAAAACATCCTTAGATTAGATTTGATCTGAAAATTTAGGGTTAGGTCTTCGCCGAACTCATCTTGGACCCACCGAGTTGTAGAGATAGGTCTCACTGATTTGGCTTAGGCCATTGCACATGCGATTTTCGGTCTGACCGAAAACTACGAATCGGTGTGACCGAGTTCGACTCTCTGTGAAACCCTAGCAATCTTGGTGCCACCGAACTGTGACTCGGTCTGACCGAGTTCACTAGTTTAGGTTCCAAAATTGCTTCGGTATCACCGAGTTTAACAAATCGGTAGCTCCGAAATGTTTTCTGTGGAGAACTAAAACTAAGTTTTTGAGTCATCTGTTTTGCAAAAAACTCTACACTTTGTGATGCTTATCCACTCTATCTCATCTACATCTATTCACAGGGTTTGCTGTCAGTGTAATTGCCAAGATGTCTGACTAGAGTGACAGTCAGAACAGATCTGAGGAACAAGCACAGTTGAGTGAGGGCTCTAGTCCCTCAAATAGCAGCTACTATGAGAGTAGCAGGAACACTCCAAGTAATCTTCCAAAGGATGCTACCAAGACAAGGAAGAAGAAAACTTCTGACAGTGAGGATGAGGATTTTGTGGCTGATGAGGTCACTTTAAAGAAGCAAGCTGTGAAAGAATCAACTACGGCTGTCAAGCCAGGTTTGAATAAGAAGGTCCCTGCCAAGAGAGCTCCAATGTCAAAGGCCAGAGCATCAACTCAAGAAACAATGGTGTTCACTCTTGAAACCAGAGATGATGAGCCATCAGGAACTAAGAAGAGAGCTAGAAAGACCACAACCAGAGCGATTGGCAAGCCATTTATGAGAGATGATGATGATGATGATGAAGCAGAAGAAGAGGATGTTGCACTAGCATCCAAAGCTCAGAAGCTTATGGGAGATGCAATCAAATCAGGGCCTGCTCCATCAAAGCCCAAGAGAGCTCCCAAAGCTGCTGCTTAAGCCACCAAGTATGCACCCAAGAGAAGCGCAAGGAACATTCTAGCTGCAGAAAAGAACAAAGCCCCAGTGCCTGAAATTGAAGAAGATGATGAAGTCCAAGTGCTTAGGAAGCTCAAGCCCAAGATCCCTGATCATGATGATAATCATATTGTTGTTGAGGACATGACGTTGAGGAAGGATGCATGTCTCAGAAGATGGAGACAATCTGATCCATATGCTGCAAGGAGAAGGACTGATGTGGATTATAGGTTCCACACCAGAGAGCAACAGGATTTCTACGAAACCATTCTGCTTGACATGAAGCCCATAGTGTGTGATATGAAGTGGGTGGACTGGAAATTCATTGATGAGAATGAAGATCTTTTTCCAAGTGTGCATGAAAGTTTCAAATCATGTGGTGTTGACAAGTTTGTGGGTCAGAAGCTGACAAAATGGAATGATGAACTCATCATGCAACTCTACTCCATAGCTCATTTTTATCTAGATGGTAGAATTGTGTGGATGTCTGCAGGTACAATGTACCAGTCATGTGTTGATGAGTGGGCAAAATTGATAAAAGCCCCTGAAGAGCATGCAGATGACTTGGATGTCTATGCCAAGAAGAAGAAAGACCACAACTATATGGCCAACATGTACAAAGCGATCCCAGACAAAGCATTGGAAACACATAAGCTTGTATCTGTCCATTAATTTTTGTCTGGTCTAGCTACAATCAACACTATATTGAGGCACACATTGTTGCCCAAGTCAGGAGATCATAAGATGATCACAGGCCATTCAATCAACTTGCTGCAGATATTTGATGTGCCTCATAAATTCAAAGTCATGAGCCTGATTGTTGAAACAATCAAGAGGACTACTGCAGACCAGAAGAGATCATGTGGGTATGCTCCACACATCCAGATGCTCATCAACTCCAAGATGGGCACATGCACATACTTATTGGACAAAGAACATCTTCCCTTGTTGCTGGAATTTGAGGACAACACAGTTGTCATGGATGAAGAAGATCCCACATCTCTGCAAGCACAAGAAAAAATAGCCAAAGCTAGAGCTGAGAAAGTAGCAAAGATGACAAGTGTTGAAGAGGCATCTCAAGTGTCCCTCAAGTCAAAACAAGATCAAATGGCATATCTGATTCAAGCAACTTTGAGGATTGAGAAGGGCTTGGCCACCCTGACTCAAAATCAGGAGAGCTTGGAGAGGATCATTGAAATAAAGTTCTATGATCTTGATCTGAAAGTGACTGAGATACAGACTGCAGTTGAGCAGCTCCAGGAGGAAGCAGAGAAGAGGAAAGGGCAGGCTACCACATATGCCTTTCAGAGAGTGTCTAGAGGTCAGAGATCAGCTGTAGTGCCCATATCTGACACTAGAGCTACTACATCAGCACCAGTAGCTACAGCTTCAGTGCCACCTCCAGTTACCACTCCACCAGCTCCAACAACATCTACATATGTCATCATCCTTGGAGTCCTCTCAACACTACCTCCCAAAGATCAAGCCTAGAGAGACGCATAGCACTATGCATTTTCGAACTTTTTGGTAACTTGTTGCCAAAGGGGGAGAAATGTATAGATCATAGGCTTCGATAGATTTCTTCTTGGTCTCTTGCTATTTGGTTGATACATTTGTGTGTTTGCTTGATACTTTACGTTATGTGTGTGAGATACTTGTTTGATCATGTATTTGATCATATCATACTTTAATGCTTGCTTAAATGATGCTATTATCTATCTCTTGTATATGATCATTCACTTTGCCTTGGTGATGAGTGCATATTTTTACCTTCTATCATTTTGAGCGCTCCACCAAGATGTATGTGATAAGGAAGAGTAACCCATGATCCTAATCGATTGTGTATTTGCATTCAAAAGCAAATTTTAAATAATACACAAATTTAGGGGGAGCTCTTGCTTATCACATACTTCTCAAAGCGACGATGTATTTCAATCTTATTATCATTTGTCGAAGCTTTGATCTATATGTTGTCATCAATTACCAAAAAGGGGGAGATTGAAAGTGCAACTATCCCTAGGTGGTTTTGGTAATTACTAACAACATATAGCTCATTGAACTAATGCTATCTCAAGAAAAATATTTCAGGAAAGTTCAATGATTGGCATGGCATGGATTAGAAATGTGGACCCCTCAAAATGCTAAGGACACATATTGGCTCAAGCTCAAGACTCTACATTTTCTATTTTAGTGATCCAAGATCACATTGAGTCCATAGGACAGCCAATACTATTAAAAGGGGATGAGGTGTTGATTAATGGGTTTCTTGCTCAAAATGCTTAGTGATATTCTCCAAAACCCTCAACCACTTTCTCACATCCACATATGTCCCAAACCAAAAGTCAAACTCGGCCCCATCAAAACTTTCTATCCGGCGCCACCGAGTTCTCGTGACATAGCCATTGCCACAAACCCTAGTCACTTCGGTCTCATCGATAGGGATCTTGGTCTCATCGAGATGGGATTGCAAACTCTTTGTTTCCCTTCGTAACATTTCGGTCTAACCGAGATGAGCGATCGGTCCTACCGAGTTCGCAATGCAAACTCTCTATTTCCCCTTCGTAACGTTTTGGTCCAACCGAAATGAGCGAATCGGTCCCACCGAGTTTGCCTGACCAACTCTCTGGTTAGCTTATTACTGAAATCGGTCCTACCGAGTTTGTGTAATCGGTCTCACCGAGATTACGTTATGCCCTAACCCTAATGAAATCGGTCCTACTAAGTTGATCATATCGGTCTCACCGAAATGCCTAACGGTCACATTATGAACTAAATCGGTCTGACCGAGTTCTCTGATTCGGTCCCTGATACGTCCAAAACGTATCTATAATTTCTGCTTGCTCCATGCCTCTTTTGTGTGATATTGCTATGATATTTATACACTTCCATACACTTTTGATCATATTTGGACTAACCTATTAACTCAGTGCACCCCAGTGCCAGTTTCTGTTTTCTACTGTTTTTGTATTTCAGGTTTTCCCATCACGTAAACTGCCAGAAAAATCCCGGAAAATTTATATAAAAAATCAGCGTTCCGGAAGCTTCCTTGCGGCCAAAGTAGGGCCGGAGGGGGGCCACCAGGGCTCCAGGCGCCCTGGTGGCGCGGCCCCCCTCCTGGCCACGCCGGGGGGGGCGCCTGGGCCCCCCAGGTCTCCGCTGATGCCCCCCTTTGGCATATATTTACATCGCGTCCCGAAACCCTCAAGGACGGAACCCTTTTTCGCGATCTCATCTCTGTTCCGCCGCCGCCGCGCTTCCAAGATCGGGAGCACCAGGAGAACTCTTCCCGGCACCCTGCCGGAGGGGAGGATCACCACCGGGAGCCTCTCCACCACCATGGACGCCTCCCGGATGAGTTGTGAGTAGTCTCCCTTGGGCCATGGGTCCATGACCAGTAGCTATGTGATGTTCTCCTCCCCTCTTTGTGCTTCACTAATTAGACCTCGGGAGCTGCCCTACATGATCGAGGCACATATGTAATCCTTATGCTGTTGCTATGATGAGTTTGCTGGGATCCGATGGATTATGAGATTATGTTCAGATTGTGTTTGAGTAATATATTTGATTTACCTCTTTTATATTTATGTTCTTAAGTAATTCTTGCATGTTCTCCGTTGCTATTTATTGCTTTGGCCGAGTAGTAGGTAGTAACTCCAAGAGGGAACGTTATGCTTGATTGTGGGTTCATGCCCCTCGATGACTAGCTTGAGTGACAGAAACATGATTCTAGGGGATGTGTTGTTGCCACAAGGGGGAAAACAACGGTGCTTGTACTCGCGCGTGCAAGGATTGTTTACTTTACGCAAAGTTCTTTTAATGCAGTTGTCTGTTGCTTTGAGTTTACACTATGGGTGGGCCTCACAACTTAATACCAGCGAGATGTTCTGGATAGATATCTCAAGGTGGATGATTAGTAGTAGATGCAGATGGATTTCGGTCTACTTGCCTTGGCGTACCGCCCATGCTTTGAACCTCTACCTTTCTTGCAACATAGTTAGCATTGGTTTGCGCACGTAATCCTGTCAATTGCCCAGCTGTAATTCGTTCACCTCACATAGCTGTTTTATCGTCTTTTGGGAGAGAGACTTCACTAGTGAACATCATGGGACCCCGGTCCATATTACCATCACTGATCACATCCGCTATTTACTTTCTGCTTTTACTTACTAGTTGCAGTTATACATATCACTATTATCTCTTGCGTTTGATCCTTTGTAAACGACAAGGTCGGAGGGATTGACAACCTCTCTGTACTCGTTGGGAGCAAAGTTATTTGTATCTGTGTGCGGGTCTAGTTGATTGCTAAATATCTGGCGCCGTTAGCAGTTGACACCTTCTTGTTGAACCTTGGAGTCTCAGGGGAATTCGATCCTTGGTATCTTTGCCAAGGGAAAACTACCGCTACACTGCATCTCAAACCTTCCACTTGGGGTAACCAACGAGGGGCGAGAAGCCATCAAGCAAAGTTTTCTGGCGCCGTCGCCGGGGACTCCACTCTTCAAGATAGGGGAGTTGCACGCTATCTTTTACCTTTGCTTTTTAGTCTTGTTAGTTTACCTTTCAGTTTTTGCTTTAGTGTCTTTTATAAAAAATCACAAAAATAGTTATCTCATTCTTTAGTTGTCATTATGTCTGGTCCTTTTGTCTTTGGCGAGGCAGAAGTTCTCACCTTTAAACAAAGAGGTGGGGAAAGTCTAAAAGATGCTTGGTATAGAATTAATGATTCTTAAAAAAGAGCCACCAAGAAGCAATCTACTACTATCCTGCTTAGAAATTTTTATGTTGGAATTACTTCTTGTAATAGGTTTATTCTAGATTCTGCTATCAATGGAAATTTCCTAGAGGCCCCAGTTTGGGAATCTCTTAGTATTATTGAAAATCTTGTCGGGAATCCCCCTATTGTTAGCATTCAAGAGGACATTACCCTAGCTCACATTATGAAAAAACTTGAAAAAATAGAGCTAGAGATGCCAAACATTAATAAGATAAATGAGTTGGATCGTGAGATCCAAGGGAATTTGAATAGGCTTGATAGCTCCATGCATAAAATTCTCAAAACTTTGGAGACCATCAAATCCCATGACTTGGATTCTTCTAGGATAGACAAGATTGAGGAAATCTTTGATACTCTAGGAACTACTTTCTCCTCAATCAAAATCAAAAAGGTAGAAACTCCGGCAAAGAAGGAGCCTAAGTTCATTTACGTTCCAAAGGCTCCCCGCTCTAAAAGTAATCCATCTATTGCCAAAGGGGTTGAAACCGTAAAGACTTTGGAAGAAACACCTCTCTTTGATAAATTTATAAATGAATCTTCCCTTGACTTTTCTTTCCTTTTGGTCTTCTCCCTAGAAGTATCTCTATGAGGCCTTTATTTGAAAGTCCTCTTAAAACTAGTTGTACTATTGAAGAGCTTTTTGATGATCTTGATGATGGTTCAATTGATACAACTTGATTCCTCTTTGCATTATGCCTAGCTTAAAGGCATAAAAGAAAGCGCTTTTGGGAGGCAGCCCACAATGAATAAAATTTTATTTTGCTTTTGTTGTGTCTTGATGTTGTTACTACAGTAGCATCATCATTGTATCTTTATTTTTCAGCTTTGTGCCAAGTATAGCCTCTGATTGCAAGAAAGTTCAAAAGTTGTGACGTGCTGTCCAGGAAACAGATTCTGTCCTTGGACAGAAACAAATTCGTATAAAATCACCAGATCATATTTTTGGTCTGAATTTTTTCAACAGGGTGCTCTATACAATTGTCTTTCGGGCGTCTGTTCTGAGTTTTTTGATTTGAGTTGCAGAAGTGCCCCGAAAAAATCATTTACTACCTGCTGGTCTGTTTTTCACAGATTATGTCCTGTTTTGCCTTTCCTTCATTTTGCAAACCTTGAGCTTGCTTTTTCTTTGCAAAAACCTTTTGGCAATCTTGAGAAACAGTAGACCTTCAAGAATATCCTTATTTCCAGCAAGGAACAATTGTTTTATTATGGGTACTAACCTCGCTAATCAGATTATGATGAGTTATGTATGAAGGGAGTTTTCAAGTGTGCGAGGGAAGATGATAAAAAGATTTAGGAGTGTCAAACGCTCAAGCTTGGGGATGCCCCCATGCACCCCCAAGAAATATTCAAGAAGACTCAAGTGTCTAAGCTTGGGGATGCCCCCGTGCATCCCCTTCTCCATCAACATTATCAGTTCGTCTTTCGTTCCACTATATTTTTATCACTTCATGTGTTATGTGCTATGCCTGGAGCGTCTTGCTTTTAGTTTCCTTTTTAGTTTTCTTTAGCTTTGCTTGCTTTTCATAACGAGTTGGAACTCAGCTTTCTTTGTGTGGGAGAGAAACACGCTCCACTTCAACCTAGAACATAACATAGAATTTTCATGTCTATCCTTGCTGTGTGTGTTCTTTGTTTTTCAATAGCTACTATCATGCTTAGCTCTTAGTTTCCATGCTTATCTTTTTAAAGAGCTTTTGTTTAGTTGGTCGTTGGAACTCTCTTTATTTATCATGCTTATCTTGTTAAGAGAGTTGGCTTCTGTTGCACTGGTCGATATGTCTATGATAAAAATGCTACGTGCATAATGGTGCTTAGTAGTTCATGTTTTCTTATGGTTAGTCTCAAATAGCTGGGGGTTCCCAATGTGTTATTGGAGTACCAACATGATTTGTTTGCCTATGATGTGGTATGGTTTAGTGATATCTTCCTCCGAGAATTTATTTTGATTGACTTGGCGTATGCTCACGCATATTTAAGACTGTAAAGAAAGTCTGTCAAGCCTTGATGATCTTTTATTTCTGAGTAGCGATATAACTTCCATGCATGATTCAATGTTGCTTTGTCGCTCTGCATGATTATGACCGTCATTGCTCTTTTAGTTGGTCGCTCCCAGTCTTTTGCTAACCTCCACCTGTACTAAGCGGACTGGCTGCTTGTGCATCCAAAATCCTTTAAACCAGTTATGCCATATGAGTCCACCATACCTTCCTATACATGGTATTTACCTACCATTCCTAACGAAGACTTTCATGTACCATCTCGAAATTATTCAAGAAAAAGCATTCCTATTTTGTGCCTCTGTTTTAGTTCATGAGGAAGTAGTAGTTAATTCATGATCTTTTTAAGTTGGACAAGCTTCACCCCGGGATTGCATGTCTAATGTGCAAACCCATAATACGAGAAGGAACTGGCATAGAGTGCGCCCGGCTCATTAAAAAAATTATACAACAAACAAACCCTCCTTCACGCTTTGTTCATGAGAAATCAGAAAACTTTGGCAGTGATAAACAAAGGAGATTAAGAGGATGTGATCGTCCTCATTCGGGAGCCGTTCCTCGAAACTTGTCCATCTCAAGAAGTGATTGAGTTATCTGCTAGCATTCGTTGACGAAACATGCATATTCTAAAAAAAATTACCTCTGTTTTTAAAACCAAGAGCTCTAGTAAATGTTTTGTCTTTGTTTCCGACCACGGGTTTTCAACCTTGCCAAAAAAAGCCACGGTTCGAGAGTCTCCACCTTCTTTAAAGCACCAACTATTTAGAGCATGATTGTCATTCTGAGTGTAATGTGCATTGTCCCAAAGTACCATTGTCTTTTGCATGATTATGATATCGTTTATTCTGAAATCATTGTATCTAGTCGTCACTTAAACCTTGGAGGTGCCCCTGCATTTATGTTTTGCTTCCCTAAAGGGGGCAAGCGAGGTACCACTTTATCATATTTGCACACCATGCTCACTACAAATCTATTGAGTGTTTCAGTATCATATTGTAAAACTTTTAGTTCTTTGTGATTTTCTCATAAGGCAACTTAATTACTACAGATTCATTGTCTCAGTAAGCACTTGTCATGTGACTGTAAAAAGTTCTTATATGGTTAATAGCATGTCACCACAGAAATTATACTTGTTATCATTTACCTACTCGGGGACGAGTAGGAATTAAGCTTGGGGATGTTGATACGTCCAAAACGTATCTATAATTTCTGCTTGCTCCATGCCTCTTTTGTGTGATATTGCTATGATATTTATACACTTCCATACACTTTTGATCATATTTGGACTAACCTATTAACTCAGTGCACCCCAGTGCCAGTTTCTGTTTTCTGCTGTTTTTTTATTTCAGGTTTTCCCATCACGTAAACTGCCAGAAAAATCCCGGAAAAATTATATAAAAAATCAGCGTTCAGGAAGCTTCCTTGCGGCCAAAGTAGGGCCGGAGGGGGGCCACCAGGGCTCCAGGCGCCCTGGTGGCGCGCCCCCCCTCCTGGCCGCGCCGGGGGGGCGCCTGGGCCCCCCAGGTCTCCGCTGATGCCCCCCTTTGGCATATATTTACACCGCGTCCCGAAACCCTCGAGGACGGAACCCTTTTTCGCGATCTCATCTCTGTTCCGCCGCCGCCGCGCTTCCAAGATCGGGAGCACCAGGAGAACTCTTCCCGGCACCCTGCCGGAGGGGAGGATCACCACCGGGAGCCTCTCCACCACCATGGACGCCTCCCGGATGAGTTGTGAGTAGTCTCCCTTGGACCATGGGTCCATGACCAGTAGCTATGTGATGTTCTCCTCCCCTCTTTGTGCTTCACTAATTAGACCTCGTGAGCTGCCCTACATGATCGAGGCACATATGTAATCCTTATGCTGTTGCTATGATGAGTTTGCTGGGATCCGATGGATTATGAGATTATGTTCAGATTGTGTTTGAGTAATATATTTGATTTACCTCTTTTATATTTATGTTCTTAAGTAATTCTTGCATGTTCTCCATTGCTATTTATTGCTTTGGCCGAGTAGTAGGTAGTAACTCCAAGAGGGAATGTTATGCTTGATTGTGGGTTCATGCCCCTCGATGACTAGCTTGAGTGACAGAAACATGAGTCTAGGGGATGTGTTGTTGCCACAAGGGGGAAAACAACGGTGCTTGTACTCGTGGGTGCAAGGATTGTTTACTTTACGCAAAGTTCTTTTAATGCAGTTGTCTGTTGCTTTGAGTTTACACTATGGGTGGGACTCGCAACTTAATACCAGCGAGATGTTCTGGATAGATATCTCAAGGTGGATGATTAGTAGTAGATGCAGATGGATTTCGGTCTACTTGCCTTGGCGTACCGCCCATGCTTTGAACCTCTACCTTTCTTGCAACATAGTTAGCATTGGTTTGCGCACGTAATCATGTCAATTGCCCAGCTGTAATTCGTTCACCTCACATAGCTGTTTTATCGTCTTTTGGGAGAGAGACATCACTAGTGAACATCATGGGACCCCGGTCCATATTACCATCACTGATCACATCCGCTATTTACTTTCTGCTTTTACTTACTAGTTGCAGTTATACATATCACTATTATCTCTTGCGTTTGATCCTTTGTAAACGACAAGGCCGGAGGGATTGACAATCTCTCTGTACTCGTTGGGAGCAAAGTTATTTGTATCTGTGTGCAGGTCCAGTTGATTGCTAAATATCTGGCGCCGTTAGCAGTTGACACCTTCTTGTTGAACCTTGGAGTCTCAGGGGAATTCGATCCTTGGTATCTTTGCCAAGGGAAAACTACCGCTACACTGCATCTCAAACCTTCCACTTGGGGTAACCAACGAGGGGCGAGAAGCCATCAGTCCCACCGAGTTTGGAAATTTTGTGTAATGGTTAGATTTCTTGTGGAGGCTATATATACCCATCCACCCACTCTTCATTCGTGGAGAGAGCCATCAGAACATGCCTACACTTCCAACATACATTTTCTGAGAGAGAACCACCTACACTTGTGTTGAGGTCAAGATATTCCATTCCAACCACATAAATCTTGATCTCTAGCCTTCTCCAAGTTGCTTTCCACTCAAATCATATTTCCACCAAATCCAATCCTATGAAAGAGAGTTGAGTGTTGGGAAGACTATCATTTTAAGCACAAGAGCAATGAATTCATCATCAACACACCGTCTATTACCTTTTGGAGAGTGGTGTCTCCTAGATTGGTTAGGTGTCACTTGGGAGCCTCCGTCAAGATTGTGGAGTTGAACCAAGGAGTTTGTACGGGCAAGGAGATCGCCTACTTCGTGAAGATCTACCCTAGTGAGGCAAGTCCTTCGTGGGCGATGGCCATGGTGGGATAGACAAGGTTACTTCTTCGTGGACCCTTCGTGGGTGGAGCCCTCCGTGGACTCGCGCATCCATACCTTTCGTGGGTTGAAGTCTCCATCAACGTGGATGTACGATAGCACCACCTATTGGAACCACGGATAAAAAATCTCCGTGTCTACATTGCGTTTGCACCCTCAAACTCTTACCTTTACCTTCATATGCAACTGCTTTACATTCCGCTGCTATACTCTTAGAATTGCATGTGTAGGTTGATTGCTTGACTTGTGCATAATTGCTAAAATCTGCCAAGACTTAAAATTGGGAAAAGGCTAGGTTTTTATTTGGTCAAGTAGTCTAATCACCCCCCCCCCCTTTAGACATACTTTCGATCCTACACAAATGCAGAGGGGTGATGAAGAGAAGAACGACAAATAAGTCAAGTGAGGAAGTGGTGAGGAAGGAGAGTCTGGTGGTCATGAGACAACGAGATGACTTCAACCTGATCATGTTAATATCCTTGCAAGTAATCACTGTCTAAGAAAATACCCGGCTCTTCTGACACACTTGATGATTTAGAGCAACAAAAGACTCCATCGTGGTATTAGCAAAATAAATTTGACTGTCTTTTTCGACTTGGTTCAATGTTTATAATGCATGTATCATAATGTCATGCAAAATTTTGGGATGTTGTCTTCCCAATCCTTCCAAATTATTTTTTGCAGTGAGGTATTAAGCTCATTTGTGCATGTTCTTCTCCCATGAAAGTTCTTGTACTTTGATAATTTGTATTCATGTTATTTCTGTTCAAAACTATAAATCAACTCAGAATGAGCGCAAGAAATAATTTAGTGGATGCGAGAGATCCTATGGAGCTTTGATGTAAGTATGCAGTCCATATGAATCTTGTGTTAGATCCTCTGGATCGGGTAGGCTAGAGACTCCCGGTATTCCTACCTTCACTCGGAGTCGATGATCCCGCCGAGGTGGAGGCATTGAACTTCGTGTCCCATGCCTCGGCCCCCACCTCTATTAATATAGCGCGGGTCACAGGGGACCACCAACCATATGAGGGTTGGGCGCCCTCGATCAGGGTGCGAGTCAGGGGCCCGTTCGACCCGTTGGGTTCGAACGGGAAGAGATCAACCTAATATTGTCCCCCTTGATCTCAACTTTACTTTTAGCCTTATACTTTTCAATTTATTTGTTTCATCACATATTGGTACATAGAGCATGTTTCATCGTCACAGCTCAATTGCCGATAGAATCATACATCTACGACATATGTTTTGTTTAGAGACAAATTCTATTCCTTTTGGGCCTCTTATGATCCAGGAATCACATGCTTTCTGTTAAACCCATGCCGGCTAAGTATTCCTTGAACACATTGGGTGGTAAGCCTTTCGTAAGTAGATCCGCAAGCATATCCTTTGTCCTTATATGCTCGAGACTTATAGTGTGATCCTAGATTTTATCAACATAATACTTTATCTCTATTGTTTTGGCAACATTACTTGACTTGTTGTTGTGAGCATAGAGTACTGCGGGCTGGTTGTCACAGTACATCTTTAGTGGTTTGTGAATACAATCTACCACTTTGAAGTAGGGTATAAATTTCTTTAGCCATATCGCCTGCCGAGTGGCCCCGAAGCATGCTATGAATTCTGCATTCATTGTGGATGATGCAACTATCGACTGTTCAGAGCTTTTCCATGAAATAGCTCCCCAACGATAGTGAATATGTATCTTGACATGGATTTTCTATCATCTCCGTCCCCCACAAAATATGCGTCTAAATACCCTTTTATCTCTAGGGAATCACATCTCTTGCATGTTAGCATGTAGTCCTTCGTGCCTTGCGCATAGCGTAATGCTTTCTTTACCATCTTCTATATGCCTAGATTCTCTTGATATGTACTGAGTACCCCGGTGATAAAAGCTAAGTCAGGGCAAGTGCACACTTGTGCATACTGTAAGCTTCGGACAGCGAAGCATATGGCACTGCTTTCATTTGATCGATCTCGTACTCGTTCTTGGGACATAGGAATTTTCCAAAACTATCACCCTTGACTATAGGAGCAGGTGTGGCTTTACTCGCATGCATATTATACTTTTAATGAACCTTTTCTAAATATGCTTTCTACGATAGTCCTAAGACTCCACTGTTCCAATCTCGGTGAATTTCTATACCCAAAACATATGATGCTTCACCAAGATTTGCTATGTCAAAATTTTAGGATAAGAACTTCTTTGTTTCTTGTAGTAGACTAACATCACTGATAGCAAGCAGGATATCATCCACATACAAGACTAGGATAATATATTTCCCATTTTTAAACCTTGCATGAATGCAGTTATCCTCAATATTTTCTTTAAATCCAAAACTTGTAACCGTTTGATTAAACTTTAGATACCATTGTCTAGATGCTTGCCTTAATCCATAAATAGATATTTTCAGGCGGCATCCCATATTTTTCTTGCCTTCCATGATAAAACCCTTGGGTTGTTTCATGTAGACCTTTTCTTTTAAATCACCATTCAGAAATGTCGTCTTAACATCCATTTGATGTAACTCTAAATCAAAATGTGCAACTAATGCCATTATGATTCTGAAGGAGTCCTTACATGAGACTGGGGAGAAAAGTATCATTGTAGTCTATCCCTTCTCTTTGTGTAAATCCTTTTGCCACAAGTCGGGCTTTATACTTTTCTACATTCCCATTAAGGTCATACTTAGTTTTGTAGACCCATTTGCAGCCCACTGTTTTGGCTCCTTTAGGGATTTCCTCTGAGTCCCAAATATCTTTGGAACTCATTGATTTCATTTCATCTTCCATTGCCTCTAGCCATTTTGATGAGTAAGGGATTCTAATGGCTTCTTCATATGTGGTGGGATCACCATCCATATGAACCATTTATGTGTTATAAACTTTATAATCAGTAGAAATAGCTGATCTTCTTGTTCTATTAGACCTTCTAAGGGCCTCAGTTTTTGGCACATTCTGTGCCTCAACTTCCGGCACGTCGTCTAAAATTTGATGATGCACCTCACTTTCATGCTCAACAACAGGTTCAGTCGGCTCCTAACGGACAGGTTCCAGGTATACCCCCATAGTTGTCATGGGTGGAGTTGCAACTGGTAGTGAGAAAAATGGCTCCCGAATCATCGGATTAGGTGCATGCACCCTCTTCTCCTCAAGATCAATTTTACGAGCTATCAAGCTCTCCCTCATCATTTCGTCCTCTAAGAAGACTGCATGTCTGTCACACCCTGATTTTTATGCCACAACAGATAAGCTATTAATCATGCTAAAAATGTGGTTTGGCAAAAACTTTTGAGTGTTTTTAACCTTGCTTGATTGGTTTTCTGGTTGCTGTTTGCTAGTGCTCTAAAAATAAAAATAAATCATCCAACTCTTATACTTCATCTCCTTGATCCAAAACCTTTTCCCAATGATCATGCCATGTGTATAGACCAGTATAGTATTTTCTTATAAAAATATTTTTGGCCAAATAGTATTTTCTAAAATTAGTTTTCCAAAAACCCCTGAATTGAGGTTTGTACTGCAAGTACCTTATTTAGGGTGTGAAAAATCTTTCAAAAATTATATTTGAATCCTATTAGGTATAGGACTCCCATAAACCACAAAATTATAATTTTAAAAATTATTTTTATATTTTATTTAAATGCTTTTTCTTTAGGCCAGAAATGGTCTTTAATGGGTTAAAATTATTTAACTGTTTCAAAAATATTTGCCAAAATTCAGAAAGACTCCTAGGACATATATTGTCCATATATAAGAGTTTCAACTCATGGTCATGTTCAAAATATTGGGCAAATCCTTCCAAAACCCTTTTTGGATATTTCAAGCTTTTGAAATATTTACAAAGGCAATATTCTCTAAAAATTCCAGGGAAATTCTATCATGTCAGATATGACATATTTGATGATCTTACAAAGCCTCGTGCCTTGAAGATCAAGAAAACATCATCTAATCCCCTCAAAACCATTTATGTCCATTTTGAAGTTTGAGCAACTTTACATTGCCAAACTTGTCCAAATGCTCTCAAACTTGGTGCACATTCTAAAATGGTCTAATTATGCATGTATACCAAATGGCACATGTTTTGAAGAAGGGTAACTTGATCTAAGTGCCCCAAAACCCTTTCTGACCAGATCCAAATTTGAACAACTCTACATTGCCAACTTTTACTTGGGCCCTCAAATTTTGTGGGCATGCTCACAACCCCAAATGATGACACTAAACCAAGTGGTGCATCAAGGAGAGATGATTTGCTTAACTTAATCTTGGAAAATCCATTTCTGTTGATTTCTAGGGTTCACCAAAGTTACATTGGCAAGTTTCTTCAAATGAGCTCAAACTTGGTGGAATACCCTATTTATATATGCCATTTGATCCTGTTAAGTCTCATGTCAAGTGGAGTTAATTTTCTTGCCCAAATTTGCATCAAACACCTTCTGTCACTTTTCAAAAATCACCAATTTAACCACTTATACTATTCTCCTTGACCCCAACTTTTTACCACAGCTCCTCCTAGTCCCCTCCTACCTCTAGTAACTCACCCATGTCTCAGCTCAATCATTGGAGGGGGTAAAAACCCCCAATTACCTCTCTGTTTTCACCATGGCAGCACCTTTCTCCCCTCCTACTTCTTACCCCTCCCTCCTACCTTACCTCCTAAGCAACCCAGAGCATCCCCGTACCACCCCACAGCCAATAGACAAGGAGGGACACCACCAGAGCGCGTGGGCATGCAGTGGCATGCCAAATTGGCGCTCTGGAGCACGCTACAGTGTGCTCCCGCACTGTAGCTGCGTCCTGCCCGAGGCCTGCGACCACCTAGGGCGTCGGGATGGTGTCTCCCGAGGTGGCCTCGACGTTCGGGACACGCCTCGCTGTCGGGCCCCTCCTCCCTTGCCCTCCTTATCCCTCCGTGAGCTCGCCCGATCGCGTCCATGGATGTTGCTCACGGTGCACCGCAGCCCATCTACTTAGAGGCCCTCCCGAGCTCTCTTGTGGCCTCTTTCCACTTTCCCTCTCTCACGTGAACCTCCTGGACATGCTCTACCTCTCCCTCTGGCTCTCCTTGCCTCTCCCTCGCCACCTTGGTCGCCGTCGTTCTCCGCTTGGCTCCGGTGAACCAAGGCCTCCCCTCCTCTCCTTAGACCATCAGGGGAAGATCCACATGCCATAGGATCCCTCGCGCTCCCTCTTTCCTCTACTCCGGCGCCCATGGCGTAGCGCTCGTCTCGTCCCGAAGCCACCAGCCGGCGCCAAGGCTACCGCCGCCCCCATTCCCCTCGGGCCGCGTGAGGCCCATGGATGGGCGTGGCTCGGTCCCCCGAGTCCGTAGGTATGCCGAACGCCGCCGGAGTCGCCGGGAAGGGAGCCGGCAACCTCCCGCCGACGGGGCCTCTGCCTCCTCTATCACGGGCGGGAGGAGGAAGATGAACCTGCCAGCGGGACCTGCTCGTCAGCGACTCGGCTGGGCGGGCCCATCTGTTTAAGTGAAGGTGCACCAGCAGAACTCCGCCTACCCTGCGCGAAGGCGCATTTCTTGGAAGCCGCCTCCGGCGTGGCCCCTGCGCGTGTGCGGCCGAGCCGCTGGGCCGGCCCAGTGGCGCCCTACCGCTAAGTCTCGCCAATGCGCTGTATAAGGGTATAGACCCTTTCCCTTGTTCTTTACTTTTTCCAGTAAACTTGTAAAAACCATATATAATTCAAATGAACTCCAAATTTGATGATTCAAATTTCTAGTAGTTTCTTAAATCATGATCTACCTGTTGGTGCAACATGCACATTTTTTCAGAGACTTTTTCTTCACAAATGTTTATCAAATGTCATTTTTCTATTTCTGTGATAAACTTTAGAAAATCACAGAGAGCTCAAAGTTGATCCAAATGCCATGATTCAAATTCCTAGATGCTTCTAAGTTCATAACTTAGTTTATGAACATTTTTATTAATACTTTCTGTACCCCACAAAATAATGAGCCATTTCTTCATATTTGTCAACTTTGCAAAATCATAGGAAATTCATTTGAACTCCAAATCCAGTGAAACCAACTCCTAGATGCTTCTAAAATCATGATTTGTTAAATGGGTGCCTTTGCTCATTTTTCAAAAATATATTTCTGTACACTTCTTGCAAATCCATAAACCCCTTGATTCCATCATATTGAAATGTTCCATACTATCCATTGATCCAATACCTATGAAACCACCATGGTCATTTTTCATATGACCAGAGGTATCCTAGAAAAGTCCAACTCCTATTTTTAGAGCACTTTTATTTTTGCCTTGTTGTGTTGCTTATTATGATTGTTTCCATCGTTAGTTGACGAAATAAGCGGAGTACTTGGAGATGGACCAGAAGGTTTGAAGACCCCAAGGACTTGGTTAAGACAAGCAAGCAGCCCGTTGACCATGTTCGAGAAACCTTTTTATGCATGTCATATAGCACCATATTGTTGTTGCAACGGAATCATGATGAGGTGGTAACCACTTTGATGGTTTGCCACCGTACTTCCTCATTGATACTTGCATTGTGCATGACCCTACCTTCTTATGAGGGCTATGCCGGTGGGAGTAGATAGGATGCTAAAGTAGTGCTACGCAAAAAGGGACGGGAATATGCATGCTGATGGAGGCAGAGTACTTTTAAAAGACTTTTCGAAAACCCCGTCGGGTGCCATTTATGCCCGAGGGAGATGATGAGTTGGGTAACCACTTGATGATGAAGTGGTGTACCGAGGCAAGTGTGTGTGTTGTTTTTCAAACGGATTGGTTTAAGTTGTGACCGTTATTCCAACTTTACATGTGCAACCACTCTACCCTTATATGGGAAAGGGCATTATTGATTACCTAGGCCGATACTAGCATGGTGCCCGCATTACTAGTGACGGGAGTGACATGAGGTCACTCTCGGGACGGGGTCGCGCTTGGATAGGCGGCCATGACTGTCTTTACAGGGCACCGGACACACCGTTGGTACCCCGTGCTTGTGGTATGTGATGAAAATGGGAGCGAGGCTCCAAAAATCTTAAGATGTGAAATGTGGGGCACGGGGGTTGCTACCAATCGAGTGGACTCCATATTAGTGTCGCCTAGGGAAAGATAGTGATCGGGTGCTTACCCCGGGTACTTGAGGTACCGCGGGTCGTGGATGGCACGGGAGTTCCCCGGATCTAGTGGGTAAAGTGTGCAACCTATGCAGAGTGTAAAACTATTCGAATAGCCGTGTCCACGATCAAGGACAGTTGGGTAACCGCTCTTGAGCTACGTCCAATGTTTGCGAAACCCGGTGTGTGTGTGTGTGTGTGTGTGTGTGTGTGTGAGGAAAACAACACGGTTTGGTAAATCTGTTGACGTGATTATGAGAAAGTCACGATGAGCTTCAGCAAGAGTTGTTCATAACTCTTTCTCGATGTTGATGTATGTAACCTCCGGATACTTGTTGCAAATACATGCATGCCTTTGTTATATGTTGATCATACTTGCATATGAAAAACTAGCTTTCCGTGAAACTGCCAATTTAGCAGTAGAGCCTTGCATAATTATTCTGTCATCACACTTGGGTTGCTTGCGAGTACATTCAAAGTACTCATTGGCTTGCCACTCGTTATTTTAATTGGCCAGGCATGAAAGAACAGGATATGATGAAGATTTCTTGGTGACAAACATGCGAGCTAGGACGCTTCCCAGTCAGAATGCCTGTAGGGTTAAGGCAGATGGCATGGGTCCAAGTTGGTACTGAAGATTTCCGCTACAATGATATACTCAAGACTTGACCATAATGGTCACAATTTGTGTAATACGATATGTATGGATGTAAGACTCTTGTTATTCAGCTTCTGTGTGTTCAGTGAGCATTGATCTCTAGGATCACTGTACACGTGCATTCGGTGATCACGAGTTATGAGTCGGGGTCCCCACAATGTCTTGTTTCTACAAACTTTGTATATCTGTGTGTACAGTAGAAACGAAAACCCTTTGATATGTCTGGGTAGCCAATGAAGTGGCAACTCACTATTTTGGGATCTAACTTTGCAATGTTTGGATTAAACATTTTGGCCTCAGTAGGGCACCCCCACACCTTGAAGTGTTGTAGGGAGGGCACTCTTCCTGTCCACAGCTCGTACGGTGTTTTGGGCACCGACTTGCTTGGTACTCTATTGAGAATGTGAATGGCGGTTTTAAGCGCCTACATCCATAATCCCAATGGCAAGGTGGAGTAACTCATCACATTGCACACCATATCCATAAGTGTATGGTTACACCTTTCAGCTACTCCATTTTGCTCAGGCTCGCTCGGCATTGAATACTGGGCCACTATGCCAGTCTCCTGTAAGAACTTTGAAAAAGGTCCAGGGACTTGGCCATATGGAGTGTGCCGACCGTAGTACTCTCCCCCACGGTCAGATCTTACTATATTTATTCTTTTATCATGCTGATTTTCAACTTCAGATTTGAATATCTTAAATGTATCCAACGCTTCAGATATTTCTTTGATTGGATAAATATAACCATAGCGAGAGTAATCATCTGTGAATGTTATGAACGAGTCATATTCATCCACACTTTTCACCAGAAATATTCCACAAGTATCAGTGTGAATGATTTCTAGTGTTGTTGTGCTACGGTTTGCATCCTTTTTGATTTGTTTTACATACTTTCCTTTATTGCAATCTAGGCATTGTTCTAAGTCTAAGAACTCTAATGGAGGAAGAATTTCACTTTTAATGAGTATTTATATTCTCTCCTTGGAAATATGGCCCAAACGATAGTGCCATAATTTCGATGAGTTGTGAGTTCTCTTTCTTTTCTTTTGTTCTTTATTCGACGCGGAAACATGCTCATTCACATTACACATAGAATAAACTTTTTCACACGGTGATAATAAATAAAGCTCATTGTGAAGTAAAGCATCACCCACATAAGCATTATTAAACCATATGGCACACTTGCCATGTCCAAAATAAAATTCATAATGATCTTTGTCCAAACATGAAACACTAATCAAGTTTCTATGACATGAAGTAACATATAAAGCATGTCTAAGGAGAAGCTTGAATCCATCAGCTAACTCCAAGGAGATGTCACTGACAGCTTCAACTTTTGCTTGAATTCGATTTGCAACTTCAATGCATCTTTCGCTTCTTTGCGTAGTCCGTGTCGAATGGAATCCCTGAAAAGAATTTGCAACATGAACAGTTGCTCCTGAGTCAATTCACCAAGTAGATTTCGAAAACTGTGTATACAAGGATTCATTTACAAAGGAAACAATGTTGTTACCTCTCTTTGCCATCATGGACTTTAGCCAACCAGGGCAGTCTTTCTTGTAGTGCCCAGTCTGCTTACAATGGAGACATTGGTCTTTGTCCACCGGAAAAGACTTTTGCTAATGTTGATGGTGCGTGGAAGCCTTGCCATGTGGCTTTGAAGTAGAACCTTTGCTATTTTGATTGTAATTCTTTTTCTTATGATCCTTCACATATTTGAGAGAACCACCATGTGAGGCTTTAAGTCTTTCCTCTTCTTGGACACATATGGCTATAGTCTTTTCTATGTCCCATTTTTCAGGTGACATATTGTAGCTGACAACAATGGTGTCGAACACTTTTGGCAGTGAAGCCATGACCAGGTGGACCAGGAACACAGGTTTGAGCTCCAAATCCGCATCCATGGTCTTAAGCTTAACTGCCATGTCGCTCATCCTAAGGATGTGCCCTCTTATTCCATGACCACCGCCTGTGTAGTTTTCTGTCACTAGTTGCTTTAGCAACTGGGTGGCATATATCTTTGAAGAACCAATGAACTGACTCTTTATCTTTGTATGAAACCCCCCTGCGGAAGTGCACTCTGCAATTGAGCCCACAATGGCGTTCTCAATTGTATTCTTTATAAATGCCATGCACTTTTTGTTGGTGGTGAGCCACTTTTGGTTTTCCAGGGTAAACGACATCTCCAATGGAGCATGATCCCTCTTATTTTTCTCCCATGCATCATCATCATCATTGGCATCTCTGACTGGCTCTGTAGGTCTGACCGGATGTGGAGTGACCACAACCCAGTCCACCTCAACACAAACAAAGCCCAAGTCAACTTTGTTTCTCCACACAGTGCAGTTATCTCCTCTGAGGGTTGGAACATCCTTGAGGCAACTCATCAAGAGGTACCCTCCTTTCACTCTAAGTCGATGATCCCCCCGAGGTGGCCATGGTGGATCGCGACGGCGGTGATGGCAGAGTGTGGATGGCGGTGGTGGTGGAGCTTCCCTTGAGCACCAAACTAACCCTAGATCGACAGGGAATATCAGTGGGGTTTGTGGCGGTGGTGAACTTCGTGTCTCGTGCCCCGACCCCCGCCTATGTTCATATAGCGTGGGTAACAGGGGCCCACCAACCATATGAGGGTTGGGCGCCCTCTATCAAGGCGCGAGTTAGGGGGCCGTCCGACCCGTTGGGTTCGAACGGGAAGAGATCAACCTAACATCTTGGTGGTGTCACTATTTTGATTAAAGCTTCCAAGAACTTCTCCCATGAACTCATGTAGCTCAAGTCATTCTTAAATGCAAAGTATCCCTTCAGGAACCTTTTGGACGTGAAACTTACGCTATTTCTTTTTGGATTTTTCTAGTCTGGTTTTTTTGCAATGTCAAAAACAACGAATGGCAATGGGCATTGTATTAATAGGTTAGCCCCCAAAAAAATTAAAAGGTGCCAAAAGTGTGACAATTTAATATAAACATGGCATGGAATAAGCTAAAATTATATATACGATTAAGACGTATCAATCCTCCATCATGGCATCACTTTTAGCAAAGTCCACATTTACTTGCTCCACCCCAATCAGAGTCTTTGTTGTGGCTGGTGAGTTGCTACTCCCCATCTCATCTTTGACATTTTTGCTCTACGTATTTTCTCATAATTAGTTTGTCACAACCCACAGCTCATGGGATAACTAACAAGTACCCCACCCTCCATAGGGCCACGTTCCTCCACTATATCCTCCAACCAAAGAAAATATTGAAAATTAGCGCACTTCCATTCAGAGGGACCCTAGAGGTATCTTCTTTGGGTCCATCACGCCAATCTTGTCCCTAAGAACAAAGCTTCATATCCAATTCCAAAACAGTTGCAGCTAGATAACCATGGTCACAGAATCCATGATAGTGATCAACCGACTCGGTGCACTCTAGTAATTCTTACCCATCACACATACAACCTGTAAGAAGCATTGGACGTTTTGTCCACCTATTAACTTTGATGGTAACTTTTCTTCCAACCAGGCTTAATAGCGGAGCCATGAATTTTCTCCTTGGTATCCCTTGAATTTTTTTGGCAATGCAATATAGTAGGGCAATATGCAGGAAGGTAGCATCATGAATGAGTCAATGACCTTATATTGATAATAGTAGCAAAATATCATTGTGGTAATATCTTTCACAATTAAGAAATTACAAAACAACAAAGAAAATTACAATATAACTCTGCGACCCCCTTGTTGGAAGAGATTGATAGCATCCTCATCTTTCACTTGCGTCAATAATTCTCTCTCAACAGATTTAACCAAAAATTGTTCAAATATTCATCACCCATTTTGTTCCTTAGTTGATTATTCACACAATTCATTGAGGATAATACCCTTTCAACACTAGCAGTGGCTACCGAAAGAATGAGCACCAACTTAAGAAGTTTGTAAACAATATAATGTTGTGCATGATTTGTTGATTCAACCATCACATCTGAAAGCTCAAATAGATTCTTCAAAATTTAAGACCTTTTATCCATACACACGTGAGAAATGTACATGCTTCATTGCCATGGAAGTCTTGACAATTCATTATTTGTGAATTTTTTTACATAAAAAATTCTAGCAAGCTTAACCAACTTCTCTTGATCATAAGCAACAAATAAATCAAGCGGACTGAATGTTGCCATGCAAGTAAGTAGTTCAATGTTTACCTCATGACGTACGACATTCAGATCTCGATGATGCCTTTAGCACCCACAAACATTTCAACCTTGAAGTGATGGTAATTTATTGCACCATTAAATAACCCTCGTTTAGGTCTCGCAACATGTTACTAAGGACCCTCCATGTCAACAACTTTGATCTTGTGCTTTACACATAAGTAAATGACCTTTTGAATATAATCATTCCATCCTTCATCTTCCCATATCCAGTGGGCCGACGTTTCGAGGGCCCCTTAGTCAATGACTCCCTCAATGAGGATGATGCTTCGAGCGTGCCCCTCTTGTTTAGTTTTGTCCTTGTGTTGCCTTTTCCCTTTTTTGTTATTCTTGATGACAAAAGGGGAGAAGTGGTGTGTGTTTCTTTAGTGTGTGGTGAGATATCAAACCTCGTGATTATTGCGCTTTGTTGGTGTTTAATTGGCTTGAGATACTCTTGTTTGCTTACAGTCGTGTGGGTGTGAGCTACCGTTATTAATTTGTGAGACTCTATTTATGCTTCGTGGAGCTTTATATGCTTATGCTTTTATTACCTTGTGAGATATGATCATACCATGTCTATGTTGGCTCACGATACTTGCTCACCACGCCCTTGCATGTGATCTAGGCACCGTTATATGTTTTATTTTATTGAACCCTGACAATATTGATCTAGGGGGAGCCTCATATGTGTGTGCTTGATGCATTCTCAAGCATATTTTTTCCTTGTACACGTATAGGGGGAGCTGAAGGAAATATGCCCTAGAAGCAATAATAAAGATGTTATTTGTATTTCCTTATATCATGATAAATGTCTTTTATTCATGCTAGAATTGTATTAACCGGAAACTTAGTACATGTGTGAGTACATAGACAAAACGGTATGTCCCTAGTATGCCTCTACTAGACTAGCTCATTGATCAAAGATGGTTGTGTTTCCTAGCCATAGACATGAGTTGTCATTCGATCAACGAGATCACATCATTGGGAGAATGATGTGATGGACAAGACCCATCCGTTAGCTTAGCACTATGATCGTTTAGTTTTACTGCTATTGCTTTCTTCATGACTTATACATGTTCCTATGACTATGAGATTATGCAACTCCCGAATACCGGAGGAACACCTTGTGTGCTATCAAACGTCACAACGTAACTGGGTGATTATAAAGATGCTCTACAGGTGTCTCCGAAAGTGTTTGTGGTGTTGGCATAGATCAAGAATAGGATTTGTCACTCCGAGTGTCGGAGAGGTATCTCTGGGCCCTCTCGGTAATGCACATCATAATAAGCCTTTCAAGCAAATGACTAATAAGTTAGTCATGAGATGATGTATTACGGAACGAGTAAACAGACTTGCTGGTAACGAGATTGAACTAGGTATTGAGATACCGACGATCGAATCTCGGGCAAGTAACATACCGATGACAAAGGGAACAAGGTATGTTGTTATGCGGTTTGACCGATAAAGATCTTCATAGAATATGTACGAGCTAATATGAGCATCTAGGTACCGCTATTGGTTATTGACCGGAGATGACTCTCGGTCATGTCTACATAGTTCTCGAACCCGTAGGGTCCGCACGCTTAAACGTTTGATGACGATTGGTATTATGAGTTTATGAGTTTTGATGTACCGAAGGTAGTTCGGAGTCCCGGATGAGATCATAGACATGTCAAGGAGTCTCGGAATGTCCGAGACATAAAGATTGATATATTGGACGACTATATTCGGACACCCGAAGTGTTCCGGAAAGGTTTCAGATTAAACCGGAGTGCTGGGGGGTTACCGGAACCCCCCGGGGAACTAATGGGCCACATGGGCCTTGAGTGGAGAGAGAGAGGGCCGGCCAGGGCTGGGCCGCGCGCCCCTCCCCTTGGTTCGAATTGTACAAGGAAAGGAGAGGGGGGCGGCGCCCCTTTCCTTCTCCCTCTCCCTGTCCTTCCTTCCCCCTCTCTCCTTCTTGGTGGACTCCTACTAGGAATAGGATTGGAATCCTATTCCTAGTAGGATTGGCCCTCTAGGGCGCGCCATAGGAGCCTGCCGGCCTCCCCCCTTGCTCCTTTATATACGGGGGCAGGGGGGCACCTCTAGACACACAAGTTGATCAGTTGATCTCTCCCAACCGTGTGCGGTGCCCCTCTCCACAGAAACACACCTCAGTCATATCGTTGCAGCGCTTAGGCAAAGCCCTGCGACGGTAACTTCATCATATCCGTCACCACACCGTCGTGCTGACGAAACTCTCCCGCGAGGTTCTACTGGATCAAGAGCTCGTGGGACGTCATCAAGCTGAACATGTGCTGAACGTGGAGGCTCCGTACGTTCGGTGCTTGATCAGTTGGATCGCGAAGAAGTTCGACTACATCAACCGCGTCACTAGACGCTTCCGCTCCCGGTTTACGAGGGTACGTAGACACACTCTCCCCTCTCGTTGCTATGCATCTAGTAGATAGATCTTGCGTGATCGTAGGATTTTTTTTTTTTTGAAATACTACGTTCCCCAACAGTGGCATCATGTGCCAGGTCTATGCGTAGATGATATGCACGAGTAGAACACAATGAGTTGTGGGCGATAATAGTCATACTGCTTACCAGCATGTCATACTTTGTCTCGGCGGTATTGTGAGATGAAGCGGCCCGGACCGACATTACGCGTACGCTTACGCGAGACTGTTTTCACCGTTACGAGCACTCGTTGCTTAAAGGTGGCTGCCGGGTGTCTGTCTCTCTCACTTTAGTTGAATCAAGTGTGGCTACGCCTGGTCCTTGTGAAGGTTAAAACATCACATACTTGACAAAAAATCGTTGTGGTTTTGTATGCGTAGGTAAGAACGGTTCTTGCTAAGCCCGTAGCAGCCACGTAAAACTTGCAACAACAAAGTAGAGGACGTCTAACTTGTTTTTGCATGGCATGTTGTGATGTGATATGGTCAAGGCATGATGAGTTATACGTTATTGTATGAGATGATCATGTTTTGTAAAGTTATCGGCAACTAGCAGGAGCCATATGGTTGTCACTTTATTGTATGAAATACAGTCGCCATCTAATTGCTTTACTTTATCACTAAGCGGTAGCGATAGTCGTGGAAGCAATAGTTGGCGAGACGACAACGATGCTATGATGGAGATCAAGGTGTCGCGCCGGTGACGATGGTGATCATGACGGTGCCTTGGAGATGGAGATCAAAAGCACAAGATGATGATGGCCATATCATGTCACATATTTTGATTGCATGTGATGTTTATCTTATTATGATTCTTATTATGCTTAGTACAACGGTAGCATTATAAGATGATCCCTTACTAAATTTCAAGGTATAAGTGTTCTCCCTAAGTATGCACCATTGCGAAAGTTCGTCGTGCCGAGACACCACGTGATGATCGGGTGTGATAAGCTCTACGTTCACATACAACGAGTGTAAGCCAGTTTTGCACACGCAGAATACTCGGGTTAAACTTGACGGGCCTAGCATGTACAGACATGGCCTCGGAACACTGGAGACCGAAAGGTCGAGCGTGAATCATATAGTAGATATGATCAACATAAGATGTTCACCATTGAAAACTACTCCATCTCACGTGATGATCGGACATGGTTTAGTTGATTTGGATCACGTGATCATTTAGATGACCAGAGGGATGTCTATCTAAGTGGAAGTTCTTTAGTAATATGATTAATTGAACTTTAATTTATCATGAACTTAGTCTTGATAGTTTTGGCATATCTATGTTGTTGTAGATCAATGGCCCGTGCTACCGTTCCTTTGAATTTTCATGTATTCCTAGAGAAAGCTAAGTTGAAATATGATGGTAGCAATTACACGGACTGGGTCCGTAACTTGAGGATTATCCTCATTGATGCACAGAAGAATTATGTCCTTGAAGCACCGCTAGGTGACAAGCCCCTCCCGCTAATGTAGACGCTTTGAACGTCTGGCAAACGCGGTCTGATGACTACACGATAGTTCAGTGTGACATGCTTTACGGCTTAGAACCGGGACTTCAACGACGTTTTGAATGTCATGGAGCATATGAGATGTTCCAGGAATTGAAGTTAATATTTCAAGAAAATGCCCGGATTGGGAAATATGAGATTACCAATAAGTTCTACAGCTGCAAGATGGAGGAGAATAATCAGTGAACACTTGCTCGGAATGTCTGGATACTACAATCATATGACTCAACTTGGATGCAAAGTTGACGAAGATAGTGTTATTGATAGAGTTCTTCAATCACTGCCACCAAGCTATAAAGGCTTCGTGAAGAACTATAACATGCAAGGGATGTAGAAGACAATTCCCGAGCTCTTCGCTATGCTCAAAGGTGCGGAGGTAGAAATCAAAAAGGAGCATCAAGTGTTGATGGTTAACAAGACCACTAGTTTCAAGAAAAAAGGCAAGGGAAAGAAGGGGAACTTAAAGAAGAATAGCAAGACAGTTGCTACTCCCATGAAGAAACCCAAGTCTAG
Organism: Secale cereale; assembly: GCA_902687465.1. Lineage (NCBI taxonomy): Eukaryota > Viridiplantae > Streptophyta > Magnoliopsida > Poales > Poaceae > Secale > Secale cereale. The sequence continues at coordinate 654,164,810 of LR738709.1, forward strand.
AGCCAAGCCTGAAACTGAGTGCTTCTATTGGAAAGGGACTGGACACTGGAAGCGGAACTGCCCGAAGTATTTGGCGGATAAGAAGGATGGCAAGGTGAACAAATGTATATGTGATATACATGTTATTGATGTGTACCTTAGGAATGCTCGTAGTAGTACCTGGGTATTTGATACCGGTTCGGTTGCTAATATTTGTAACTCGAAACAGGTCTACGGATTAAACAAAGATTGGCTAAGGACGAGGTGACGATGCGCGTGGGAAATGGTTCCAGAGTCGATGTGATCGCCGTCGGCACGCTACCTCTACATCTACCTTCGGGATTAGTTTTAGACCTGAATAATTGTTATTTGGTGCCAGCGTTAAGCATGAACATTATATCTGGATCTTGTTTATTGCGAGACGGTTATTCATTTAAATCTGAGAATAATGGTTGTTCTATTTATATGAGTAATATCTTTTATGGTCATGCACCCTTGAAGAGTGGTCTATTCTTGTTGGATCTCGATCGTAGTGATACATATATTCATAATATTGAAGCCAAAAGATGCAAGGTTAATAATGATAGTGCAACTTATTTGTGGCACTGCCGTTTAGGTCATATTGGTGTAAAGCGCATGAAGAAACTCCATAGTGATGGACTTTTGGAATCACTTGATTATGAATCACTTGGTGTTTGCGAACCGTGCCTCATGGGCAAGATGACTAAAACTCCATTCTCCGAAACAATGGAGCGAGCAACAGATTTGTTGGAAATCATACATACTAATGTATGTGGACCGATGAATGTTGAAGCTCGCGGCGGGTATCGTTATTTTCTGACCTTCACTGATGATTTGAGCAGATATAGGTATATCTACTTGATGAAACACAAGTCTGAAACATTTGAAAAGTTCAAAGAATTTCAGAGTGAAGTAGAGAATCATCTTAACAAGAAAATAAAGTTTCTACGATCTGATCGTGGAGATGAATATTTGAGTTACGAGTTTGGTCTTCATTTGAAACAATGTGGAATAGTTTCACAACTCAGGCCACCCGGAACACCACAGCGTAATGGTGTGTCCGAACGTCGTAATCGTACTTTATTAGATATGGTGCGGTCTATGATGTCTCTTACCGATTTACCACTATCGTTTTGGGGTTATGCTTTAGAGACAACTGCATTCACGTTAAATAGGGCACCATCTAAATCCGTAGAGACGACGCCTTATGAACTATGGTTTGGCAAGAAACCAAAGTTGTCGTTTCTTAAAGTTTGGGGCTATGATGCTTATGTGAAAAAGCTTCAACCTGATAAGCTCGAACCCAAGTCAGAGAAATGTGTCTTCATATGATACCCAAAGGAGACTATTGGGTACACCTTCTATCACAGATCCGAAGGCAAGCTATTCGTTGCTAAGAATGGATCCTTTCTAGAGAAGGAGTTTCTCTCAAAAGAAGTGAGTGGGAGGAAAGTATAACTTGATGAGGTAATTGTACCTTCTCCCGAATTGGAAAGTAGTACATCACAGAAACTAGTTCCGGTGGTTCTTACACCAATTAGTAACGAAGCTAATGATGATCATGAAACCTCAGATCAAGTTATTGCTGAACTTCGTAGATTAACCAGAGCACGTTCCGCGCCAGAGTGGTACGGCAACCCAGTTCTGGAAGTCACGTTACTAGACCATGATGAACCTGCGAACTATGAGGAAGCGATGATGAGCCCAGATTCCGCAAAATGGCTTGAGGCCATGAAATCTGAGATGGGATCCATGTATGAGAACAAAGTGTGGACTTTGGTTGACTTGCCCGATGATCGGCAAGCCATCGAAAATAAATGTATCTTCAAGAGGAAGACCGACGCTGATGGTAATGTTACTGTTTACAAACCTCGACTTGTTGCGAAAGGTTTTTGACAAGTTCAAGGAGTTGACTACGATGAGACTTTCTCACCCGTAGCGATGCTTAAGTCTGTCCGAATCATGTTAGCAATTGCCGCATTTTATGATTCTGAAATCTGGCAAATGGATGTCAGAACTGCATTCCTAAATGGATATCTCAAAGAAGAGTTCTATATGATGCAACCAAAAGATTTTGTCGATCCTAAAGGTGCTAACAAAGTGTGCAAGCTCCAGCGATCCACCTATGGACTGGTGCAATTATCTCGGAGTTGGAACATACGCTTTGATGAGGTGATCAAAGCATATGGTCTTATACAGACTTTTGGAGAAGCCTGTATTTACAAGAAAGTGAGTGGGAGCTCTGTAGCATTTCTGATATTATATGTGGATGACATATTTGTTGATTGAAAATGATATAGAATTTTTGGATAGCATAAAAGGATACTTGAATAAGAATTTTTCAATGAAAGACCTCAGTGAAGCTGCTTACATATTAGGCATCAAGATCTATAGAGATAGATCAAGACGCTTAATTGGACTTTCACAAAGCACATACCTTGATAAAGTTTTGAAGAAGTTCAAAATGGATCAGTCAAAGAAAGGGTTCTTGCCTGTGTTACAAGGTGTGAAGTTGAGTAAGACTCAATGCCCGACCACTGCAGAAGATAGAGAGAAAATGAAAGTCATTCCCTATGCCTCAGCCATAGGATCTATCATGTATGCAATGTTGTGTACCAGACCTGATGTGTGCCTTGCTATAAGTTTAGCAGGGAGGTACCAAAGTAATCCAGGAGTGGATCACTGGACAGCGGTCAAGAACATCCTGAAGTACCTGAAAAGGACAAAGGATATGTTTCTCGTGTATGGAGGCGACAAAGAGCTCGTCGTAAGCGGTTACGTCGATTCAAGCTTTGACACTGATCCGGATGACTCTAAGTCACAAACCGGATATGTATTTTTATTAAACAGTGGAGCTATCAGTTGGTGCAGTTCCAAGCAGAGCATCATGGCGGGATCTACGTGTGAAGCGGAATACATAGCTGCTTCGGAAGCAGCAAATGAAGGAGTCTTGATGAAGGAGTTCATATCCGATCTAGGTGTGGTACCTAGTGCATCGGGTCCAATGAAAATCTTTTGTGACAACACTGGAGCAATAGCCTTGGCGAAGGAATCCATGTTTCACAAGAGAACAAAGCACATCAAAAGACGCTTCAACTCCATCCGCGACCAAGTCAAGGAGGGAGACATAGAAATTTGCAAGATACATACGGATCGGAATGTAGCAGACCCGTTGACTAAGCCTCTTCCACGGGCAAAACATGATCAACACCAAGACTCCATGGGTCTTAGGATCATTACTTTGTAATCTAGATTATTGACTATAGTTCAAGTGGGAGACTGAAGGAAATATGCCCTAGAGGCAATAATAAAGATGTTATTTGTATTTCCTTATATCATGATAAATGTCTTTTATTCATGCTAGAATTGTATTAACCGGAAACTTAGTACACGTGTGAGTACGTAGACAAAACAGTATGTCCCTAGTATGCCTATACTAGACTAGCTCATTGATCAAAGATGGTTATGTTTCTGTAACACCCCAAATTTTTGATTTGGTTTTTCTTGCAAACTTTTGGCCTTTTGAAAAGGGAATTGTTTGATCCTTTCTTTTGCCCTTCTAAAATCCCTTTTTGCCAAAGTTTGTGTGTCTTCTCAAGCTTGGTTTTTGGCCTTGAAGTTCTTCTCTTGTGTTTGGCTCAAGCACAAGTTGAGATTCAAAAGGAGTTGTTTGAGTTCACCACTTCTTGTTTTAAAATTCTCTAGTTTAACCTTGACTTATCTCCCCTCCAACCTTCATCTTGCCATGATCCCAACAGGAACAATCCTCTCAAAGACTCTCTTCACACCATGGGACAAGCATTTCATCAATTCCAGCAAGTTGTGAGCTTATTGGGATTTTTCCCTATTTATTTCATTCCAAAAAACAATTCTGTCTTGTATAGTGGACCTTGGTGATTTACAAAGGAACCACAATTTTCATCTACCTATTTGGCTCCAAACCAACTCTCCTAAATAGTCCTTAGTACCCACAACCTAGATCCATCTTGTTTCACTGGTCCATAGTTCAAAATTTTCAAATTTCACCTGCTGCAAGTTTGGACCAGATTTGCAAAATTTGGTGAAATTCATATTTACCTTCTTCCAAAAATTCTATGAAAAATCATGCAGCCTCTAGATACATCAAGAGGCCACTCCACCAAAAATCAGCCCCTGAAACATTGCACACATACCAGAATCATTTCATCAAACACCTAGCCTACACTGAACTGTTGGCTGTTAACTGAAACTGTCGACAGTTCAACACTTCGTCAGTTTTGTCAGTTTCGACAGTCGTCGGCGCGGCGACAAAACCTCGTCTGTATCTCCCTTGGCTCGACGCTGCACTGCAGCTTCTCCTTATCCATGCGTCGCACGGTCGCTTGGCCGTTTCTGGGCGTCGGTGGCGCCCTGGCCCGACCGCGCCGGCGGCTGCCACGGCCACAGCGCCGCCCGTGGCGGCTAACAGAAGCAACGCCGCAGCTCCACGCCGTTTCGAGCCGCCCAGACCACCCCAGTGCCCCGCGTGTCCTCCACAGCCAGCACACACCTGGCACGCCGTTGCCGTGGCCTGGCACGCCGTTGCCGTGGCCTGGCACGCCGTTGCCGTGGCCTGGCACGCACAGAGCGCCGTTTCTGCCGCCGACGTGCCGCACGGCCGTTCCGTCAGTGACAGGTCGTAACTCTACCTCTCCTGCTAGGTTAGGCGCGGGAATGGAACCACTACAGCTCCTGAAAGATGCTCAAGCTCCTAACCCCGCCGTCCGACCACTGCAGCGCCGTAATTGGCTCGCCGGACTTATCCATTCGTGGCAGCCACCTCGAGCCGCCTATAAAAGGCACCCCCGAGCTCGTGCTCGAGCACACACGCCTCCACTACGTCCCTAGACCACGCCCAACCTCTGGAAGAGCCCCGAGAGGCTTTTCTTCCCCGGCTCCGGCCAGCTGCCCCCGCCTCGGGCTCCTGCTCCGTTCACTCCGGTGAGGGCTTCTCCGCCACCGTGAACTTGAACGTAGCACCCTGGCGTTCACCTAGTCCTAACCCCCAACTCAATTTCACTCCAGAAACCTTCTCTGACGAGATCCACGACCACCCGAGCCGCCGTCCGCCGGAGATAAGCTCGCCGTCGGCGTGGGACTCACCGGCACCCAACTCCACCACCGTTCGACGCGGAAGACCACCATGAAGCCATAGGTACCACTCCCCTCCCCTATCTCGCTGTGGATCGACGCCGGCGATCACCGCAGCACCGGCGCCGGCGCGGCTCTGTTTCTTTTTTCAAACCTGACAGGTGGGGTCCCTCTGTCAGCCTCTCACATCTCCCCCTCGAACCGTTTTCTGTTGGCGTATATTAGCAAAGTGTGTTTTCCCTCTGTGGGTGACATACTGCGTACCGGTTCACTTTGTCCTTTTCTATTCTAGCCCCTTGATCTTTTCTGTTTCATTACAGATGGGTCCCTAGACAGAAACCTTAATATCTTTTAAGCTAAAAGTGATTTTGAGTTGATTCTTTTTCTGTCCACTTTGGTTTTCTATCTAGTTTTTTGTCATATTTATGTGGAAATATTTTGAGCAACTTTATTTGCACGCGCGGTATTTATGTTAGTATTTGTTTGAATACATAGATACCGGAGGCCGTGACGGAGACGCGAACCACACCGAGTTAGGCTCCGACTTTTCAGAACCAGGCAAGCATGTTTGAACTCTTGATATGATGAGTGTGTTGCGTGTTTGCGCGAGTAGCTCATTCATAAGCATGATCATATGGGCATTTGTGTATGGCATATTTCATGCAAGTAAGCTTCGGGTGAGTCCTGAAGGAGAATGTTGAGCCACCTCGATCATATGGTGATACGATGGGGTGGAATGCTGGTATTGTTGGAGCATGCCAGTAGTTGGTCAACTCAGTATCAACGGAGATCATGTCATGACCCCGTCCGTCTCCTTTTCTGGTACTATCATAGGCCGTCCGTTGGGATTACGGTCTAGTCAGTTGTAAACCACTTCCCGAGTACACACCAAGTAGAGGGGCCGGGATGAGGGTTCCATGGCCCTGGATTAAAGCCCGTCATCCGGTCAGGGGGCATGGGTGTTTCCGGTTGGGACCGAGAGGGGGGCACCCCTTAGAGCGCGCATATATAAATTTGATCCCATGCTATTCGAGGTTGTAGCCTCCCCGTCTTAAAGTTTTTCATGAATGTCGTCGCGGGTGATTCCGGACGACGGGATGTTAAATGGGTGTGTACTGGTTAGTTGGGTTTCTACTAAAACACCGTAGACGGGACTAGCCCACGTGGCTAGTAGAACCCGTTGGCTATGAGTTAATGGTACAAGCTCTGTAGAGTTAAATTCCTTCAGTAGCCATGTTTATGGCCTAGGGTCAATCTTCATGTCAACCCGGTGACCGTTTTCGAGTATATTCTCGTTGGTAACCAGAGTAGTATTTTCATCAAGTTCATTTGGTAGATGAACTCCCCTACTATCTCTGTATTTATTTATTTCTAGAAGTGTTTCATCATTACACTAATGCTATTTTATAAGCCCTTTATGGGATGTCGCTCAGACGTCCGACTGTGGCATTCTTTTCTTTTATAAGCCCTTTATGTGATGTCGCTCAGACGTCCGACTGTGGCATTATTTTCCCTTATAAGCCCATTATGTGATGTCGCTTAGACGTCCGACTGTGGCATTCTGTTATTTATTTTTGTTATAAGCCCTTTATGTGATGTCACTCAGACGTCCGACTGTGGCATTCTTTTCTTTTATAAGCCCTTTATGTGATGTCGCTCAGACGTCCGACTGAGGCATTCTTGTTATTTATTTTGCGATAAGCCCTTTATGTGGTGTCGCTTAGACGCCCGACTGTGGCCTGTTATCATTTATTATTTTCCTACGAGGCGTCACCCAGACCCTCGTATGGTCTCGTTATTTTTATCTTTTGGATTTCGGGAGGATTACCGCCCGACTTCCATTCTTTACTTTCAGTGCATTCATATTCTGTTCCGGTTGCATTTTTGCAGGAATACTCATATGCATTCATGTTGGCATTTGTTATATCTTAAGTCCGAACTGTGTTGCGAGTACATTCAAAGTACTCACCTGGCTTGTTGATTTGGCCAGATGTGGACGAAGGCGATCTCATGGATGAAGAGCTCGATAGCGAGTCCGACGCTTAGAGGAGTCCTAGTCAGTCCCTTGCGATCCTGGAGTTGATCACTGTTTTATAACCGCTTCCGCCTACCACCAAATAAATTCATTGGGTCTCACTCCGACACCCTATGGACTGTATTATATTGGAGTCACACCACCCATTTCACTGTGACTTATTTCACCGCCTTTTATTACGAGTCAGTAGTATGCCACCCTACCTTGCGCCACATCCGCCTCTATGTAATATATTGGCGCGCTTGTAATAAAATTTGTTGAGCCACCCCTAGCTCAACCTTGTATAATATTCAGTGTACTGGAAATTCTGTATCAAGGAATTGTCTGCCAGTAGGAATATTATTCCTCGCTGGTTATTAAAGAGATCGGTCTTCCGGTAATTATTTTACTGAAGGATCGGTCGCGACAACCTTGGTATCAGAGCCAGGCTGACTGTAGGAAGCCACTAGGTGCGCTCGCTAATCGGTTATTAGCGAAAAATCTGCTTTTCAGCATTTTTACATCTCTAGCAATTTTCTGTTGGTCAGCATAAATTTATGGCCTGACTATTCGGAATTTTTGTCTACTTTTGTAGATGGCCAGCAACGACTGTGATGCACAGGTGTTCGCCAACATTCCTGAGGGGTTTGTCAAGCTCCTCATCGCCATCACCAAAGTCGCAATTGGGCCATCCACACGTCCCGAATTTACACTCTACCGTCACAAGCTCAACGACAGCGTGTCTATGCATCAGGCTGTGGTACACTTCAAAGGTGGGCATTCTGAAGCGCGCCGCCTTCGATTTGTGGGCAGAGCCATGCCTACGGAGAGGCATGCTATGCAGATGGCTGCCCATGAGGCGATAGCTCGTCTCCGGGACATCCTTCCTTCGATGAAGACTCGTCGCTTCCGTTACCTTCCATGCCACATGCCTTATACGTGCCACTATGCATTTGCATGCGCAAATGGGGAGCATGACGAAGCCATTGAATCAATGGTTGAATACCTTAAGGCTCTTGAGGCAGCCTTTGATAACCTGGTGGACGACCTGGTGGCCGCCCGTATGGAGATGGTCCAGAGTGGCTCCGTCAACAGGAGGGAGCTGCTCCATACCGCACCACCGATGACTTTTGTCTCGTCCGCCGCATCCTATGCACCTTCCATTGTAACCACCGCTCGTCGTCTGCCTACCACTGAGGAGTTTGACCAAGGCATTGATCCTACTCCAGTCAGAGCTGCACCGCCTGCTGCACCTGCTTCGACACCTCGTACTCATACTCCGCACCTGGAGCCCATCAGTGAGGAGGAAGTTGAGTCTCCAGCACCACTGGGCCTTACCCTCGGCAGGCCGAGGGAAATCTTCAACATCTCCGACTAGCGCGTCATTTCGCGACGCGCCGCGCTCGCTTGTAATATTTGTGTGATATGTAAAATAGGTTGATGGGAGTAGTCTGTTTGCGCATCATGTAGGACCTTGGAGGAGTGCACTAGTTTCAAATAACATGTCAGGATGTGTACGCACACCCTGAGTGACATATGTATAATTAGGATCTGTGTGTAACATATGTACTAGCAGCCTTCTCCGTGCGCAATCGACCAGTTTATTTCAAAAATCTTTTTCTAGCTCGTGTTTGACCGCTTTTGCAAAATCTTGGTTTATTTTGCTGCTCGGTTCTTCTCAGGTTTTCTGCTTTGTTACCCCAGAGTAAGAAATGACTCGTCCCTGGACACGTTCCATGCCAAGTCCGCCGGAGGAAAATTATGGCACGCAGACAAACAACAATTTCTCACAGGGGCAGTCAAGTCAGCAAGGCAGTGAGACAGCTTTTTCTCAAGTATGCCGCCTTTACGAGCAAAATCAGCAACAGCACCAAGAAATGATGAACCATGTCATTAACATGGGAAATCACCGCGAACCATACCAGCAGCACTCAAAATTGTCTGAATTTCAGAAGACGCGTCCAACAACATTTTCACACACAGACAAGCCTCTTGAGGCCGATGACTGGCTTCGAGACATTGAAAGGAAGCTAATTGTGGCACAATGCTCAGACCGTGAAAAAGTACTGTACGCATCACATTATCTTACTGGAGCAGCCGTGTCATGGTGGGAAAATTTTCTGCTTATGCATCCCGACATAAATAATATCACCTGGGAAGATTTCAAGGAAGGCTTTCGTGGGGCACATATCCCTAAGAGTATCATGAAAATCAAGAAAAGAGAATTTGATGATCTCAAGCAAAGAGGCATGACAGTATAGGAGTACAACAGTCAGTTTGCGCAGTTATCACGATATGCCAACGAAGAGCGAATGACGGAAAATAAAAAGATGGAGAAATTCCTGGACGGACTGGCACCAGCACTAAAATGCCAGTTAGTCATACATACTTTTCCAGATTTCAAGACACTGGTAGACAAAGCTATTACACTGGAAAATGAACGTCGCAGTCTGGAGGATATTCGCAAGAGAAAAAGGGATCAGACCAACCACCCCCGCAACAACAAGAATAAAATGAATTTCCAGAGGAACATGGTAAACAGACCCACGACCAACGACACACGTCCAAATAAGAATTTTCATGCAAGAGACAAGGATTTCACCTATCGCCCGGGTGTTACCTGCTATGCATGTGGAGAAGAAGGACACTATGCTAAATAGTGCCCTAAGCCAAGAAACTCAGCGCCAAAGCCGAACAGCAGCGAGAACAATTCCGCGCCCAAGCGTAACAATTTCAACCCCAATAACAATCACAGGAAAGGCCACCTGAACCATGTGACCAAGGAGCAGGCACAGGATGCACCGGATATCGTACTCGGTACGTTCCCTGTCAACACAATACCTGCCACGGTTTTGTTTGATTCTGGAGCTTCTCATTCGTTCATTTCGAAGAGTTTTGCTTTGCAACATGGTTTTTCAATGCTTCCCTTGGGAAAATCAATGACCATCAAGTCCCCCGAAAGTAAGCAGATCACTCAGAATTACTGCCAAGGTTTGACCATTGAGATTGAGGGATTAAAATTCCACGCGAACCTCATCGTGTTGGAAAACAAAGGACTGGATGTTATCCTGGGTATGGACTGGCTAACCACCAATAAAGGATTTATCGACTGCTTCAACAGAACAGTGATTCTTACCCATCATCATGGAGAAACAATAAGAGTCGCAGCTTAGGAGAGACCAGTATCTCGGCAACCAAATTAAACAAAGTCGATGCATCTGAGTTAAGCAAGGTTCCAGTCGTATGTGAATTTCCGGACGTATTTCCCGAGGAATTACCAGGCATGCCGCCAGACAGAGAAATAGAGTTCATTATTGAGCTAGCACCAGGAACCACACCCATATATAAGAAACCATACAGAATGGCGCCATCCGAATTGGTTGAATTAAAGAAGCAAATAAAGGAATTGCTGGACAAGGGATTTATACGGGCCAGCTCCTCGCCTTGGGGCTCGCCGGTATTATTTGCCAAAAAGAAGGATGGGACCATGAGGCTGTGTATAGACTACCGAGCGCTCAACATGGTCACAATCAAAAATAAATATCCGATGCCACGGATAAATGATTTATTGGACCAGCTCGCACAAGCCAAAGTTTTCTCAAAAGTTGACTTAAGGTCAGGTTATCATCAGCTGAAAGTACGCATAGAAGATATCCCGAAAACGGCATTCACCTCAAGATACGGACTTTATGAATTTACAGTGATGCCGTTCGGACTGACGAACGCCCCCGCATATTTCGTCCACCTCATGAACAAAGTATTTATGAAATTCATGGACAAATTTGTGGTGGTATTTATTGATGATATTTTGGTATATTCCAAGACACCGGAAGAACATGCTGAACACCTCCGCATTGTACTGGGAGAATTAAGGAAACACCAACTTTACGCCAAATTCAGCAAATGTGAATTTTGGTTGAGACAAGTGGGTTTCCTAGGACACGTACTAACACAAGAAGGAATTGCTGTGGACCCAGATAAAGTCAAGGCTGTACTTGGCTGGAAGTCGCCAGCCAGTGTAACGGATATACGCAGTATCCTCGGTATGGCCGGATATTACAGAAGGTTTATTGAAGGATTTTCCACCATTGCCAAACCAATGACCCAGCTACTCAAGAAGGATAAGAAATTCGAGTGGACCGAAGCATGTGAGAAAAGCTTCCAAGAGCTCAAAAAGAGGTTAACGACAGCCCCAGTATTAATTGTGCCAGACATACACAAGAGCTTTGAAGTATATTGCGACGCATCCCGGAAAGGCCTCGGATGCGTACTGATGCAAGAAGGCAAAGTAGTCGCCTACGCATCCCGGCAACTGCGAAAACATGAAGAAAATTATCCTACTCACGATTTGGAGTTGGCAGCAGTCATTCATGCGCTCAAGGAATGGAGGCACTTCTTACTTGGAAATCGCTGTGAAATATATATGGACCATAAGAGCCTCAGCTATATTTTCACACAGCCAGATCTAAATTTACGACAACGACGCTGGTTGGAACTGGTAAAAGATTACGACGTCGGTATCCACTATCACCCCGGGAAAGCAAACGTAGTAGCCGATGCTCTCAGCCGTTACCCCAGCTCGAACAGCGGCAGCATACAGAACCTGAGACCCGAATTTCAGCGAGAATTCGCCAGACTCAACCTAATGATGGTCACGGAGGGCGAAGTATCCAAGCTAGAAATACAGCTGACACTAATAGAGCAAATAAAGAAGGCTCAACTCGGACACCCCAGTATCAAAGGAATAAAAAGAAAAGTAAGTCAAGGCAAGGCTTCAGAATTCACCATAGAAAGTGAAGGAATATTATGGTTCGGAGACAGACTCTGCGTACCCAACAGCAACGACCTCAAACAACAAATTCTAGCGGGAAGTCATACCGCTCCATACTCAATCCACCCTGGAGGTACGAAAATGTACAAAGATATTCAGGAAAGATTTTGGTGGCACGGCATGAAGAGGGATATAGCCACATTTATTGCATGCTGCGATTCATGTCAACGCATTAAAGCCGAGCACCAAAAACCCGCAGGGCTATTACAGCCAAATAAGATACCAGAATGGAAATGGGATGATATCGGAATGGATTTTATTGTTGGACTACCACAATCACAACACGGTAACGATGCCATATGGGTCATCACAGATAGACTGACCAAGGTGGCACATTTCATACCCGTCAAGTCAACACACACCACTCAGAAGCTCGCCAAGCTTTACCTCGCCCGGATAGTATGCCTACATGGTGTTCCCAAGACTATAATATCCGACAGGGGCACTCGGTTCGTCTCAAAATTTTGGGACCAGTTGCAGCAAGCCCTCGGGACACAACTAACGTTCAGCACAGCTTACCACCCCCAGACTAGAGGACAAACGGAACGAGTAAATCAAATACTCGAAGACATGCTAAGGGCATGTGTCCTCACCTATGGGGCCAGTTGGGAGGAAAGCTTACCATATGCCGAGTTCGCATATAACAATAGTTACCAAGCTAGCCTACAGATGGCACCTTTCGAAGCCTTGTATGGACGAAGATGCCGTACTCCATTGAATTGGTCGGAAACAGGGGACAGTCGCATATATTTGGCCCAGATATGTTGAAGGAAGCCGAGGAGAAAGTAAAAATGATACGGGATCGACTCAAGACCGCCCAGAGCCGACAAAAGAGCTATTACGACCAAAAGCATCGGGAAATAAGTTTTGAGCCCGGTGACGACGTATACCTGCGTGTCTCACCGATGAGAGGACTACAACGATTCAAAGTCAAAGGGAAACTAGCACCATGATTCATCGGACCCTTCCGCATAGTTGCACGAAGAGGCACAGTAGCTTACTGATGGGCCTCGAACCCCTCGTTGGATTACCCCAAGTGGAAGGTGTAAGATGCAGTAAGTAGAAGTGTTTTCCCCTAGCAAAGATGCCAAGGATCGAATCCCCAGAGACTCCTAGGTTCAACAGGTAGGTGTCAACCGCTAACGGCGCAATTAGCAATCAACGTGGACCTGCACACAGATACAAATAACTTTGCTCCCAACGAGTACAGAGAGGTTGTCAATCTCTCCGGCCTTGTAGTTCACAAAGGGTTAAAAGCAATATGATAGTAGTGATAGATAGTGTTTTGCAATAGTAAGTAAAATAGCGGAAAAGTAAATAGTGTATGTGATCAATGATGGTAATATGGACCGGAGTCACATGATGTTCACTAGTGATGTCTCTCTCCCAAAAGACGATAAAACAGCTATGTGAGGTAACAAATTACAGCTCGGCAATTGACAGGACCACGAACGCAAACCAATGCTGACTACATTGCAAGAAAGGTTGAGGTTCAAAGCATGGGCGGTACGCCAAAGTAAGTAGACCGAAATCCATCAATATCTACTACTAATCATCCACCTTGAGATATCTATCCAGAACATCTCGCTGGTATTAAGTTGCGAGTCCCACCCATAGTGTAAACTCAATGCAACAGAAAACTGCATTAAAAGAACTTTGCGTAAAGTAAACAATCCTTGCACCCGCGGACACAAGCACCGTTGTTTTCCCCCTTGTGGCAACAGCACATCCCCTAGACTCATGTTTCTGTCACTCAAGCTAGTCATCGAGGGGCATGAAGCCACAATCGAGCATGACGTTCCCTCTTGGAGTCACTACTTACTACTTGGTCAAAGCAATAAATAACAACGGAGAACATGCAAGAATTACTTATAAACTAAAATATAAAAGAGGTGAATCAAATATATTACTCAAGATCAATCTGAACATAATCTCATAATCCATCGGATCCCAGCAAACTCAACATAGCAACAGCATAAGGATTACATAGGTGCCTCGATCATGTAGGGCAGCTCACGAGGACTAATTAGTGAAGCACAAGAACGGGAGGAGAACATCACATAGCTACTGTTCATGGACTCATGGTCCAAGGGAGACTACTCACGAGTCATCCGGGAGGCGTCCATGGTGGTGGAGAAGCTCCCGGTGGTGATCCTCCCCTCCGGCAGGGTGCCGGGAAGAGTTCTCCTGGTGCTCCCGATCTTGGAAGCGGCGGCGGCGGCGGAACAGAGATGGGATCGCGAAAAGAAGTCCTGTTCTGAGGGTTACGGGGAACCCTTTAAATATATGCCAAAGTAGGGCACCGGGGGAGCCTCGGGGGGCCCAGGCGCCCCCCCCCCCCCGGCGCGGCCCAGGGGGGGGCGCGCCCACAGGGCGCCTGGAGCCCCTGTGCCCCCCCCCAGGCTGCCCTTCGGACGCAGTGTTGTTTCCGGATCGCTGATTTTTTTATATAATTTTTCTGGATTTTTCTGGGCAGTTCTCGAAACGTGAAAACCTGAAATACAAAAACAGTCGAAAACAGAAACTGGCACTGGGGTGCACTGGATTAGTAAGTTAGTCCAAATATGATCAAAAGTGTATGGAAGTGTATGAATATCATAGCAATATCACCCAAAAGTGGCATGGAGCAAGCAGAAATTATAGATACGTTTTGGACGTATCAACATCCCCAAGCTTAATTCCTGCTCGTCCTCGAGTAGGTAAATGATAACAAGAATAATTTCTGTGGTGACATGCTATTAACCATATAGGACTTTCTCATAGTCATATGACAAAAGCTTACCGAGACAATGATTCTAAAGTAATTAAGTTGTCTCAAGAGAAAATCACAAATGACTGAAAGTTTTACAACATGAAACTGAAACATCAAAAAGATTTGCAATGAACATGATGTGCAAATATGATAAAGTGATATCTAGCTTGCCCCCTTTAGTGATGCAAAACATAAATGCAGGGGCACCTTCAAGGTTTAAGTGATGACTAGATACAATCATTTCAGAATAAACAATATCACAATCATGCAAAAGACAATGCTACTTTGGGACAATGCACATTACACTCAGAATGACAATCATGCTCTCAGTAGTTGGTGCTTCAACATAAAGGTAAAAGAAAGGTTAAGTGCTAAAGCTTTTTATTTTGAAAACATGGAAGCAATTGTGTCAACGGTAGTAGTACTTCATATGTGTCATGTATAAAACATCCTATAAGTTGCAAGCCTCATGCATCGAATACCAATAGTGCTCGCTCCTTGTCCTAATTAGCTCGGATTCCCATGGGTTATCATTGCATTGCATATGTTTTAACCAAGTGTCACAAAGGGGTACCTCTATGCCACCTGTACAAAGGTCCAAGGAGATAGATCGCATTTGATTTCTCGTTTTTGATAAATCTCAACTTGAGGACATCCATACCGGGACAACATAGAAAATAGATGATGGACTCCTCTTTAATGCATAAGCATATTCTCATGAGAGATTGAGGATTAAGGTCCAAGCTAAAACTTCCACCATGAGGCATGGCTTTGGTTGGCGGCCCAATGTTCTTCTCTAACAATATGCATATTAATTCAACCCACGGTAAATCACCCTTACTTCAGACAAGACGAACATGCATAGCAACTCACATGATATTCAACAAAAGTGTGACAGTTGATGGCGTCCCCAGAAACATGGTTACCGCTCAGCAAGCAACTCATAAGAAATAAGATACATAAGCAACATATTCTTAACACAATAGTTTTTAGGCTACTTTCCCATGAGCTATGTATTGCATGATTAATTTGCTTAGTGCAGGTGGAGGTTAGCAAAAGACTGGGAGCGACCAACTAAGAGAGCAATGACGGTCATAATCATGCAGAGCGACAAAGCAATATTGAATCAGGCATGGTAGTTATATCGCTACTTAGAAACAAAAGATCATCAAGGCTTGACAGACTTTCTTTACAGTCTTGAATATGCGTGAGCATACGCCAAGTCAATCAAAATAAATTCTCGAAGGAAGATATTACTAAACCATACCACATCATAGGCAAACAAACCAAGTTGGTACTCCAATAACACATTGGGAATCCCCCAGCTATTTGAGATTAACCATAAGAAAACCTGAACTACTAAGCACCATCATGAAAGTAGCATATTTATCATAGACACATTAACCCATGCAACGGAACCAAACTCTCTTAATAAGGTGAGCATGGTAATTAAAGAGAGTTCAAGCAACCAACTAAATAGAAGCTCTTGAAAAGATAAGCATGAATACTAAGAGCAGAGCACGATAGTAGCTATTAAAAGATAAAGAACACACACAGCATAGATAGACATGAAAATTCTATGTAATGTTCTAGGTAGAGGTGGAGCGTGTTTCTATCCCACATAAAGGAATGCTGAGTTCCGACTCGTTATGAAAAAAACTAAAAAGAAAACTAAAAGCAAGACGCTCCAAGCATAGCACATAACATATGAAGTGATAAAAATATAGCGGAACGAAAGACGAACTGATAATGTTGATGGAGAAGGGGATGCACGGGGGCATCCCCAAGCTTAGACGCTTGAGTCTCCTTGAATATTTCTTGGGGTGCACTGGGGCATCCCCAAGCTTGAGCGCTTGACACTCCTGAATCTTTTTATCATCTTCCCTCGCACACTTGAAAACTCCCTTCATACATAACTCATTCATAATCTGATTAGCGAGGTTAGTACCCTTAATAAAATAATTATACCTTGCTGGAAATAAGGATATTCTTGAAGTTCTACTGTTTCTCAAGATTGCCAAAAGGTTTTTGCAAAGAAAAAGCAAGATCTTAATTTGCAAAGTGAAGGTAAGGCAAAACAGGACAGAATCTGTGAAAAACAGAACAGCAGGCAGTAATTGACCTGTTCGGGATACTTCTGCAACTCAAATCAAAAAACTCAGAACTGACGCACGAAAGACAATTATATAGAGAACGCTGTCGAAAAAATTCAGACCAAAAAGATTATCTGGTGATTTTATACGAATTTTTCTATTCAAGGACAGAATCTGTTTCCTGGACAGCACCTCACAACTTTTGAACTTTCTAGCAATCAGAGGCTATACTTGGCACAAATATGAAAATCAAAGATACAATGATGATGCTACAGCAGTAAACAACATCAAGACACAACAAAAGCAAAAAAATTATTCATGTGGGCTGCCTCCCAAAAGCGCTTTCTTTTATGCCTTTAAGCTAGGCATAATGCAAAGATCAAGTTTTATCAAGAGTAAAAGAATAACTAGCCCGTACAACGGACTCAAAAGGTAACTTGACCTTCTTACGAGGGAAGTGTTCCATCCCTTTCTTGAGAGGAAACTGAAATTTAATATTACCCTCTTTCATGTCAATGACAGCACCAACGGTGCGCAAAAAGGGACGTCCCAAAATAATTGGACATGAAGGATCACATTCAATATCCATAATAGTGAAATCAACGGCCACATAATTATCATTGACAACAATAAGAACATCGTCGATCCTCCCCAAAGGTTTCTTTATGGAAGAATCAACGAGACGAACACCAAAAGAACAAGAATCATAAGGTTTCAATTTAAGCATATCATATATCCTTTTGGGCATAACAGAGGTACTAGCACCAACATCACATAATGCATAACAAGAGAAGTCATTCAAATAAATTTTTATCATAGGATCCCAACCATCCTCTAGCTTTCTAGGTATGGAGGCTTCTACTCTAAGTTTCTCCTCCCTAGCTTTGATGAGAGCATTAGTGATATGCTCTGTGAAGGCAAGGTTAAGCGTGCTAGTGCGGGGATCTCTAGACATTTTGTGAAGGAAATCAATAACTTCTGTAAGAGTGCAATTATCAAAATCAAGGTCACGAGCATCAAGTAAGGTAGTAGTGGTGTCCTTAAGGCTCACCTGTTTGGTAGTTTCTATAGCATCACCATTAATAGGTCCATTGGGACCAGGAGTACATTGGGTGCTAAGAGTGTGAACATTCTCAATAACTTGGATAGTAGCAACAGTGTGGTGGGTAGGAAGGCTCTTAATTCTTTCCTCTTCCTCCCTTTCTCTAGCCCATCTTTCTTTAAGCTTAGCCATCATCCTAATGTTTTCATTAATTTGTACTTGAGTAGCATTAATAGGGATGACTTCCTTCTCCTTAAGAGAAGAAGTTTCAATTTTTAGCAATTTTAACTCATTGGCTAAGTGGTCTACCTTGAAAGAAAGATCATCTAGTTTATGTAGTTTCTCTTCTACATTCTTATTAAAGGCTTTTTGGGTAGTGATGAAATCTCTAAGCATGCTCTCTAGTTCAGTATTGGAGTTCTTGGTACTAGGATAAGCATTGTTGTTCCCATAAGAGTTAGAGGGGAACGGTCTAGGATTGTTACCAAAGTTACTCCTATAAGCATTGTTGTTGAAATTATTTCTAGAGATAAAATTCACATCTACTTGTTCTTGAGCAATCAAAGAATTTAAAGGAACATCACGAGGATCAACAGTAGATTGCTTCGAAAGTAGAGACATGATCAAGTCAACTTTTTCATTGAGGGAGGAAATCTCCTCGACAGAGTTTACCTTCCTACCTGTTGGAGCGCGTTCGGTGTGCCATTGGGAATAGTTGGTCATCATCTCATCGAGAAGCTTTGTGGCAGCACCAAGTGTAGTTGACATAAAAGTTCCTCCCGCGGCCGAATCTAACAAGTTCCGCGAGGTAAAGTTCAAGCCTGCATAAAAAGTTTGGATAACCATCCAAGTAGTCAAACCGTGAGTAGGGCAGTTCTTGATAAGAGACTTCATACGTTCCCAAGCTTGGGCAACGTGTTCATTATCCAATTGTTTAAAATTCATGATGTTACTTCTAAGTTGGATAATCTTAGCAGGTGGATAGTATTTTCCGATAAAAGCATCTTTGCACTTGTCCCATGAATCTATGCTATTTCTAGGCAAAGACTGAAACCAAATTTTAGCTCCTCCTCTCAAAGAGAAAGGAAAAAGCTTAAGCTTAACAATATTACCATCTATTTCTTGGTACTTTTGCATATCACAAAGTTCTACAAAGTTGTTCAAGTGTACAGCAGCATCATCTCCAGCACCGGAGAATTGTTCTCTCATGACTAAGTTAAGTAAAGCAGGTTTAATTTCATATGAAGGTGCTGAAGTGGCAGGTGTAGTGATAGGTGTGCTGATAAAGTCATCGTTGTTGTGACTAGTGAAGTCACACAACTTGGTGTTCTCGGTGGAACCCATAGTAGCAAGCAAGCAAGATAACTATTTTTTTGATTTTCGATAAAAGGAACTAAAGCAAATATGATAGGTAAACTAGCAAGACTAAAAAGCAAAGGTAAAAGATAGCATGCAACTCCCCTATCCTGAAGAGTGGAGTCCCCGGCAACGGCGCCAGAAAATACTCCTTGATGGGCCTCGAACCCCTCGTTGGATTACCCCAAGTGGAAGGTGTAAGATGCAGTAAGTAGAAGTGTTTTCCCCTAGCAAAGATGCCAAGGATCGAATCCCCAGAGACTCCTAGGTTCAACAGGTAGGTGTCAACCGCTAACGGCGCAATTAGCAATCAACGTGGACCTGCACACAGATACAAATAACTTTGCTCCCAACGAGTACAGAGAGGTTGTCAATCTCTCCGGCCTTGTAGTTCACAAAGGGTTAAAAGCAATATGATAGTAGTGATAGATAGTGTTTTGCAATAGTAAGTAAAATAGCGGAAAAGTAAATAGTGTATGTGATCAATGATGGTAATATGGACCGGAGTCACATGATGTTCACTAGTGATGTCTCTCTCCCAAAAGACGATAAAACAGCTATGTGAGGTAACAAATTACAGCTCGGCAATTGACAGGACCACGAACGCAAACCAATGCTGACTACATTGCAAGAAAGGTTGAGGTTCAAAGCATGGGCGGTACGCCAAAGTAAGTAGACCGAAATCCATCAATATCTACTACTAATCATCCACCTTGAGATATCTATCCAGAACATCTCGCTGGTATTAAGTTGCGAGTCCCACCCATAGTGTAAACTCAATGCAACAGAAAACTGCATTAAAAGAACTTTGCGTAAAGTAAACAATCCTTGCACCCGCGGGCACAAGCACTGTTGTTTTCCCCCTTGTGGCAACAGCACATCCCCTAGACTCATGTTTCTGTCACTCAAGCTAGTCATCGAGGGGCATGAAGCCACAATCGAGCATGACGTTCCCTCTTGGAGTCACTACTTACTACTTGGTCAAAGCAATAAATAACAACGGAGAACATGCAAGAATTACTTATAAACTAAAATATAAAAGAGGTGAATCAAATATATTACTCAAGATCAATCTGAACATAATCTCATAATCCATCGGATCCCAGCAAACTCAACATAGCAACAGCATAAGGATTACATAGGTGCCTCGATCATGTAGGGCAGCTCACGAGGACTAATTAGTGAAGCACAAGAACGGGAGGAGAACATCACATAGCTACTGGTCATGGACTCATGGTCCAAGGGAGACTACTCACGAGTCATCCGGGAGGCGTCCATGGTGGTGGAGAAGCTCCCGGTGGTGATCCTCCCCTCCGGCAGGGTGCCGGGAAGAGTTCTCCTGGTGCTCCCGATCTTGGAAGCGGCGGCGGCGGCGGAACAGAGATGGGATCGCGAAAAGAAGTCATGTTTCAAGGGTTACGGGGGACCCTTTAAATATCTGCCAAAGTAGGGCACCGGGGGGGGGCCGAGGCGCCCCCCCGGCGCGGCCCAGGGGGGGCGCGCCCACAGGGCGCCTGGAGCCCCTGTGCCCCCCCCCCCCAGGCTGCCCTTCGGACGCAGTGTTGTTTCCGATACACTGATTTTTTTATATATTTTTTCTGTATTTTTCTGGGCAGTTCTCGAAACGTGAAAACCTGAAATACAAAAACAGCCGAAAATAGAAACTGGCACTGGGGTGCACTGGATTAGTAAGTTAGTCCAAATATGATCAAAAGTGTATGGAAGTGTATGAATATCATAGCAATATCACCCAAAAGTGGCATGGAGCAAGTAGAAATTATAGATATGTTTTGGACGTATCACTTACCAACTGGACCTTCCCAAGGAACTGTCCGACGTCCACGACGTGTTTCATGTCTCGCAACTACGGAAGTGTGTAAGCAACCCAGAGAAACATGTGTCACATGAAATTCTTGATGTGCAACCAGATCTTACATACCGAGAACACCCAGTGAAGATTTTGGAGGAGTCTGAAAGGAGGACCCATCAGAAAACTATTAAATTTCTCAAAGTTCAGTGGAGTAATCACACAGAGGATGAGGCAACATGGGAAAGGGAAGATTTCCTTCGGACAGAACATCCGCACCTATTTGAGGATCAGCGGAAATCTCGGGGATGAGATTTTTCCTAAGGGGGTAGGTGTTGTAACACCCCAAATTTTTGAGTTGGTTTTTCTTGCAAACTTTTGGCCTTTTGAATAGGGAATTGTTTGATCCTTTCTTTTGCCCTTCTAAAGTCCCTTTTTGCCAAAGTTTGTGTGTCTTCTCAAGCTTGGTTTTTGGCCTTGAAGTTCTCCTCTTGTGTTTGGCTCAAGCACAAGTTGAGATTCAAAAGGAGTTGTTTGAGTTCACCACTTCTTGTTTTAAAATTCTCTAGTTTAACCTTGACTTATCTCCCCTCCAACCTTCATCTAGCCATAATCCCAACAGGAACAATCCTCTCAAAGACTCTCTTCACACCATGGGACAAGCATTTCATCAATTCCAGCAAGTTGTGAGCTTATTGGGATTTTTCCCTATTTATTTCATTCCAAAAAACAATTATGTCTTGTATAGTGGACCTTGGTGATTTACGAAGGAACCACAATTTTCATCTACCTATTTGGCTCCAAACCAACTCTCCTAAATAGTCCTTAGTACCCACAACCTAGATCCATCTTGTTTCACTGGTCCATAGTTCAAAATTTTCAAATTTCACCTGCTGCAAGTTTGGACCAGATTTGCAAAATTTGGTGAAATTCATATTTACCTTCTTCCAAAAATTTTGTGAAAAATCATGCAGCCTCTAGATACATCAAGAGGCCACTCCACCAAAAATCAGCCCCTGAAACATTGCACACATACCAGAATCATTTCATCAAACACCTAGCCTACATTGAATTGTTGGCTGTTAACTGAAACTGTCGACAGTTCAACACTTCGTCAGTTTCGACAGTCGTCGGCGCGGCGACAAAACCTCGTCTGTATCTCCCTTGGCTCGACGCTGCACTGCAGCTTCTCCTTATCCATGCGCCGAACGGTCGCTTGGCCGTTTCTGGGCGTCGGTGGCGCCCTAGCCCGACCGCGCTGGCGGCTGCCACGGCCACAACGCCGCCCGTGGCGGCTGACAGAAGCATCGCCGCAGCTCCACGCCGTTTCGCGCCACCCAGACCACCCAAGTGCCCCGCGTGTCCTTCTCCACAGCCAGCGCAAGCCTGGCACGTCGTTGTCGTGGCCTGGCACGCGCAGAGCGCCGTTTCTGCCGCCGACGTGCCGCACGGCCGTTTCGTCAGTGACAGGTCGTAACTCTACCTCTCCTGCTAGGTTAGGCGCGGGAATGGAACCACAACAGCTCCTGGAAGATGCTCAAGCTCCTAACCCCGCCGTCCGACCACTCCAGCGCCGTAATTGGCTCGCCGGACTTATCCATTCGCGGCAGCCACCTCGAGCCGCCTATAAAAGGCACCCCCGAGCTCGTGCTCGAGCACACACGCCTCCACTACGTCCCTAGACCACGCCCAACCTCTGGAAGAGCCCCGAGAGGCTTTTCTTCCCCGGCTCCGGCCAGCTGCCTCCGCCTCGGGCTCCAGCTCCATTCACTCCGGTGAGGGCTTATCCACCACCGTGAACTTGAACGTAGCACCCTGGCGTTCACCTAGTCCTAACCCCCAACTCGATTTCACTCCAGAAACCTTCTCCGACGAGATCCACGACCACCCGAGCCGCCGTCCGCCGGAGATAAGCTCGCCGTCGGCGTGGGACTCGCCGGCACCCAACTCCACCACCGTTCGACGCGGAAGACCACCGTGAAGCCATAGGTACCACTCCCCTCCCCTATCTCGCCGTGGATCGACGCCGGCGATCACCGCAGCACCGGCGCCGGCGCGGCTCTGTTTCTTTTTTCAAACCTGACAGGTGGGGTCCCTCTGTCAGCCTCTCACATCTCCCCCTCGAACCGTTTTCTGTTGGCATATTTTAGCAAAGTGCGTTTTCCCTCTGCGGGTGACGTACTGCGTACCGGTTTGCTTTGTCCTTTTCTGTTCTAGCCCCTGGATCTTTTCTGTTTCATTACAGATGGGTCCCTAGACAGAAACCTTAATATCTTTTAAGCTAAAAGTGATTTTGAGTTGATTCTTTTTCTGTCCACTTTGGTTTTCTGTCTAGTTTTTTGTCATATTTATGTGGAAATATTTTTAGCAACTTTATTTGCACGCGCGGTATTTATGTTAGTATTTGTTTGAATACATAGATACCGGAGGCCGTGACGGAGACGCGAACCACACCGAGTTAGGCTCCGACTTTTCAGAACCAGGCAAGCATGTTTGAACTCTTGATATGATGAGTGTGTTGCGTGTTTGCGCGAGTAGCTCATTCATAAGCATGATCATATGGGCATTTGTGTATGGCATATTTCATGCAAGTAAGCTTCGGGTGAGTCCCGAAGGAGAATGTTGAGCCACCTCGATCATATGGTGATACAATGGGGTGGAATGCTGGTATTGTTGGAGCATGCCAGTAGTTGGTCAACTCAGTATCAACGGAGATCATGTCATGACCCCGTCCGTCTCCTTTTCCGGTACTATCATAGGCCGTCCGTTGGGATTACGGTCTAGTCAGTTGTAAACCACTTTCCGAGTACACACCAAGTAGAGGGGCCGGGATGAGGGTTCCATGGCCCTGGATTAAAGCCCGTCATCCGGTCATGGGGCATGGGTGTTTCCGGTTGGGACCGAGAGGGGGGCACCCCTTAGAGCGCGCATATATAAATTTGATCCCATGCTATTCGAGGTTGTAGCCTCCCCGTCTTAAAGTTTTTCGTGAATGTCGTCGCGGGTGATTCCGGACGACAGGATGTTAAATGGGTGTGTACTGGTTAGTTGGGTTTCTACTAAAACACCGTAGACGGAACTAGCCCACGTGGCTAGTAGAACCCATTGGCTATGAGTTAATGGTACAAGCTCTGCAGAGTTAAATTCCTTCAGTAGCCATGTTTATGGCCTAGGGTCAATCTTCATGTCAACCCGGTGACCGTTTTCGTGTATATTCTCGTTGGTAACCAGAGTAGTATTTTTGTCAAGTTCATTTGGTAGATGAACTCCCCTACTATCTCTGTATTTATTTATTTCTAGAAGTGTTTCATCATTACACTAATGCTATTTTATAAGCCCTTTATGGGATGTCGCTCAGATGTCCGACTGTGGCATTCTTTTCTTTTATAAGCCCTTTATGTGATGTCGCTCAGACGTTCGACTGTGGCATTATTTTCCCTTATAAGCCCTTTATGTGATGTCGCTTAGACGTCTGACTGTGGCATTCTGCTATTTATTTTTGTTATAAGCCCTTTATGTGATGTCGCTCAGACGTCCGACTGTGGCATTCTTTTCTTTTATAAGCCCTTTATGTGATGTCGCTCAGACGTCCGACTGAGGCATTCTTGTTATTTATTTTGCCATAAGCCCTTTATGTGGCGTCGCTTAGACGCCCGACTGTGGCCTGTTATCATTTATTATTTTCCTACGAGGCGTCACCCTGACCCTCGTATGGTCTCGTTATTTTTATCTTTTGGATTTCGGGAGGATTACCGCCCGACTTCCATTCTTTACTTTCAGTGCATTCATATTCTGTTCCGGTTGCATTTTTGCTGGAATACTCATATGCATTCATGTTGGCATTTGTTATATCTTAAGTCCGAACAGTCTTGCGAGTACATTCAAAGTACTCACCTGGCTTGTTGATTTGGCCAGATGTGGACGAAGGCGATCTCATGGATGAAGAGTTCGATAGCGAGTCCGACGCTTAGAGGAGTCCCAGTCAGTCCCTTGCGATCCTGGAGTTGGTCACTGTTTTATAACCGCTTCCGCCTACCACCAAATAAATTCATTGGGTCTCACTCCGACACTCGATGGACTGTATTATATTGGAGTCACACCACCCATTTCACTGTGAATTATTTCACCACCTTTTATTACGAGTCAGTAGTATGCCACCCTACCTTGCGCCACATCCGCCTCTATGTAATATATTGGCGCGCTTGTAATAAAATTTGTTGAGCCACCCCTAGCTCAACCTTGTATAATATTCAGTGTACTGGAAATTCTGTATCAAGGAATTGTCTGCCAGTAGGAATATTATTCCTCGCTGGTTATTAAAGAGATCGGTCTTCCGGTAATTATTTTACTGAAGGACCGGTCGTGACAGTTTCCTAGCCATAGACATGAGTTGTCATTTGATCAACGAGATCACATCATTAGGAGAATGATGTGATGGACAAGACCCATCCGTTAGGTTAGCACTATGATCGTTTAGTTTTACTGTTATTGCTTTCTTCATGACTTGTACATGTTCCTATGACTATGAGATTATGCAACTCCCGAATACCGGAGGAACACCTTGTGTGCTATCAAACGTCACAACGTAATTGGGTGATTATAAAGATGCTCTACAGGTGTCTCCGAAAGTGTTCGTGGTGTTGGCATAGATCAAGAATAGGATTTGTCACTCCGAGTGTCGGAGAGGTATCTCTGGGCCCTCTCGGTAGTGCACATCATAATAAGCCTTGAAAGCAAATGATTAATGAGTTAGTCACGAGATGATGTATTACGGAACTAGTAAAGCGACTCGCCGGTAACGAGATTGAACTAGGTATTGAGATACCGATGATCGAATCTCGGGCAAGTAACATACCGATGACAAAGGGAACAACATATGTTGTTATGCGGTTTGACCAATAAAGATCTTCGTAGAATATGTAGGAGCCAATATGAGCATCCAGGTTCCTCTATTGGTTATTGACCGGAGATGAGTCTCGATCATGTCTACATATTTCTCGAACCCGTAGGGTCCGTGATACGTCCATTTTGCATCATGCTTATATGTTGATATTTATTGCATTATGGGCTCATATTACGCGTTATGTCACAATACTTATGCCTTTTCTCTCTTATTTTACAAGGTTCACATGAAGAGGGAGAATGCCGGTAGCTGGAATGTTGGGCTAGAAAAGGAGAACACTCTGGAAACCTATTCTGCGCAACTCCAAAAGCCCCGAAACTCCACAGAACTCCATTTCAGAAAATATGAAAAATATCTGGCGAAAGAAGTTCACGAGGGGGGCCACCTGCTGTCCACGAGGGTGGGGAGCGCCCCCCCCCTCTCTGGGCATGCCCCCCTGTCTCGTGGGCCCACCAACGGTCCCCCGATGCCCATCTTCTCCTATATGAGGTGTTTTGACCTGGAAAAAAATCATAAGGAGGCTTTCGGGACCACACGCCGCCGTCTCGAGGTGGAAACCAATCTAGGGCTCCGGTAGAGCTTTTCTGCCGGGGATACTTCCCTCCGGGAGGGGGAAATCATCACCACCGTCATCACCAACAACTCTCCCATCTTTGGGAGAGCTATCTTCATCAACATCTTCACCAGCACCATCTCCTCTCAAACCCTAGTTCATCTCTTGTATCCAATCTTTGTACTGAAACCTCATATTGGTACCTGTGGGTTGCTAGTAGTGTTGATTACTCCTTGTAGTTGATGCTAGTTGGTTTATTTGGTGGAAGATCATATGTTCAGATCCATTATGCATATTAGTACCCCTCTGATCATGAACTATATTATGTCTTGTGAGTAGTTACTTTTGTTCCTGAGGACATGGGAGAAGTCTTGCTATTAGTAGTCATGTGAATTTGGTCTTCGTTCAATATTTTGATGAGATGTATGTTGTCTCTCCTCTAGTGGTGTCATGTGAACGTCGACTACATGACACTTCACCATTATTTGGGCCTAGAGGAAGGCATTGGGAAGTAATAAGTAGATGATGGGTTGCTAGAGTGACAGAAGCTTAAACCCTAGTTTATGCGTTGCTTCGTAAGGGGCTGATTTGGATCCATATGTTTCATGCTATGGTTAGGTTTACCTTAATACTTCTTTTGTAGTTGCGGATGCTTGCATTAGAGGTTAATCATAAGTGGGAGGCTTGTCCAAGTAAGGACAACACCCAAGCACCGGTCCACCCACATATCAAATTATCAAAGTACCGAACGCGAATCAGATGATCGTGATGAAAACTAGCTTGACGATAATTCACATGTGTCCTCGGGAGCGCTTTCCTTTAGATAAGAGTTTGTCCAGGCTTGTCCTTTGATACAAAAAGGATTGGGCCACCTTGCTGCACCTTATTTACTTTTGCCTTTTATCACTTGCTACCAATTATCTTATCACAAAACTATCTGTTACCTATAATTTCAGTGCTTGCAGAAAATACCTTACTGAAAACTACCTATCATTTCCTTCTGCTCCTCGTTGGGTTCGACACTCTTACTTATCGAAAGGACTATGATAGATCCCCTACACTTGTGGGTCAGCAAGACTCTTTTATGGCGCCGTTGCCGGGGAGTGAAGCGCCTTTGGTAAGTGGAATTTGGTAAGGAAAAATTTATATAGTGTGCTGAAATTTATTGTCACTTGTTCGGGATATCTTCACCCCGACCAGAAGAGCAAAGAGTTGCTCCTCAACCTACTGCACCTACTGAAAATGTTTGCTTTGAAATTCCTTCGGGTATGATAGAGAAACTGCTTGAAAATCCTTTTACAGGAGACGGAACACTGCATCCCGATTTACACCTAATCTATGTGGATGAAGTTTGTGGATTATTTAAGCTTGCAGGTATGCCCTAGGATGTTATCAAGAAGAAGGTCTTCCCTTTATCTTTGAAGGGAGATGCATTGACATGGTTTAGGCTATGTGATGATATTGGATCATGGAACTATAATCGTCCGAAGTTGGAATTTCATCCGAAGTTCTACCCTATGCACCAGGTTCATCGTGATCGTAATTATTTTCATAATTTCTGGCCTCGCGAAGGAGAAAGCATCGCTCAAGCTTGGGGGAGGCTTAAGTCAATGTTATATTCATGCCCCAATCATGATCTCTCAATAGAAATGATCATTCAAAAATTTTATGCTTGACTTTCTCTCAATAATCGCTCCATGCTCGATACTTCTTGTTCTGGTTCTTTTATGAAGAAGACTGTTGAATTCAAATGGGATTTATTGGAAAGAATTAAACGCAACTCTGATGTCGGTGTACTAAGATAGGGGTACCTTAGTACCCCAACTTGTGCACGGGCAGTAGCAGCTTCCCGCGGCAGGGTCTACCACGTGCTTGCCGGAAACCCCTCTGGTCCCTATTAAGCCATTCAAAAACAAAGTATATAAGACAGAAGATCAAGACCCCGGCAAGTGGAGCTTGCCGGGAAGGCCGTCCCAGGCTCAAGATTATCTCATTAACTCAAGACCCTGGCAAGAGGAGCTTGCCAGGAAGACCAGAAGATTGCCTCTTAGAAGACACGCCTTGGCGCACCCTGCGCCCCGGCAAGACCCGGGGAGCGACAAGCTTCTCGGCCCGACAAGGTCAAGACCCCGGCAAGGTGCTTGCCGGGAGAAGCCTGCGCTGTGTGCCCGCGCTCCAGCTCATCGGCCCACGCGTCGCCCTGGGGCCCGTCCAGGGACGCGTGGCGGATGGCTGTGCAGCCTGGGGGACACGGTGGCACTCCACGGTGACGAGGCTATCGCCGTGGCGGACGGAGACGCAAGGGCGGGTGCTTTTGGGGTCGACGGCGACGGGCATTAAATGCTCTTGTCCCCCACTGTCAAAGTAGGTGATGACCACTGTTCATCACCTGTTCATCCACTATTCCCGCACTGTTACAACTACCACCAAAGTTACATTTTTGCCCTTCTTCTACGTTGACACCTGTCGGTGACCCCTTGAGCTATAAAAGGAGGCCCATGCACAACGTAGAAAGGGTTCGGAACCTAGATAGCTCTCTTGCTCGGTGTAGCTAGTTCTTCAAGCTCCCGAGCTCACAAACTCAATACAATCCAAGCAGGAGTAGGGTTTTACGCGTCCATCGCGGCCCGAACCTGGGTAAACTGCCCGTGTGTGTTCTACGATCTGCTCTTTGTGCTCCCTCCGCTCCCTTACCGCAACGAACAAGGGGCTCCGGTCCCATAGGTGCTCGTGGTGGACAGTTTCCCCCGACATCTTTGGCGCGCCAGGTAGGGGGCGTCGAGGTTGTGCGAACCTGATCCGGCGCTCACGCGGGCGCATTCTTCATCAACTTCTCCAGCTTCATCAACAACTTCACCGGCAACAGCATGGCCCCGAAGAAGAAGGCTTCGGAGGTCGCAGGACCGTCTGCGTCTGTTCCACCGCCACCAGAACCAGCGGTGGGCGGAGGAGACGCCGTCGGAAGGGTGGTCGCCGGCGAGGAAACTCACGGCGCCACCAAATCCAAGGACAAGACGGACGACCGAGCCTCGGTGTCCGTAGACGCGCCACGCCCATCTCAGCAAACGACAACCCAGCAGCGCCGTGGTACAGGAGGTACCATCCGCTTGCTGGGGCAAGGGCAAATCGGAGGTTCGCGGGACGCTCCAGGCCACCGAGCTGGCACGAGCAAGGTGCGGTCGCCGGGGCGGGAAACTGCTCCTTCTAACCCTGTTAGGAGTCCGAGCATTTCCCGCTCCTCGCACCGCTCGCCCCCGCTCCCCTCCTCTCCAGCAGAAGCGCTCGCAAGGGCGCAACTGCTCCTCGACTTCCCTCCAGCGGCAGACAAGGCCAAAGACTGGAGGGCGACAATCCAGAGCCTCATCGCCTTCGCCAACAACGACACGCCGCAGCAGCCGGCGACATCGCGGCCACGGCAAGTCGAGAAGACGAAGGCCGATGGCGACAAGACCGCCGGGGGTGCAACCACCGTGCACTCCCCGCCGCGGAAGCAGAAGACGCCTCCCCGCCGGATCAACGTCGACGACGACTCCACGGCGTCGTCGGATCCGCGGGCTCGTCGGGACCAGCGCCAGGTCCTCGACGACCGGCGACAAGAAGACGCTCGAACGACAATCGAGCGCCGCCGAGAAGCCCGGCGACAATCAGATCAGCGAGCTGGGACCGCTGTCGACACGCACGCGCCCGGTGAACCAGGCGACTTGCCGTACGCGGCAGGTTGCCCTGCGTTCACCCGCGAGCTGCGGCGTGTCCAGTGGCCCAGTATGAAGAATTTCAAGCCCGACGTACCGGAGAAGTACGACGGCAAGACGCACCCCTCGGAGTTTCTCAGCATCTACACTATCGCAGTACAGGCTGCCGGGGGGCGCGACGAGAAGATACTCGCCAACTACTTCCCGCTAGTGCTTAAGCCGAACGTTCGTTCTTGGCTTATGCACTTGCCGGAAGGCTCCATTTCTTCATGGGCAGATCTTTGCCACCAGTTTGTTGGCGCCTTCACGGGCGGCCACAAACCCCACGGCCAGGAGAGCGATCTCCACATCTTGGCCCAGAAGGAAGAAGAGCCCCTGCGCAAGTACATCCAACGATTCAGCCGCGTGCAGCACAACATCCCCGACGTCCACCCTGCTGCGGTTATCAGCGCGTTCCACCAGAACGTGCGTAACCGCCGCATGCGTGAGGAGATGGCCATGACCAAGATACGGGATGTCAGCGAGCTTTACGCTCTGGCTGACAAGTGCGCGCGCGCCGAAGAGGGGAGGAGACTCCCCGGGGAGGATGCTGGCGCAGGAAGAAGCGACAGCGAGGATGCCGCCCCGGCAAAGAAGAGCCGGCGGCGGAACAATAGAAAGAAGAAGAGCAAGGAAGTGCTGGTCGTCGAGAAGTCCGGCAAGGCGGCTCCCGCCAAGCAAGCACAGGCTGGCGGCTCCGGCAAGGAGCCTGCCCCTATAGCGGCAGCCGACAAGCAGGACGGCTCCGACAAGCAATACTGCAAGATCCACCGCACCAAGGGCCACGACCTCTCCAATTGCAAACGCGTCGAGTACCTCGTCGAGCAGCAGAAAGCTGAGTACGAGCGTCGCGACAAGGAGAAGGCCCAAGGTGGCGGGGGAGAGCCAAGCAAGAAGCGGCCATTCAATGGCCGGGGAGGACGCCGCAGCAAGGCCAAGCAGCGGCAAGGTGATCGACCTCCCCGGGGCCGCGACAAGGACGAAGAAGACGACGACGATGACATGGAGGAAGATGATAACAGCGAGCAGGAGTTCCAGAAGGCCACGGAAGTCCTGTGTGTCGACGGAGGCGCCTCTCTGCACACTTCCCACCGCCAACTCAAGCAGTGGGTGCGGGAAGTCAACGCAGCTGAGCCGCCCGTTGAGTCGCGCAGGCTGCTGAAGTGGTCCAGCACGCCCATCGTTTTTGATCTTGAGGATCACCCTGACCGCACCACTGCGGTCGGGTGCTTGCCGATGTTGGTCTCACCAACTATCCGCAACCTCAAGGTCACCAAAATGTTGGTTGACGGCGGGGCCGGCCTAAACTTGATCTCCTCGGCTGTGATCAGGAAACTCCAAATCCCAGATGGCGAGCTCGAAGAGACCGGTTCGTTCCAAGGAATAAACCCGGGAAGGAGCAAGCCCAAGGGGAAGATCACTCTGCCAGTGACCTTTGGCGGGGAGCTTAACTTCAGGACGGAGAGGATAACCTTCGATGTTGCCGATATCCCATTGCCATACAATGGGATACTTGGACGTCCTGCCCTCGCCAAGTTCATGGCAGCTTCCCACTACGCCTACAATGTTCTCAAGATGCCGGGGCCGATAAGCGTCATCTCTGTCCATGGCGACAAGAAGGACGCGCTTATCTGCGCCGACAAGATTTACCGGGATGCAGCAGCCGCGGCGGAGAGCAGCACACTTGCCGCTGAAGCTCCCGGGGGGAAGAAGACCAAGACCAAGTCCGGCAAGTGCTCTGGGACCCACTCCGGCAACCGCACCTCTTCGGAGTGCTGCGCTGCCGTCGAGGACGTTCCATCGAGCTCCACCGGCAAGTGCAAGAAGGGGATGGCCGCTCCACCGGCAACCAAGAAGGTGTCCGCCAAGGAAGACGGCACTGGTGGTACCTTCACCATCAGTGCTACGCTCGACAGCAAATAGGAAAGCGCGCTCGTTGCCTTCCTGCGGGCGAATGTCGATGTGTTTGCATGGCAACCATCTGACATCCCCGGTGTTCCCAGGAAGGTAATTGAGCACAAGCTTGCTGTTTGTCCTCATGCGCGGCCCGTCAAGCAGAAGGTCAGGAAGCAAGCCGTGGAGCGCCAAGAATTCATTGCCGAAGAGATCAAGAAGCTAGAAGCAGCGGGCCTAGTTAGAGGCGTGATCCATCCGACGTGGTTAGCAAATCCAGTTGTCGTGCGTAAGGCCAACGGGAAGTGGAGACTGTGTATAGACTTCACCGATGTGAATAAAGCATGTCCCAAGGATCCATTTCCCTTGCCGCGTATTGACCAGATTGTTGACTCCACTGCTGGATGTGAGCTGCTTTCCTTCCTTGATGCATATTCAGGCTACCACCAGATTTTTATGGCCAAGGAAGATGAAGAGAAGACTGCATTTATCACTCCATGCGGCACATATTGCTTCATACGCATGCCCTTTGGATTGAAGAATGCAGGATCAACATTTGCAAGGGTGGTATACACTGCTTTTGAGCCACAGATCCACAGAAATGTAGAGGCTTACATGGATGACATAGTGGTCAAGAGCAAGAGCAAAGATACACTGATCCAGGATTTGGAAGAGACATTTGAGAATCTGCGCAAGATCCAGCTTAAGCTGAACCCCGAGAAGTGCGTCTTTGGAGTCCCCTCCGGCAAGCTTCTCGGGTTCTTTGTGTCCCAGAGGGGGATTGAAGCCAACCCCGACAAGATTAAAGCCATCGAGCAGATCGAAGCCCCGAAGCGCGTCAAGGACGTAAGGAGACTTGCAGGTTGTGTGGCTGCCCTCAGTAGGTTCATTTCAAAGTCTGCAGAACGCGCCCTTCCTTTCTTCAAAATCTTGAAGAAGGCAGGTCCTATGAAATGGACTCCGGAAGCGGAGGCAGCGCTGCAAGACTTGAAAGGATACCTATCCTCCACTCCAATACTTGTCGCACCTAGGACACAAGAGAAGTTGCTGCTATATCTAGCAGCAACCAATCAAGTGGTTAGTGCTGCGTTAGTAGCGGAGAGGGAGGCCGACGAGGAGCCCACACCACCGGCAAGCGAATCCAGCGACAAGCAGGGGGCTGCTCCGACAAGCTCTGGCCCCGACAAGGACAACTCGGCGCAGAAACAAGGAGAAGTGCGAAGAAGGATGGTGCAGCGCCCGGTGTATTTTGTGAGTTCCCTATTGCAGGGAGCTAGATCAAGATACTCCGGGGTGCAAAAGTTGCTTTTCGGCCTCCTCATGGCCTCGAGAAAGCTGCGCCATTACTTCCAAGCACATGAGATAACAGTGGTCACTCGCTTTCCGTTGAAGAGGATATTGCACAATCCAGAAGCAACAGGCAGGATCGTCGAGTGGGCACTGGAGCTGTCAAGCTTTGGTCTCAAGTTTGAGAGTACTTCAACTATACAGAGCAGAGCTTTGGCAGAATTCATAGCTGAATGGACCCCAACCCCCGATGAAGAAGTTCCAGAGACAAGTGTTCCCGTACAAGAAGCGACAAGTGAATGGGTAATGTACTTTGATGGTGCCTTCTCGCTGCAAGGCGCCGGTGCCGGTGTGGTACTCATAGCGCCCACTGGAGAGCACCTCAAGTATGTTATCCAGATGCACTTTCCCAGGGAGCAAGCGACAAACAATACTGCTGAGTATGAAGGCTTGCTCGCCGGCCTCAGGATTGCGGCTGAACTTGGGATCAAGAAGCTGATTGTGCGGGGAGATTCTCAGTTGGTGGTCCGACAAGTCAACAAGAGTTATCAGAGCCCTTTGATGGAAGCTTATGTAGATGAAGTGAGAAAGCTTGAAGAACACTTTGAAGGTCTGCAAATGGAGCATGTCCCGAGAGCTCAAAATGACATTGCAGATGGCCTTTCAAAGTGTGCTGCGATGAAGTTACCTGTGGAACCAAGGACCTTCTTGCTCAAGCTAACTCAGCCATCCGTTACACCATCAGTTGGGCAAAGCAAGAAAAGGAAGTTGGTCTCCGGCGACTACTTGCCGGCGGATCTCCCCGAGGCCGCCGCCAAGGTCCCCAAGATCAAC
Source organism: Secale cereale (assembly GCA_902687465.1). Lineage (NCBI taxonomy): Eukaryota > Viridiplantae > Streptophyta > Magnoliopsida > Poales > Poaceae > Secale > Secale cereale. The sequence continues at coordinate 654,199,015 of LR738709.1, forward strand.
GGTCAGAACGCTGAGGAACAGTTTGCTCCTGCAGATCCAAGGGTCTGTACAGTGGAAGCAAGCGTTCCCGACAAGCCTCGCCCCGGCGAGCTTGCCGGGGGACCATCAGCTCCGGCAGAACCAGAGGTTCTTGCCGTGGAAGCTGAGGTTCCCGCAGCGGCCCTCATGCCTTTAGTCCTTGCCGTTGAGCCTCGGGCTCCGGCATGGGCACAGCAGATTGTCCGTTTTCTGCAAACTGGAGAACTTCCCGACGACCCAGAAGAGATAGAAAAGATAACCAGGCAGTCAAGTATGTACCAGTTCGTGGACAACGAACTGTACAGAAGAAGACTCAATGGTGTCAGGTTGAAGTGCATTTCCAGAGAAGATGGACAGAAGCTGTTGGCAGAGATACACGGAGGCATATGTGGCCACCACATTGGCGCAAGGGCACTTGCCGGGAAGGCGTTCCGGCAAGGGTTCTTTTGGCAAGAAGCCCTCCAAGATGCAACTGCACAAGTAACCAAGTGTGAAGCGTGCCAGTTCCATGCCAAGCAAATTCATCAGCCAGCTCAAGCTCTCCAGACTATCCCTTTGTCCTGGCCCTTCTCGGTCTGGGGGCTCGACATCCTCGGCCCCTTCCCCCTTGCTGTCGGGGGCTTTGAGTACTTGTACGTTGCAATCGACAAGTTCACAAAGTGGCCAGAAGTGGAACCAGTGAGAAAGGTGACAGCACAGTCAGCAGTCAGGTTCTTCAGGTCGATTGTCTGCCGTTTTGGGATCCCTAACAGGATCATCACCGACAACGGTACACAATTCACTAGTCGCACCTTCATGCAGTACGTCCAAGACCTTGGCGCCAAGGTCTGTTTCGCTTCCGTTGCTCACCCGAGGAGCAATGGTCAAGCGGAGAGGGCCAATGCTGAAGTGCTGCGCGGACTCAAGACAAGAACCTTCGACAGGCTGCGCAAGTGCGGAAGAAACTGGATAGAGGAGTTGCCGGCGGCTCTTTGGTCAATCAGGACGACACCAAGTCGAGCCACCGGACAGACACCCTTTGCTCTAGTCTATGGAGCAGAGGCAGTTCTCCCCACGGAACTCGTATACGGATCTCCTCGAGTGCTCGCTTATGATGAGCTCGAGCAAGAGCAACTGCGACAAGATGATGCATTGCTCCTCGAGGAGGAACGTCTCCAGGCTGCTGTACGAGCTGCTCGATACCAGCAAGCCTTGCGTCGCTACCATAGCCGCAAGGTTAAGGCCAGGAGTCTCGAGGAAGGCGACCTTGTTCTTCGGCGTGTTCAGTCCGCCAAGAATTCCAACAAGTTGACGCCGAAGTGGGAAGGCCCTTATCGGGTGAGACAAGTCACAAGGCCCGGCGCTGTCCGCCTTGAGACCGAAGAAGGCTTACCGGTGAGCAACTCCTAGAACATAGAGCATCTTCGCAAGTTTCACCCATAAGGCGCGGTTGCCGTGATCCGCTCCGGCAACCACCTTTTGTACAAGTCTTGCCGCTGTTGCATGTAATCCTTTGTACAAAGCCGGGCGCAGATCCCGTGCATCAGTAAAGCTTTTTGTGTTTTGCACTATTTGCCTCTTCCATGCTTTTCCTCGTTATTTGCATGCATTATTTGGCATTCTTGCGCAACACACACACACCCGGTAAGAATTAGCACGCCGAAAGGCCCTATACTTGTTTTCCCTCTTCTTTTTCTTTCCCTCTTAAGCAGAAGGAATGTTCCTCGCGCACAAGTTTGCCGGGGGGGAAGGAGATGGAGGATGAACCAAGTGCTGTTCAAGAAAGAGAAGCTTGCCGGAGAATGAACAGATTATGAAAGCTAAGTTACCAGAATTTGAGCAGTTCAAATTTGTAAATTTTAGTTATCTTCCTTGAACGACCACGCTTTGTATGGAAAACCTGTGCGCGGAGGAACCTACCCGTGGCTAGCCGCACCCTTATCTTGTTTTCGAGTACGCTCAACGACTTAAGTGAGCTGCGACAAGTGTCGCGCCCTTGCTTCGTTTTCGAGTTCGCTCAGCAAGCTAAGTGCGTTGCGACTAGTTGCGGCAAGGTTACTTGCCGGTAAGACCTTTGCCAGCAGGCTGCTCAGAGTCCAGCACTCAGCGCTCGCGGCAAGGGCCCCTTGCCGGCAAGTCCCCTAGAAGCGTAGGGTTAAAAGCATACAAAGTAAAGGACCAAAGCAAGGGAGATAACACTGCATCGATTGATCAAAATAAGATAATATATTACAAGAGATAACTTGTCGCAATGACTAATAGGTTCATGTTCATGACACGCTTTGCAGCAGCAAAAGAAATAAAAAGAGGGAGGTCTAATCTACGCGGTCGCCCTCGCGCCTGGAGATCTTGTTCACCTTGGCGATGATGTGGGCGACCTGCGCCTTCAGTGCCTCCTGATCTGCATCGGCCGGCAGGCTGCGGAGGACGTTGACAAGATTTATACCAGGGTTGCGGTAGACAATCTTGGTCAAGACGCGCTCCAAGGTTCCCGCGCAGAGCTGGCGCGACTCCTCAGCCAGCTGCGCGGGAAGCTTCTCCTGCAGCCATGCAAGCGCCGGCGCGATCCCCCTGAAGAAGAGACTGAGCTTGGCGCTGTGGGGGAGATTTGGATCTGGAGAATATATGAGGTGCTCTATCCTCATCGCCATCAGCTCCTTGTCGATGTTGGAAGCAGAAGCCACCAGATCTTCAGTCCATATTTCGACGGTCCGGCGGAAGTTGTTGGCTGAGGTGGCGGCGCTCTCCACCAGGCCTCGTTCCTTGCGGACCTCCTCCTTCAGCTTGGTCTCGCGGTCCCGGGCGGCGTCCAGTGAGCTAGTCAGCGTAGAGACCTTCAACTCCAGATCAGCAATTGAGTCCTTGGCGGCCTTGAGCTCGTCGCCCTGCTTGGAGAGGCGTACCTGGAGTTCTGAATTGGTATGGGCGTCTTTCTCGCGCTCTATGTTGAGCGCGGTGACCCTCTCCGTGCTCGCCTTCAGGAACTCCTCCAGCTGCGCCACCTTGGCTTCAAGGTCCTTCTTGGCGGTCTCCGAGGTGGCTGCGGCGGCTTTTGCCTCCTTCAACTCTCCGCCAAGGGCCTGCTCCCGGGCGGTAAGGTCGTCCTCGTGAGCGTCGAGGTCGACCTTCCACTGGGTGAGCTCTCCTTCTCGCCGGGACAGCTCTTCGCCGACCAGACGCTGCTGCTCCTCGGCCTCAGCTTTCTCCAGGAGGAACTCCTGCTGCTCTCCGGCAAGCCTCTCGCGCTCCTCCGCCAAGTCGCGGAGGGCCGCCTGGTTGGCGGCGCGGAGTTCAGCAGTGCGCTTCTCCAACTCTGCTGCAGCCTTGGCGGTGAGGACTTCCCGAGATTCCAGTTTCGCCTGCCTGGCCCGGTAAAGGGCCAAGAGCCGGTGAAGCAGTTTCTCCTCCTCGGGCTCGTCGCTCCCGCCAGGCGTCTCCACGATCTTCAACCCCGCGGAGGCGAGGACCTCTCCATCAAAGGCCTCTCCCTCCTCGGGGGCTCGCGACGAAGACCCCCACGGCACTTGTATGAAGACGCCGTTGGGGGCCTCAAGGTAGAAGCCCGACTGCTCCTTGTCGGCGGAGGGGTCGGCGGCCGGCGCAGCGCTCGACGCTCCTGCCGCCTCCGGGCCGGCAGTGTGGCCGCCGTCCCCCTCCCCGGCCGCTGCGTCCGCAGTCGGGGCAGTCTCCTCAGCAGCAGGCTCGTCGGCCCCTGCCATGTCTTCGACGACAGTGGCATTGCCGGCGTCGCCTTGCACGCCCTCCTCCTCGACGACGATCTCCGTCTCCATCTGCTCCGGGGGAGGAGGATCTAACAGAAGAAGAAGAAAAGAAAAAGATCAAGCAAATATCCAAAAAAGACAAGTCCAAGAAGATAAAGCTACAAGACTTACCTTCGCGGACTTCGTCGACAACTGGCTCCCTCGCCGGGGAGTCCACCCTTGGCGGGGTAGCCACCCTCGTCGGGCTGCTCGTCCTTGGCGGGGTACTCGCCCTTGGCGGAGTACCCGTCCTTGGCGGAGCGCCCTCCCTCGCCGGGGAGCCCATCCTTGGCGGGGAGGGTGGAACCTGTGGCTCGCCGGAGGCGGTCTCCGGGCGCTCCTGTGGCTGCGGCTCCACCTCTGCACAAGACAAGCAAGACAAACAGAGCAACAAGATGATTAGTACAAGTAAAAACCTCAAGCGCGCCCGACAAGTAAGAAGCTCAAGACCAAACTTACGCTGGGGGCTGCACTGGGGGCTGCTCCTCGGAGCAGCGGTTGGGTCCGGCAAGTTCGTCGCCGGCCCGTCCCCTGTCGCCGCGACGGGCGAGTCATCCTCGACCACTACCACGGGAACCTTGGCCTTCTTCGCCACCCGCTGGGCCAGGGTCCTGAAATCAAAGCAAGAAGCAAGATCAGAATCATCGAAGAAGGAATCAAGACTGGATCAAAGAAGTCACAAAATACAAGCACTTACTCCTCTTCCTCGTCGTCGTCGCTCAGGGCGGAGAAGTCGAACTCCACCTGAGGCGCTTCCGCGCGAGGAGCAGGAGGAGAAGGCTCCCTCGGGCGTTTGGCGGTCCTCGGGGCTGGGGGCTGCGAAGCCCCAGCCTCTGTTGACGCCGAGGCCCGGGGAGCAGGCGGAGCAGCCGCTCCGCTCTGGGAGGATCCTCCTCCGCTTGGCGCTGGTGCGCGGGGCGCCTCCGTCGCGGTTTGGCTCGCTCTGGTGGCGCGCGCCGCCTGGCGAGCGGGCTGCTGTCGGGGCACCTGCGTCCTCGTCGCCGTAGCCGCCTTGCGGAGGCACTTCGGCGGTGTTCGCTTGGGACTTGCCCGGGGCGGGGAGCTCTCCGAGGACGAGGAGACGTCGTCGTCGAGCCCCAGAGATCCACCAGCATCCTCGTCGGCTCCGGCGTCCTCCTCCTCCTCCTCGACGGGCTCGCTAGGCCCGGCACCTTGCCCTGCGGCCCCACTCCCTCCAGTGGCTCCGCTCCCTCTGGCGCCTCCGCTCCCTCCGGCACCTCTGCTCCCTCCGACAACCTCGCCCCTTGCCGCGGCCTCGCTCACAACCCCGGGGATCCCAGCATGCCTCAGAGAGGGGACCCCGGCGAGCTCGTCGGGCGGGAGCTTGAGCAGTCTGCGGATCTCTGCCTCCTCTGCTTGGCACGATGCGTCCTCAGCCTCTGCCTCCTCAACAGTGAATCCGAAGTCTCCTGCTGCTGCGGCTGCGGCGGCCTCTTCCATCCGGGAAGCAATATAGGCTAAATCCCGCTCCGTGGTGTCCCGAGTGAGACCCTTAATCTCCTCAGAGTTCTTCGGCACCTCCACCAAGTTATCAAAGAAGCTCATAATGGCATCCGGCGTCGGCACTATCCAGGTGGGGTCGACGCCGTGAGAGTCACACGCAGGCATCATTGCCCGCAATGCGTCCCGGGCGGTGCTGTTGCATAGCGGTACTACTCCCCGGGGAGGTCTAAACCACTCCGGGTGGGCCGGGTCATGCTTGAAAAGCTCCCGGAGCATCCCCTTCAGCTCCAGCGCCGTGAAGTTGAAATTCAGCCCCGGGCGCAACCTCATTATGTCCGCCGCATTGCCAAACTCCCATGCTGGCCTTTTCCTTTCCTGTAAAGGAGCGATGCGGCGGCGGAGGAAATCTGCTCCTACCTCTCCGATGGTCAACTTGGCTACCCGGAGACGAAGTATCCTAACAAGGGCAGCGTTGAGCTTGACGTCGTCCGGGGCCAACTCGCTCCAGTCCCTGCCGCGCACTATGGGTGTTGTGCGCGGCGCAGTGAAAGGCTCCGGCTTGTCCTCCACTACCCAGCACCAATCCGCGCGCCACTCTTCCCACTTGCCGCGGAGTTCCCCTTTCAGATAAGATTCCTTCTTGTTCAAGCGGAAGATCCAAGAGATGCCGCCGGAGAGGGGAGCGCCAGCCTCTGCTCTGGGCATGAAGAAATGCCTAAAGAGCGCTACGTTTGGATAGATCCCTATGTAGTTTTCGCACAGATGTGCGAAAACCGCCATCGTAAGGATGGCGTTGGGGGTGAAGTCTAAGAGATGGAGGTTGTACGTGTTCATGATGTCACAGAAAAACTCCGAGAACGGAGGGCACAGGCCGCAGTGGAAGAAGACAGCAAAGAAGAAATACCCGCTGGGGTACAGATCTCTGGCGGCGGCCGGGTAGACTCTGGTCCGGGGATGCGCCTTGGTCTCCTTGGCCCAGAAGAGATAATACTTGTTCCAGAGCTCCCTTGCGCTGAGCCTCGGCACGAAGACGACGTTCCTCTTTCGCAGAAGAGCAAGCTTCGCCGCCTGCTCGGATTTCTCCCTCTTGGCCTTCTCCGCCTTCGCCTTCTCGGTCTCCGGGGCCATGGCGGAGGCGGCGGGGAAAGGGGCGAGAAGCTCGGCGGCGCCGTGGATGCAGAAGAAGGCGGAGGAGGTGTGGAGGCGGAGCGCAGAGGGGGATTTCTGGAGGAGGAAGAAGCAATGAAGACGAAGTAAGGTAACGGCCCCTGCTTCCTCTGCTTTTAAGGGGGATGTGGGGGACGCTCCGCATTTCCCATTAAAGAACGTGGCCACGATCTCTCCCACGGCGCCGCAATCGACGCGTGCCGTTAGGGAGGGACGCGGCGGATGCGGAAGGGGAATTACGGCTCGCCGTGGGCCGCGCGTGCCCGTGCACTGTTTTGGGCCTGGCCCAACAGCGCTCGGCACCGCGTGTGGCCCAGGCCCGGGGGCTCCTGTCGGTGTACTAAGATAGGGGTACCTTAGTACCCCAACTTGTGCACGGGCAGTAGCAGCTTCCCGCGGCAGGGTCTACCACGTGCTTGCCGGAAACCCCTCTGGTCCCTATTAAGCCATTCAAAAACAAAGTATATAAGACAGAAGATCAAGACCCCGGCAAGTGGAGCTTGCCGGGAAGGCCGTCCCAGGCTCAAAATTATCTCATTAACTCAAGACCCTGGCAAGAGGAGCTTGCCAGGAAGACCAGAAGATTGCCTCTTAGAAGACACGCCTTGGCGCACCCTGCGCCCCGGCAAGACCCGGGGAGCGACAAGCTTCCCGGCCCGACAAGGTCAAGACCCCGGCAAGGTGCTTGCCGGGAGAAGCCTGCGCTGTGTGCCCGCGCTCCAGCTCATCGGCCCACGCGTCGCCCTGGGGCCCGTCCAGGGACGCGTGGCGGATGGCTGTGCAGCCTGGGGGACACGGTGGCACTCCACGGTGACGAGGCTATCGCCGTGGCGGACGGATACGCAAGGGCGGGTGCTTTTGGGGTCGACGGCGACGGGCATTAAATGCTCTTGTCCCCCACTGTCAAAGTAGGTGATGACCACTGTTCATCACCTGTTCATCCACTGTTCCCGCACTGTTACAACTACCACCAAAGTTACATTTTTGCCCTTCTTCTACGTTGACACCTGTCGGTGACCCCTTGAGCTATAAAAGGAGGCCCATGCACAACGTAGAAAGGGTTCGGAACCTAGATAGCTCTCTTGCTCGGTGTAGCTAGTTCTTCAAGCTCCCGAGCTCACAAACTCAATACAATCCAAGCAGGAGTAGGGTTTTACGCATCCATCGCGGCCCGAACCTGGGTAAACTGCCCGCGTGTGTTCTACGATCTGCTCTTTGTGCTCCCTCCGCTCCCTTACCGCAACGAACAAGGGGCTCCGGTCCCATAGGTGCTCGTGGTGGACAGTTTCCCCCGACATCTGAGGATTGGGATCTCGACAAAGGTAAGGAGTCAGGTATGACCCGTATGTTTGATTGTGTTAAAAGCCTTTATGGATACCGATGTTTTCTGTGAGTTTAGCACTAAATATGGACTTGACTCTGAGATAGTAGCTTCTTTCTGTGAATCATTTGCTACTCATGTTGATCTCCCCAAGGATAAGTGGTTTAAATACCATCCCCCTATTGAAAAGTAGTTGAACCTATTAAAGTTGAAGAAAAGACTATTACTTATAATGTTGATCCTATTATTCCTACTGCTTATATTGAGAATCCACCTTTCCCTGTTAGGATAAAGGATCATGCTCAAGCTTCAACTCTAGTTCGTAAGAGTAATACTAGAACACCTACACCCTCTGAGCAAATTAAAGTTGAACCTAGTGTTGCTATGGTTAAATATCTCTTGGTAGAAGATTTAGATGGACATGTTATTTACCTCCAAGAGGAGTCTGCTAGGATAGCCAAACCCAATGCTAGGAATAAACGTAGACCTATTGTAGGCTTGCCTGTTATATCTGTTAAGATAGGAGATCATTGCTATCATGGTTTATGTGACGTGGGTGCTAGTGCGAGTATTATCCCTCATACCTTATATCAAGAAATTATGCATGACATTGCACCTGTTGAGCTAGAAGGGATTGATGTTACTGTTAAGCTGGCTAATAGAGACACTATTTCACCAGTTGGGATTGTTAGAGATGTTGAAGTCTTGTGTGGGAAGGTTAAATACCCTGCTGATTTTCTTGTTCTTAGTTCCACACAAGATGAATTTTGTCCCATTATATTTGGTAGATCCTTCTTGAACACTGTTAATGCTAAGATAGATTGTGTGAAAGATACCGTTACTGTTGGGTTAGGGGATATGTCTCGTGATTTTAACTTTGCTAAATTCCGTAGACAACCCCTTGATAAAGAACTACCTAATAAGGATGAAATTATTGGTCTTGCGTCTATTGTTATGCCTCCTAATGATCCTTTAGAACAATACTTGCTAGACCATGAAAATGATATGCATATGAATGAGAGAAGGGAAATAGATGAGATGTTCTTTAATCAAGGACCCGTATTGAAAAACAACTTGCCTGTTGAAATCCTAGGGGATCCTCTTCCACCCAATGGTGATCCCGTGTTTGAACTTAAACATTTACCTGATAATCTTAAGTATGTTTATCTGGATGAAAATAAGATATATCCTATTATTATTAGTGCTAACCTTTCAAAGCAGGAAGAAGAAAAACTATTGAAAACTCTGAATAAGCACCGTGCCGCTATTGGATATACTCTGGATGATCTTAAGGGCATCAATCCCACTTTATGCCAACACAAGATAAAATTGGAAGAAAATGCTAAACCGGTTATTGATCATCAACGACGGTTAAATCCTAAGATGAAAGAAGTGGTAAGGAAGGAAATACTAAAGCTTCTAGAGGCAGGTATTATCTATCCAGTTGCTGATAGCCAGTGGGTAAGTCATGTCCATTGTGTTCCTAAGAAGGGAGGTATGACTGTCATTCCTAATGATAAAGATGAATTGATCCCGCAAAGAATAGTTACAGGTTATAGGATGGTAATTGATTTCTGTAAGTTAAATAAAGCCACTAAGAAAGATCATTACCCATTGCCTTTTATTGATCAAATGCTAGAAAGGTTATCCAAACATACCCATTTTTGCTTTCTAGATGGTTATTTTGGTTTCTCTCAAATACCTGTGTCAAAAGAGGATCAAGAAAAGACCACTTTTACTTGTCCTTTCGGTACCTTTGCTTATAGATGTATGCCTTTTAGTTTATGTAATGCACCTGCTACGTTACAAAGATGCATGATGGTTATATTCTCTGATTTTTGTGAAAAGATTGTTGAGGTTTTCATGGATGATTTCTCCGTTTACGGAACTTATTTTGATGATTGCTTAAGCAACCTTGATCGAGTCTTGCAGAGATGTGAAGACACTAATCTTGTCTTGAATTGGGAGAAGTGCCACTTTATGGTTAATGAAGGCATTGTCTTGGGACATAAAATTTTCGAAAGAGGTATTGAAGCTGACAAAGCTAAAGTTGATGCTATTGAAAAGATGCCATGCCCTAAGGACATCAAAGGTATACGAAGTTTCCTTGGTCATGCCGGGTTTTATAGGAGGTTCATTAAGGACTTCGCCAAAATCTCGAGGCCTCTAACTAATCTCTTACAAAAAGATATTCCTTTTGTCTTTGATGATGATTGTCTAGAATCATTTGAAATACTTAAGAAAGCATTTGAAATACTTAAGAAAGCATTCATCTCTGCACCTATTATCCAGCCTCCTGGCTGGAATTTACCCTTTGAGATTATGTGCGATGCTAGCGATTATGTTGTAGGCGCTGTCTTAGGGAAAAGAGTTGATAAGAAATTGAATGTTATCCAATACGCTAGTAAGACTCTAGATAGTGCCCAAAAAAATTATGCTACTACCGAGAAAGAATTTTTAGCAGTTGTATTTGCTTGTGATAAGTTTAGACCCTATATTGTTGATTCTAAAGTAACTATTCACACTGATCATGTTGCTATCAAATACCTTATGGAAAAGAAAGATGCTAAACCTAGACTTATTAGATGGGTCCTCTTGCTGCAAGAATTTGACTTGCATATTATTGATAGAAAGGGAGCTGAGAACCCCGTTGCAGATAACTTGTCTAGGTTAGAGAATATACTTGATGACCCACAACCTATTGATGATAGCTTTCCTGATGAACAATTAGCTGTCATAAATACTTCTCGTACTGCTCCATGGTATGCTAATTATGCTAATTATATTGTTGCTAAGTTTATACCTCCTAGCTTCACATACCAGCAAAAGAAAAAGTTCTTCTATGATTTGAGACATTACTTCCGGGATGACCCACATCTGTATAAAGAAGGAGTAGATGGTATTATTAGACGTTGTGTACCTGAGCATGAACAAGAACAAATCCTACGCAAGTGCCACTCTGAAGCTTATGGAGGACACCATGCGGGAGATAGAACTGCACACAAGGTGTTGCAATCCGGTTTTTATTGGCCTACTCTCTTCAAGGATGCCTGTAAGTTTGTCTTATCTTGTGATGAATGTAAAAGAATTGGTAATATCAGTAGACGTCAAGAAATGCCTATGAATTATTCACTTGTTATTGAACCATTTGATGTTTGGGGCTTTGATTATATGGGGGGCGTTTCCTGCCTCTAATTGGGTATACACATATTTTAGTTGATGTTGATTACGTTACTAAGTGGGTAGAAGCTATTCCAACTAGTAGTGCTGATCATAACACCTCTATTAAGATGCTTAAAGAAGTTATTTTTCCGAGGTTTGGAGTCCCTAGATACCTAATGACTGATTGTGGTTCACACTTTATTCATGGTGCTTTCCGTAAGATGCTTGCAAAATATGATGTGAATCATAGAATTGCATCCCCTTATCACCCACAAACTAGTGGTCAAGTAGAACTAAGTAATAGAGAGTTGAAATTAATTTTGCAAAAGACAGTTAATAGGTCTAGAAAGAATTGGTCCAAGAAACTTGATGATGCATTATGTGCCTATAGAACTGCATACAAAAATCCTATGGGTATGTCTCCATATAAGATGGTTTATGGAAAAGCTTGTCACTTACCTCTTGAGCTAGAACATAAGGCATATTGGGCTATTAAAGAGCTCAATTATGATTTCAAACTTGCCGGTGAAAAGAGGTTATTTGACATTAGCTACCTTGATGAATGGAGAACCCAGGCCTATGAGAATGCCAAGCTGTTTAAAGAAAAAGTTAAAAGATGGCATGACAAAAGGATACAAAAGCGTGAGTTTAACGTAGGTGATTATGTCTTGCTATACAACTCTCATTTAAGATTTTTTGCAGCAAAACTTCTCTCCAAGTGGGAAGGACCTTACGTTATCGAGGAGGTCTATCGTTCCGGTGCCATAAAAATCAACAACTTCGAAGGCACAAATCCGAAGGTGGTGAACGGTCAAAGAATCAAACACTATATCTCAGGTAATACTATTAATGTTGAAAGCAATGTTATTGAAACCGTAACCCCGGAGGAATACATAAGGTACACTTTCCAGAACGATTCAGCCTCCGAAAAGGAAGAGGTATGTGATACAGTAAGTAAAACGACTCCAAAACAGTTCTAAAGGCAATTTTTCTCCATTTTGTAATATTTAGAAAAATAGAAAAATAAGTAGGAGTCCAGAAGAGACACGAGCCGTCCACGAGGGTGGAGGGCGCAACCCCCTTCCCTGGGCGCGCCCCATGCCTCGTGGGCAGCTCGTGTGCCTCCCGGACTCTGATTTCTTGTATGTTACTCCTTTTTGACGGTAAAAATTCATTATATAAACTCCCGAAAGTTTTGACCTCAGTATCACGCAAAAATCCTCTGTTTTGTTTCGAGCTGTTTCTGTCGCACATAAAGGCAACATGTCATCCCAGGATTCGGAGGGAGAAAGCTATGTAGCTGATTCCCTTGCTGACCCTAAGGTCTATGGGGACTTGGAGCATTATGGTTGGACCACAGAAGAAGAATATCATGATTCAAAGAGGAAGGATTGTACTAGCTCAGATGAAGACGAAGTGCCACTACCTCAACCTGGAGACATGCACGTGGAGTTCAAAAAGTCAAGCCTCCCCGACAGAGTAAAGAAACCTAAGGTCGAGTTTATCCATTTTTACCTCTTGCAGGAAAACAAGCAAGCACTATGCAAGAAAATATTAAATATTGAGCAAGAGATCAATGATCTGAAGGAGCAAAATTCTGTCCTTAAGCGCAAGCTGAGGAAAAAGCCATCATCACCACCCCTGAAGAAGGAGACATAATCATATAGGTATGGTCACTCCCCTTGTGTCGGGGAAACGAATCCACGAGCACCTATGGGACCGGCAAACCGAGCCCCTTTCGGTTCGGTGGGGGGCGAAGATCGCACGAAGAGCGGATCGAGGCGAAGCACACGAGCAGTTTACCCAGGTTCGGGCCGCACGGATGCGTAAAACCCTACTCCTGCTTTGTGGTTTGTATTGAGTTCTTGCTCGGGAGCGCTGAGAACCTCCAACCCAGCGCCAAGCTCACCTTGTTCTTCAAAGGCGTGGCGACGGCCCTCCAGCGACTCCGGGAGAGGATTCCAAAGCAGCTGGCCGACGAGTCGCGCAAGATCTGCGCGGGAGCTCTTCAAAAGGTGTTGGTGAAGGTGGCCTTCCGCAACCCGGGCCTCAACCTCACCAACATCCTCAAGACCTTGCCGCCGAATGCTGATCTGGAAGCGCTCAAGACCCTTGTCGCACCCATTGTGGACAAGGTGAGCGGGATCAAGAGGATTGAGGGCGATCGCGTAGACTAGGCCGCCCATTTTCTCCTTTTCTTGTCGCTGCTGGTCATGTTATGAGAACAATCTGTTAGAGCCGCGACAAGCTACCTTGTAATATAACTCTATTTTGGGTAGTGACTGCAATGTTATTTCCTTTACTTGATTCCTTCCTTTGTATGTTTTTTTTGCCCTACGCTTTTAGGGAACTTGCCGGCGCAGGCACCTTAGCCGCGAGCGCTGAGTGCGGGACGTCAGCAGCCTGACGGCGGTGCCGCTACCAACAAGAAACCTTGTCGCAACTAGTCGCAGCACACTTAAGTTGTTGAGCGGACTCGAAACAAAGTAAGGGCGCAACTAGCTACGAGTTGGTTCCTCCGCGCACAGGTTTTCCATACAAAGCACGGTCGTTCAAGGAAGATAACTTAAAATTTTAAAAAATCTGATTGCTCAAACTTTGGCAACTTAGCTTTTCTGTTGTTTGCTTCCCGGTAAGGCGAAACTTTCTTGA
>LR738709.1:654212606-654251438 GCA_902687465.1 Secale cereale
CGAGGGAACCTTCCTTTCCTTGAGAAAAAGAAAGAAGAGAAAATAGAGATATGGAGCCTTACAGCTCGTTATTGCTTACCGGGGGTAGGCGCTGCACAAAGTGTTAGATAACACATGCAAAAAATAGAAAGCATGAAATTGACAAGATGTGCTGGCGCACATGAGCTTTACTTATGCACGGGGTCTGCGTCCGGCTTTGTACAAAGGTTTACATGCAACAGCGACAAGACTTGTACAAAAGGTGGTTGCCGGAACAGGTTCCGACAACCGCGCCTTACGGGTAAAACTTACGAAGATGCTCAATGTTCTAGGAGTTGCTCACCGGAATGCCATCTTCGGTCTCAAGGCGGACAGCGCCAGGCCTAGTGACTCGTTTCACCCGGTAAGGGCCTTCCCACTTCGGCGTCAACTTGTTGGAATTCTTGGCAGACTGAACGCGCCGAAGAACAAGGTTGCCTTCCTCGAGACTTCTGGCATTAACTTTGCGGCTATGGTAGCGGCGCAAAGCTTGCTGGTAGCGAGCAGCTCGTACAGCAGCCTGAAGACGGTCTTCCTCAAGGAGCAGCGCGTCATCTTGTCGCAGCTGCTCTTGCTCAAGCTCATCATAAGCGAACACTCGAGGTGACCCGTATACGAGTTCCGTGGGGAGAACTGCCTCCGCTCCATAGACTAGAGCGAAAGGTGTCTGGCCAGTGGCTCGATTTGGCGTCGTCCTGATCGACCAAAGAACCACCGGCAGCTCCTCAATCCAGTTTCTTCCGCACTTGCGCAGCCTGTCGAAAGTCCTAGTCTTGAGCCCGCGCAACACTTCAGCATTTGCCCTCTCCGCTTGACCGTTGCTTCTCGGGTGAGCAACAGAAGCGAAGCAGACCTTGGCGCCAAGATCTTGGACGTACTGCATGAAGGTGCGGCTCGTGAATTGCGTACCGTTGTCGGTGATGATCCTGTTAGGGATCCCGAAGCGGCAAACAATCAACCTGAAGAACTTGACTGCTGACTGTGCTGTCACCTTCCTCACTGCTTCCACTTTCGGCCACTTTGTGAACTTGTCGATTGCAACGTACAAGTACTCAAAGCCCCCGACTGCTCGGGGAAAGGGGCCGAGGATGTCGAGCCCCCAGACCGAAAATGGCCAGGATAAAGGGATCGTCTGGAGAGCTTGAGCTGGCAGGTGTATCTGCTTGGAATGGAACTGGCACGCTTCACACTTGGTTACTTGTGCAGTTGCATCCTGGAGGGCTGTCGGCCAAAAGAAACCTTGCCTGAATGCTTTGCCGGCAAGTGCTCTTGCGCCAATGTGGTGACCACATATGCCTCCATGTATCTCTGCCAACAGCTTTTGTCTGCCTTCCCGGTGAATACACTTCAATTTCACACCGTTGAGTCTTCTTCTATACAGTGTGTTGTCGACAAACTGGTACATACTTGACTGCCGGGCTACTCTTTCCGCTTCTTCTTGCTCTTCGGGAAGTTCTCCTGTCTGAAGGAAACGGACAATCTGCTGTGCCCATGCTGGAGCTTGTGGCTCGACAACAAGGACTAAAGGCACATCTGTTGCTGCGGGAACATCCGCTTCTACGGCGAGAACCTGCGGCTCAGCCGGAGCTTGACGTTCCCCGGCAAGCTTGCCGGAGCAAAACTTGTCGGGAGCCTCTGCTTCAACGGAACAAACCCTGGGGCTTGCTGGAGCAGATTGCTCCTCTGCACTCTTGGTGTTGATCTTGGGGACCTTTTTGGCGGCGGCTTCGGGAAGCTCTGCCGGAAAATAGTCACCAGAAATCAACTTCCTCTTCTACCATGAAGATCTGATGGTATCCTGAGTATGCGTCAAGAAATGAAAGCAAGTCACATCCGGCCGTGGAGTCAACAATCTGGTCAATGCGCGGCAAGGGAAATGGGTCTTTGGGACAAGCTTTGTTAACATCGGTAAAGTCGATACAAAGCCTCCATTTCCCGTTTGCCTTGCGCACGACAACAGGATTGGCCAACCACGTAGGATGGAGCACTCCTCTGACAAGGCCTGTTGCTTCCAACTTCTTGATCTCTTCTGCAATGAATTCTTGGCGCTCCACTGCTTGCTTCCTGACCTTCTGCTTGACGGGCCGCGCATGAGGACAGACGGCAAGATGGTGCTCAATTACTTTCCTGGGAACACCGGGGATGTCAGACGGTTGCCACACAAACACGTCGACGTTCGCCCGCAGGAAAGCAATGAGCGCGCTTTCCTATTTAGGGTCAAGAGTGGCACTGATGGTGAAGGTACCACCAGTGCCGTCCTCCTTGGCGGACACCTTCTTGGTCTCTGGCGGAGCTGCCATTGTCTTCTTACACTTGCCGGTGGAGCTCGATGGTGCGTCCTCGACGGTAGCGCAGCACCCCGAAGAGGTGCGCTTGCCGGAGTGGGCATCAGAACTCTTGCCAGACTTGGTCTTCTTCTTCCCCCCGGAAGCTTCAACGGCAGGTGACTTGCGATCTGTTGCGGCTGCTGCTTCCCGGTAGATCTTGTCGGCGCAGATAAGAGCATCCTTCTTGTCGCCAGGGACAGAGATGACACTTATCGGGCCTGGCATCTTCAGTATGTTGTATGCATAGTGAGAGGCTGCCATGAACTTGGCGAGTGCTGGACGGCCGAGTATCCCATTGTAAGGCAATGGAAAATCGGCAACGTCAAAAGTGACCCTCTCAGTCCTGAAGTTCAACTCGCTGCCAAATGTCACCGGCAACGTGATCTTCCCCTTCGGCTTGCTCCTTCCCGGGTTGATTCCTTGGAATGTGCCGGTCTCTTCAAGCTCGCTGCCAGGGATCTGGAGTTTCTGGAGTACAGCGGAGGAGATCAGGTTCAAGCCGGCCCCGCCGTCAACTAGCATCTTAGTGACCTTGAGGTTGCGGATAGTTGGTGAAACCAACATCGGCAAGCACCCGACCGCAGTTGTGCGATCAGGGTGGTCCTCAATATCAAAGATGATAGGCGTGCTGGACCATTTCAGAAGCTTGCGTGACTCGACAGGTGGTTCTGCCGCATTGACTTCTCGCACCCACTGCTTGAGTTGGCGGTGTGAAGTATGCAGAGAAGCACCGCCGTCAACGCACAAGACCTCTGTGGCTTTCTGGAACTCCTGTTCACTGGTCTCGACATCATCCATGTCTTCATCGTCGTCGTCATCTTCATCCTTGTCGCGGCCGCGGGGAGGTCTGTCTCCTTGCCGCTGCATGGCTTTGCCGCGGCGTCCTCCCCAGCCGGCGCGCTTCTTGCCGGATCCTCCAGCACCTCCTTGGGCCTTATCCTTGTCGCGTCGCTCGTATTCAGCCTTTTGCTGCTCGACAAGCTGCTCGACCTTCTTGCAGCTTTGGAGGTCATGGCCCTTGGTGCGGTGGATCTTGCAGTACTGCTTGTCGGTGCCGTCCTGCTTGTCAGCGACCGCCACAGCCTGGCAGTTGGTGCATGCGGCAATCTCCTTGCCGGAGCTAACAGCTTTGGCTTTCTTGGCGCCACCTTCGTTGCCGGACTGCTCAATGACTAGCACATCTTTGCCTTTCTTCTTCCTGTTGTTCCGCCGCCGGTTTTTCTTTGCCGGGGCAGCATCCTCGCTGTCAGATCCTCCTGCTCCCGTATTCTCTCCGGGGAGTTTCCTCCCTTCCTCAGCACGTGCACACTTGTCGGCCAGGGCATACAGCTCACTGACGTCTCTGATCTTGCACATCGCCATCTCCTCCCGCATCCTGTGGTTACGCACGTTCTGATGGAACGCGCTGATGACCGCGGCAGGGTGGACATCTGGGATGTTGTGCTGTACACGGCTGAATCTCTAAATGTACTTGCGCAGGGGCTCTCCTTCCTTTTGGGCGAGCAGATGAAGGTCACTCTCTTGGCCATGAGGTTTGTGGCCGCCTGTAAAGGCGCCGACAAACTGATGGCATAGGTCCGCCCAGGAGGATATGGAGTTGTCCGGCAAGTGCATGAGTCAGGACCTGACGTTGGGCTTGAGCACCAGCGGGAAGTAGTTGGCAAGGATCTTGTCGTCCCGCCCCCTGGCAGCTTGCACCGCGATGGTGTAGATGCTAAGGAACTCCGACGGATGCGTCTTGCCGTCGTACTTCTCTGGTACGTCTGGCTTGAAATTCTTCATGCTGGGCCACTGGACTTGCCGCAGCTCACGAGTAAACGCAGGGCAACCTACCGCATACGGCAAGTCTCCTGGTTCCCCTGGCGCATGCATGTCGACAGAGGGCCCAGCGCGCTAGTCTGATTGACGCCGCGCTTCTCTTCGGCGCTCGATGCGAGTACGAGCGTCTTCTTGCTGTCGTTCGTGAAGAACTTGGCGCTGATCGCGACGAGCTCGTGGATCTGATGACGCGGTGGAGTCGCTGTCGAGGTGGATCCGACGAGTCAGCGATCTTGGTCTTCGGGGTGGAGAGTGCATGGTGGTTGCAACCCCATTGGTCTTGTCGCCACCGGCTCGTGCCTGGCTGGCTTGCCGCGACTGCGATGTACTCGGCTGCCGTGGAGTGTCGCCGTTGGCGAAGCCGATGAGACTCTGAATGGTGGCCCTCCAGTCGTCAATCTTGTCTGCCGTTCGAGGGTAGTCCAGGAGCAGTTGAGCTCGCGCCAAAGCTTCTGCTGAAGTGGTGGGTGGCGGTGGCGAACGGTGTGAGGAGCGGAATATGCTCGGACTTCTAACCATGTTAGAAGGAGCAGTATCCCGTCCAGGCGACCGTGCCTCGCTCGTGCCAGCATGTTGGCGTGCATGCTGGTCTAGAGCATTCCGAGATCCACCAGCTCGATCTTGGTCTAGCAAACGTATGGTACCGTGAGTACCATGACGCTGCCGGTCCCGCGCCTCCTGAGATGGGCGCGGTGCATGTACGGACGCCGAGGTCTTGGAGTGCGCCCGGTCGTTGTGGGAGCCGACTGCGCCGCCGATGGGTAGCGCAGCCTTGTCCTTGGACTTGGCAGCACCGTGAGCTCCCTCGTCGACGCCCGTTCTTTCGCCGGCGTCTACCCCACCAGCCGTTTGCTCCGGCGGTGGTGGGATCGACGCGGACGGAGCAGCCGCCTCCGAAGCCTTCTTCTTCGGCGACATGTCGATGAAGACGATGAAGATCTAGCTCGTGTGAACGCCGGATCAGGTTCACACAACCTCGACGCCCCCTACCTGGCGCGCCAAAGATGTCGGGGAAACGAATCCACGAGCACCTATGGGACCGGCGGACCGAGCCCCTTTCGGTTCGGTGGGGGGCGAAGATCGCACGAAGAGCGGATTGAGGCGAAGCACACGAGCAGTTTACCCAGGTTCGGGCCGCACGGATGCGTAAAACCCTACTCCTGCTTTGTGGTTTGTATTGAGTTCTTGCTCGGGAGCGCTGAGTGCTACAGTACACACCAGCAGCTAACGAGACCGAGCGTGAGTGTCCTCCTCCCCTG
The DNA here is from genome assembly GCA_902687465.1 of Secale cereale. Lineage (NCBI taxonomy): Eukaryota > Viridiplantae > Streptophyta > Magnoliopsida > Poales > Poaceae > Secale > Secale cereale. The sequence goes on from LR738709.1 coordinate 654,218,029, forward strand.
TTCTACGTTGCGCATGGGCCTCCTTTTATATGCTCAAGGGGTCACCGACAGGTGGCAACGTAGACAAGGGTAAAAATGGAAAGGTGTTGCGGTTGGTACAACTACCTGTTACAGTGTATCATACCTAACTCTGACGGCAGGGGACAAGGGCATTAAATGCCCATCGGCGTCGCCCAAACAGTGCAAAAAGGGACCGTCAGGACGCCACCGCTAGCCACGATGGCAATCTTGTCAGCACCGCTTGCCACCGCGCACCGCTGGCTGCACAGCCTCCCACCACGTATGCCTGGAAGGGTCCTAGAGCGACACGTTGGTGGATGTGCTGGAGCGCGGGTACAGAGTGGTAGCTTGCCGCGGCAAGCGCCTTGCCGCGGTCGTTGTCTTGTCGCATCCGGGAGCTCGTCACTCACCGGGCCTTGCCGGGACGCGTGGCGCGTCGCGGCAAGTTCCTTGAGATGCCTTAGTTGGCCTTCCCGGCAAGCTCCTCTTGTCGGGGTCTTGTCTCCTTGGCTTGAATACTTTGTTCTTTAATGCCTCCAAAGGAACCACGAAGGACCTTGGCGGTCACCCGGCAAGCCTTGCCGCGGGATGCTGCGACTGCCCGTGCACAAGTTTGGGATACTAGGGTACCCCTACTCTAGTACACCGACTCCTTGGCAACTGCCAAGCTTGGGGGAGTGACCCCGGCATCGTATCACCATCACTCCTATCTTTACCGTTTTTCTTAGTTCGATCATTTTGGTAGTATCTTGATCTAGTAGAATAAAGTTAGCATGATCTAGTTGTGAGTTTTTGCCTTGTGATCTTTACCCTTTGTAATCGAGTCCGTGAGCTATATAATAAAGATTAGTGTTGAGTCAAGGGCTTGATTTCCTCACTTTGGTCATGATAAAAAGAAAGGAAACATAAAGAGTAGCCAAGAGATCATATCAATCTTATGGGAAGTAATGACTTCACATATAAGAGTATGATAAATAAAAGTTGTTGGGAGTTGACAAACATAGTTTTGGTCATCGCTGCAATTAATAGGAAGTAATAAAAGAAGAGAGGCTTCACATACAAATATACTATCTTGGACATCTTTTATGATTGTGAGCACTCATTAAAATATGACATGCTAAAGAGTTGATGTTGGACAAGGAAGACAATATAATGGGTTATGTTTTCCTATATCCAAAATGAAGTATATTGTCATGGATCATCCAACATGTTGAGCTTGCCTTTCCCCCTCATGATAGCCAAAACTCCTCGTACTAAGTAGAGATACTACTTGTGCTTCCATACATCTTTAAACCCAGTTTTGCCATGAGAGTCCACCATACCTACCTATGGATTGAGAAAGATCCTTCCAAGTAAGTTGTCTTGTTGCAAACTCACTAAAATATGTATGATTTATTAGTGTGGAGGAAATTAGCTTTATACGATCTTGTGATATGGAAGTAATAAAAGCGACGGACTGCATAATAAAAGTCCTTATCACAAGTGGCAATATAAAGTGACGTTCTTCTATGCTAAGACTTTGTGCATCCAATCATAAAAACACATGATAACCTCTGCTTCCCTCTGCGAAGGGCCTATCTATTATTCTTGCCTTATAAGATTCAAGGTGAAATCCACCTTTCCTTTTTACATTTTATCCTTTGGCAAGCACATTCTGTTGGAAAGATCCTGACATATATACTCACTTGGATGTAAGTTTTCATGGTCTATTACTGTTGACATTACCCTTGAGGTAAAAGGTTGGGAGGCAACACCATAAGCCCCTATCTTTCCATGTGTCCGATTAAAACTCCATAAACATAAGTATTGCGTGAGTGTGAGCAATTGTGAAAGACTATATGATAGTTGAGTATGTAGGCTTGCTGAAAAGCTCTTACATTGACTCTTTCCAATGTTACGATAAATTGCAATTGCTTCAATGACCGAGATCAAAGTTTGTTAGTTTTCAATGAAGTTTATGATTCATGCTTGATATGGTGAATGAATTGTTACTTTAGCATAAGAATCATATGATGATATATATAATGTTGATGTTATGAGAATGATCATGATGCCCTCATGTATGTATTTTGTTTTTATCGACACCTCTATCTCTAAACATGTGGGCATATTTTTCGATATCGGCTTTCGCTTGAGGACAAGCGAGGTCTAAACTTGGGGGAGTTGATACGTCCATTTTGCATCATGTTTATATGTTGATATTTATTGCATTATGGGCTGTTATTACGCGTTATGTCACAATACTTATGCCTTTTCTCTCTTATTTTACAAGGTTTACATGAAGAGGGAGAATGCCGGTAGCTGGAATTCTAGGCTGGAAAAGGAGCAAACTCTGGAAACCTATTCTGCACACAACTCCAAAAGCCCCGAAACTCCACAGAACTCCGTTTCAGAAAATATGAAAAATATCCGGCGAAAGAAGTTCACGAGGGGGCCCACCTGTTGTCCATGAGGGTGGGGGCGCGCCCCCTTGTCTCGTGGGCCCACCGACGGCCCCCCGATGCCCATCTTCTCCTATATGAGGTGTTTTGACCTGGAAAAAATCATAAGGAGGCTTTCGGGACCAGACGCCGCCGTCTTGAGGCGGAACCGAGGCGGAAACCAATCTAGGGCTCCGGCAGAGCTTTTCTGTCGGGGATACTTCCCTCCGGGAGGGGGAAATCGTCACCGCCATCGTCACCAACAACTCTCCCATCTTGGGGAGAGCTATCTTCATCAACATCTTCAACAACACCATCTCCTCTCAAACCCTAGTTCATCTCTTGTATCCAATATTTGTACCCAAACCTCAGATTGGTACTTGTGGGTTGCTAGTAGTGTTGATTACTCCTTGTAGTTGATGCTAGTTGGTTTATTTGGTGGAAGATCATATGTTCAGATCCATTATGCATATTAATACCCCTCTGATCATGAACTATATTATGTCTTGTGAGTAGTTACTTTTGTTCATGAGGACATGGGAGAAGTCTTGCTATTAGTAGTCATGTTAATTTGGCCTTCGTTCGATATTTTGATGAGATGTATGTTGTCTCTCCTCTAGTGGTATCATGTGAACGTCGACTACATGACACTTCACCATTATTTGGGCCTAGAGGAAGGCATTGGGAAGTAATAAGTAGATGATGGGTTGCTAGAGTGACAGAAGCTTAAACCCTAGTTTATGCGTTGCTTCGCAAGGGGCTGATTTGGATCCATATATTTCATGCTATGGTTAGGTTTACCTTAATACTTCTTTTGTAGTTGTGGATGCTTGCATTAGAGGTTAATCATAAGTGGGAGGCTTGTCCAAGTAAGGACAGCACCCAAGCACCGGTCCACCCACATACCAAATTATCAAAGTACCGAACGCGAATGAGATGATCGTGATGAAAACTAGCATGACGATTATCCCCATGTGTCTTCGGGAGCGCTTTCCTTTATATAAGAGTTTGTCCAGGCTTGTCCTTTGCTACAAAAAGGATTGGGCCACCTTGCTGCACCTTATTTACTTTTGCCTTTTATCACTTGCTACCAATTATCTTATCACAAAACTATCTGTTACCTATAATTTCAGTGCTTGCAGAAAATACCTTATTGAAAATTGCCTATCATTTCCTTCTGCTCCTAATTGGGTTCGAAACTCTTACTTATCTAAAGGACTACGATAGATCCCCTACACTTGTGGGTCATCAGTCCGCACGCTTAAACGTTTGATGATGATCGGTATTATGAGTTTATGAGTTTTGATGTACCGAAGGTAGTTCAGAGTCCCGGATGAGATCACGGACATGACGAGGAGTCTCGGAATGTCCGAGACATAAAGAGTGATATATTGGGGGACTATATACGGACACTGGAAGTGTTCTGGAAAGGTTTCGGATTAAACTGGAGTGTCGGGGGGTTACCGGAACCCCCCGGAGAACTAATGGGCCACATGGGCCTTGAGTGGAGAGAGAGAGGGCCGGCCAGGGCTGGGCCACGTGCCCTTACCCCTTGGTCCGAATTGGACAAGGAAAGGAGAGGGGGCGGCGCCCCTTTCCTTCTCCCTCTCCCTCTCCTTCCTTTCCCTCTCTCCTTCTTGGTGGACTCCTACTAGGAATAGGATTGGAATCCTATTCTTAGTAGGATTGGCCCTCTAGGGCGCGCCATAGGAGCCGGCCGGCCTCCCCCCTTGCTCCTTTATATACGGGGGCAGGGGTACTTCTAGACACACAAGTTGATCAGTTGATCTCTCCCAACCGTGTGCGGTGCCCCTCTCCGCAGAAACACACCTCGGTCATATCGCGGCAGCACTTAGGCGAAGCCCTGCGACGGTAACTTCATCATATCCGTCACCACGCCGTCGTGCTGACGAAACTCTCCCGCGAGGTTCTACTGGATCAAGAGCTCATGGGACGTCATCAAGCTGAACGTGTGCTGAACACGGAGGCTCCGTACGTTCGGTGCTTGATCGGTTGGATCGCGAAGAAGTTCAACTACATCAACCGCGTCACTAGACGCTTCCGCTCCCGGTCTACGAGGGTACGTAGACACACTCTCCCCTCTCGTTGCTATGCATCTAGTAGATAGATCTTGCGTGATCATAGGAATTTTTTTTGAAATACTACGTTCCCCAACAGGAGCTCCCATGATCAACCTTTGTCGCATGGATATTTACTTTGTCGTATCTTTGATGCCATGTTCTAACCACGTTGACATCAATGCACCAAAAAGGGGGATATTTACTTTGTCGTATCTTTGATGCCATGTTCTAACCACGTTGACATCAATGCACCAAAAAGGGGGATATTTACTTTGTCGTATCTTTGATGCCATGTTCTAACCACGTTGACATCAATGCACCAGAAAGGGGGAGATTGAAAGTGCAAATGGCACTTAAATTATATTTTGGTGCGACAATGTGGTTAGTGGAACTAATATCAGTTGCTAATTTTTATCTCAGGATATTGGTTCCATATTTCTCTTGATGGAGATGTGCGACCCCCCCCCCAATTCAAAAAGATCAAAGGCGTGGTCTACCCGCGATCCAAATGTTTTATTTTTAGTTTGATTCGAGTAGTAGGAAAGACCACACTATTAAGGGGTCTTTGTGGATGTATGTCGTGTGGGAATGCCATTCCCAAAACTTGTACACATAGCCTTCCCACTCATGCCAGCCATTTTTCATAGTGTGCTAGAAAAGGTGGAAAAAGGAATAAACTTTAATTTCTGTTTGGGAACCGCCTATGATGTATCTAGCATGTAAAAGTATTGAAAGATCTAAGTCATTTTCATTGATGGGAAAGGTATACCTCCCAAAATTATTTTGGTCGAAGAAGCAGAGAAACTGAAAATATATATGCGGAGGCCTTTAGTCGCGGTTAGAGCCATCAACCGTGACTAAAGGTCAATTTTGGCCAGGCCAAGCGGCGGGAAGCCAGACCTTTAGTCGCGGTTGGTGGCTCCAACTGCGACTAAAGACCTCCTTTAGTCGCGGTTGGAACCACCAACTGCGACTAAAGGTGGTGTGCTGCCAAGCGAGGGGCACAGTGGATGTTTAGTCCCACCTCGCCAGTTGAGAGGAGATCGCGCCGGTTTATAAGCCCCGCCACAACTACCGTGTCGAGCTCCTCTCTAAGGAGGCCTTGGTGGGCCTATTGAACATGCGCTGCCCAGTGGGGCCTGCTAAGCCTTACGGGCCTGCATCCTGGCCTGACTAGAGGTTGGGTTTCTAGTCATATGCAGGTCGTGGCGGCCCAGTAGGCGCGCTTTTTTAATTTATTTTATTGTTTTTTGTTTTCTGCTTATTCATTTTCTTTTGTTTCTGAGTTGTTTTTTTGCTTTATTTAGAGTTTCTTTGTGAATCTTGTTGCTTTAGGCAAAAAAAAACTTTCTGTTAGTGCCATTAGTTTTTCAAATTTTGGATAGTTTAAATTTGAATTATTTGAATTTTGTGTGAATTACTAGATTGTGAATAACTTTACTTTAAAAATAGATTTTCTAGTGATTCATTTTTTCCGTTGTTTCATATTAGTGTGTTTTATCATTTTTTTTAATTTTGTAATTCTTAGGTTATTTAAAAAAACTAAATGCCTTTGTAACAGATAAGTTTTTTTTCTGAAACCTATTACTTCGAAAGAGATTGTCCATTTTGTACACGAAGTGCATCCAGTTTTTGCCGTAACCCTCTTAGCTTTTTAGCACATGCTATGTGGGTGAAATGATTATATCATGCCAACTTTCAACCTTTTCAAAGTTCATTTTGTAGTGCTTTTCAATTTCAGGGTCATTTAGCTAAAAAAATCAGTAAATGTATGAAAATAGCAAATGAAGTCAGAAAGGGTTGAAAATTAATGACGTGGCTTTGAATGGTGTATACTGAACGCACAAAAAGTCTGGAGTTGAAATATGTTTTAAAAAATGAAATGCCTTTGTAACAGATGAATTTTCGTCCGAACCCCTCATACTTCAAAAGAGATTGTCCATTTTGTACACGAAGTGCATCCAGTTTTTGCCATAACCCTCTCAACTTTTTAGCACATGCTATGTGAGTGAAATGATGATACGATGCCAACTTTCAACCTTTTCAGAGTTCATTTGTACTACTTTTCAATTTCAGGGTCATTTAGCTAAAAAATAGTAATTGCATGAAAAATATCAAATGAAGTCAAAAAGGGTTGAGAATTGATGACGTGGCTTTGAATAGTGCATATTGAACGCACAAAAAGTTCAGAGTTGAAATAAGTTTAAGAAAAATGAAATGCCTTTGTAACAGATGAGTTTTCGTCCGAAACCCTGATACTTCGAAAGGGATTGTCCTTTTTGTACACGAAGTGCATCCAGTTTTTACCGTAACCCTCTCAAATTTTTAGCACATGCTATGTGGGTGAAATGATGATACCATGACAACTTTCAACCTTTTTAGAGTTCATTACAGACATGTTGCTGTTTGAAAACATAAAGTTTTCTATCATTGTCTGAATTCTTGTGGGAAGTCAGAACGTGATAAAATCATGAAATTTTTCCAAAGTAAGCAATAACAAATTTTCTTCTGCAACTCACTAGAGAAGAAAGTGATGACAATGAAGCCGGTCACATCCCAGAGCGGGATCTTTGGGTATAAAACTTTTTCTTCCCGTGTGTCCCTTTGCACCGTAACCATGGGCAATCTTCATCATTTAACTGGATGCTCGGGTCAATATTCACTGTGAAGGGAGCAATTTCATGAAACTTTTCATAATCTTCTGACATGTCTGTCTTGACCTCCACTCCCACGATGTTTCTTTTCCCTGAAAGAACTATGTGGCGCTTTGGCTCATCGTATGATGTATTCGCTTCCTTATATTTTCTTTTTCTCATCTTGGTAGACATGTCCTTCACATAGAAAATCTACGCGACATCATTGGCTAGGAAGAATGGTTCATCTGCGTATGCAAGATTGTTGGACCAACTGTTGTCATTCCGTACTGCGGGTTTTCCGTTACCCTGCCTCCTGTCAGATTGACCCATTTGCACCGAAACAAAGGGACCTTCAAACCACGTCCATAGTCAAGTTCCCATATCTCTTCTATGTAACCATAATATGTGTCCTTTGGCCTATTGGTCTTTGTTGCATCAAAGCGGACACCATTGTTTTGGTTGGTGCTCTTTTTATCTTGGGCAATCGTGTAAAATGTATTCCCATTTATCTCTTACCCTTTGAAATTCAATATATTCGGAGATGGTAACTAGGACAGCAAGTACAACTCATCTTCAACAGCGTCGTCATGCATGAGATGTGTCTGCAACCAACCAGCGAAAGTCCCGGTTTGTTCACGTGTAATCCAGTCGTCAGACTGCTCCGGGTGTTTGGACCGTAGAATATTCTTGTGTTCATCGATATACGGAGCCGCCAAGGAGAAATTTTGTAGAACTGTGTAGTGTGCTTGAGTGAGAGAATGCCCGCCCATACATATTATTGCTTTCGGTCCTAGCGTGCCTTTTCCACCCAGTCGACCCTCATGCCGCAATTCAGTAACACCAATCGGCTTAAGCTCAGGAATAAAGTCAACACAAAACTCAATGACCTCCTCATTTTCATGGCCCTTGGAGATGATTCCTTCTAGCCTAGCATAGTTATGAACATATTTCTTTAAGACTCCCATGAACCTCTCAAAGTGGAACATATTGTGTAGAAATACAGGACCAAGAATGGCAATCTCTTCGGCTAGGTGAACTACGACGTGCGTCATGATATTGAAGAAGGATGATGGGAACACCAACTCGAAACTGACAAGACATTGCACCAAATCATTATCTAAACTTGGTATGATTTCTAGATCGATTACCTTCTGAGAGATTGCATTGAGGAATGCACATAGCTTCACAATGGCTAATCAAACGTTCTCTGGTAGAAGCCCCCTCAATGTAACCGGAAGCAGTTGTGTCATAATCACGTGGTAGTCATGAGACTTTAGGTTCTAGAACTTTTTCTCTGCCATATTTATTATTCCCTTTATATTCGACAAGAAGCCAAACGGGACCTTCATGCCGAGCAGACATTCAAAGAAGATTTCCTTCTCTTCTTTGGTAAGAGCGTATCTAGCATGACCCTGATGTATGTCGTCTTTTCTATGTGAAAGGATCGATATGGTTGACTAGAGGGGGTGAATAGGCAACTAACATTTTTTAGCTTTTCTTTACCAAATTAAGCTTAGCATCAAATAGGTTGTCTAGATATGCAACTAGGTGGGCAACCTATATGATGCAACAACAACAAGCACACAAGCAAGCAAGGGATACACCACAATAAATGCTTGCACAAGTAAAGGTAAGCGATAACCAAGAGTGGAGCCGGTGGAGACAAGGATGTGTAACCAGAGTTCCTTCCCTTTGAGAGGAAGTACATCTCCATTAGAGCGGTGTGGAGGTACAATGCTCCCCAAGAAGCCACTAGGGCCACCGTATTCTACTCACGCCCTCACACAATGCGAGATGCCGCGATTCCACTATTGGTGCCCTTGAAGGCGGTGACCGAACCTTTAAAGACAAGGTTGGGGCTATCTCCACAACTTAATTGGAGGCTCCAAACGACACCACGAAGCTTCACCATAATGGAATATGGATCCGAGGTGACCTCAACTGTCTAGGGTGCTCAAACACCCAAGAGTAACAAGATCCTCAAGGGATTAGTGGGGGGAATCAAATTTCTCTTGGTTGAAGTGTAGATCGGGGCCTTCTCAACCAATCCCTAGAGAATCAACGGGTTTGATTGGCTAGGGAGAGAGATCAGGCGAAAATGGAGGTTTGAGCAACAATGGAGCTTGGGGAAAGAAGAGGTGGTTTTCTTGGAGAAGAAGACCCCCTTTATATAGTGGGGGAAAATATCCAACCATTATCCCCTCTCTTAGCCCGCGCGACGCGGTACTACCGCACACAACTGCGGTACTACCGCACAGGGCTGCGGTACTACCATTGCAGGGTTGCGGTACTACCGCTTGCGCATCTATGGCCAGATGAGGGCCTGTAGCACATGGCAACAAGCGGTAGAACCGCTGGAGCGGTACTACCGGGCGCCCCTACGGTACTACCGTAAGGCAGGCATCAACTGGCAAAGAAAATGCATGGAAGTAATAAATTACTTTCGTAACAACTTCCACTGAGGTTGGAGCTGTGAAAAAGTCTGCACTGTTGTACCAGACAGGAGTCGCGGTACTACCGCATAAGGGCGGACGTAAAAAATTACATCCGCGCCTACTTCCGCATGCGTCAGCGTCAGGGCTGGAGGCAGCGGTACTACCGCTCACAGGGAGCGGTACTACCGCTAGCCCCTGCGGTACTACCGCTCCCTTAAGCAGTACTACCGCACGCCACTGAGCCTTTAACACTTGGCTGGCTTCATATCGTAGAGACATGGATAAACGGACGATGCTCCATCGAAGCGAAGGAAAGGTGGTGCAAAGGAACAGATGTGTATGTGTTGATTCCACCCTAACCTTTCCGAAGAGGACCCCCTCTTAATAGTACGACTTTCCTACGACTCAAATCCACCAAAAAGAAACGTTGAGAACAACCGTCTTCGATATGCTCCGAGGGGCACCGAATCGTCTTGTGCGTAGACATGAGATATCTGAAATGCTCAATGCACACGATTAGTCCACAAATGCATTGTCATCAATCACCAAAACCACTTAGGCAGAAATATGCCCTTACAATCTCCCCCTTTTTGGTGGATTGATGACAATACGGGATTACACATGGAGATATATAATGAGCATAAGCTAACCCGAAATCTATAAAATATAGACAGGCTCCTAATACGTCTCCAACGTATCTATAATTTTTTATTGTTCCATGCTATTATATTATCTATCTTGGATGTTTTATATGCATTTATATACTATTTTATATCATTTTGGGGACTAACCTATTAACCTAGAGCCCGATGCCAGTTTCCATTTTTTCCTTGTTTTTGAGTTTCGTAGAATAGGAATATCAAATGGAGTCCAATCGAGCTGAAACTTTACGACGATTTTTTATGGACCAAAAGAAGCCCACAGAGTGTCGAAGATGGACCAGAAGAGCCATGAGGCAGCCACAAGGGTGGGGGGCATGCCCACCCCCTAGGGCGTGCCCCCTACCTTGTCGTCGCCTCATGGGTGGTCCCCCCTGACTTGTCCCTGACGCCAAAAATTCTTATAAATACTGAAACCCCCATAAATAAACCTAGATTGAAAGTTCTGACGCCGCATGCCTTGGTAGCCACGAAAAACCAATCGGGAGCCCATTCCGGCACCCTACCGGAGGGGGAAACCATCACCGGTGGCCATCTTCACAATCCCGGCGGTCTCCATGACGAGGAGGGAGTAGTTCACCCTCGGGGCTGAGGGTAGGTACCAGTAGCTATGTGTTTGATCTCTCTCTCTCTCTATCATGTTATTGATTAGGCACGATCTTGATGTACCGCGAGCTTTGCTATTATAGTTCCGTAAATGGAGAAATCATCCATGAAAACCTCAACAATCTTTTCACAAAAATCAGAGAATATAGCCATCATGCATCTTTGAAAGGTAGTAGGTGCATTACATAAACCAAAAGGCATAGGTCTATAAGCAAAGGTACCGAAGGGACAAGTGAAAAAGTGGTCTTTTCTTGATCCCCTTTTGACACACGTATTTGAGAGAAACCAGAATAAGCATCTAGAAAGCAAAAATGAGTGTGTTTGGATAACCTTTCTAGCATTTGATCAATAAAAGGCAAAGGGTAATGATCTTTCTTAGTAGCTTTATTTAATTTGCGGAAATCAATAACCATCCTATAACCTGTAACAATTCTTTGCGGGATCAATTCATCTTTATCATTAGGAACAACAGTCATACCTCCCTTCTTAGGGACACAATGGACATGACTTACCCACTGGCTATCAGCAACTGGATAGATAATACCTGCCTCTAGAAGCTTTAGTATTTCCTTCCTTACCACTTCTTTCATCTTAGGATTTAACCGTCGGTGATGATCAATAACCGGTTTAGCGTCCTCTTTCAATTTTATCTTGTGTTGGCGTAGAGTGGGACTAATGCCCTTAAGATCATCCAGAGTATATCTAATAGCAGCATGGTGCTTCTTCAGAGTTTTCAATAATTTTTCTTCTTCCTGCTCTGAAAGGTTAGCACTAATAATAACAGGATATATCTTCTTTTCATCAAGATAAACATACTTAAGATTATCAGGTAAAGGTTTGAGTTCAAACACGGGATCACTCTTGGGTGGAGGAGGATCCCCTAGAATTTCGACAGGCAAGTTGTTTTTCAATACGGGTCCCAGCTTAAAGAATATTTCATCTATTTCCCTTCTCTCATTCATATACATATCATTTTCATGGTCTAGCAGATATTGTTCTAAAGGATCGTTAGGAGGCACAACAATAGAAGCAAGATGATACGTCTCCAACGTATCTATAATTTTTTATTGTTCCATGCTATTATATATGATGTTTTGGATGTTTAATGGGCTTTATTATACACTTTTATATTATTTTTGGGACTAACCTATTAACGCAAAGGCCCATTCCAGATTGTTGTTTTTTTGCCTATTTCAAGGTTTCGCAGAAAAGGAATATCAAATGGAGTCCAAACGGAATGAAACCTTCAGGAGAGTTATTTTTGGAACGATATCTTCACGAGAGACTTGAGAACCAAGGCAGAGGGGACACGTGGTGCCCACGAGGGTCCAGGGCACCCCCCTCCCCCTGGGCGCGCCCCCACCCTTGTGGGCCCCACGTTGCTCCACCGACGTACTCCTTCCTCCTATATATACCCATGTACCCTGGAAACATCGAAACAACAGAGAAAATCCTAATTCCACCGCCGCAACCTTCTGTTCCCGTGAGATCCCATCTTGGGGCCTGTTCCGGAGCTCCGCCGGAGGGGGGATCTTCCATGGAGTGCTTCTACATCAACACCATCGCCTCACCATGAGTTGTGAGTAGTTTACCACAGACCTTTGGGTCCATAGTTAGTACCTAGATGGCTTCTTCTCTATTTTTTGGATCTCAATACCAAGTTCTCCTCGGTCTTTGAGGAGATCTATTCGATGTAATCTTTTTGCGGTGTGATTGTCGAGATCCGATGAATTGTGGGTTTATGATCAAGATTATCTATGAGAAATATTTGGTTCCTTTCTGAATTCTTTTATGTATGATTATAATATCCTTGCAAGTCTCTTCGAATTATCAGTTTGGTTTGGCCTACTAGATCTATAGTTCTTGCAATGGGAGAAGTGCTTGGCTTTGGGTTCAATCTTGCGGTGTCCTTTCCGAGTGACAGCAGGGGCAGCAAGGCACGTATTGTTTTGTTGCCATCGAGGATAAAAAGATGGGGTTTATATCATATTGCTTGAGTTTATCCCTCTACATCATGTCATCTTGCTTAAAGCATTACTCTGTTCTTATGAACTTAATACTCTGAATGCATGCTGGATAGCGATCGATGTGTGGAGTAATAGTAGTAGATGCAGAATCGTTTCGGTCTACTTGTTTCAGACGTGATGCCTATATATAATGATCATGCCTAGATATTCTCATAATTATTTGCTTTTCTATCAATTGCTCGACAGTAATTTGTTCACCCACCGTAGAATTCTGTTATCATGAGAGAAGCCACTAGTGAAACCTATGCCCCCCGGGTCTATTCTCAACATATCAATCTACAATCTACTTTACTTTGTTGTTTTTACTTTATGTTCTTATATCCAAAAATACCAAAAATATCAAACTATCCTATCTATCAGATCTCACTTTCGTAAGTGACCGTACACGGATTGACAACCCCTTATCGCGTTGGCTGCGAAGTTCTTATTTGTTTGTGCAGGTGCGAGGGACTCGCGCGTGGTCTCCTACTGGATTGATACCTTGGTTCTCAAAAACTGAGGGAAATACTTACGCTACTGTGTTGCATCACCCTTTCCTCTTCGAGGGAATACAACGCAAGCTCGAGAAGTAGCAAGAAGAATTTCTGGCGCCGTTGCTGGGGAGGCTTACTCAAAAGTCATATACCAAGTACCTATCACAAACCCTTATCCTTCACATTACATTTATTTGCCTCTTGTTTTCCTCTCCCCCACTTCACCCTTGCCGTTTTATTTGCCCTTCTTTTTGCCGTGTGTTTATCGTTCGCTTGCTTCTTTTTTGCTTGTGTGTTGGATTGCTTGCTTATCACTATGGCTCAGAACAATACCAAATTGTGTGACTTCTCCAATACCAACAATAATGATTTTATTAGCACTCCGATTGCTCCTATTACTGATGATGAATCTTGTGAGATCAACGATGCTCTGCTCTTTGTTTTGGAACAAATGTTTCAAGCATGGTATTATAGGAACATACCACATCACCTTGGCAGGAATCTTCTACCCGGGGCGCTCGCCCTCAACATCACCAGGGTCATCGCGACTGATCTCATAGCGCATTGCACTGCATACCGGGCATGCATTCAAATCCTCGTACTCACCGCGATAGAGGATGTAGTCATTAGGGCATGCATGTATCTTCTGCACCTCTAATCCTAGAGGGCAGACAACCTTCTTTGCTTCGTACATATTGTCGGGCAATTCATTCTCCTTTGGAAGCATCTTCTTTAACATTATCAACAACTTTTCAAATCCCTTGTCAGATACACCATTCTCCACCTTCCATTGCAGCAATTCCAGTGTGATGCCCACCTTTTTCTTGTCAGCTCCACAATTTGGATACAATAATTTCTTGTGACCCTCTAACATGCGCTGCAACTTCAGCCTCTCCTTTTCACTTGCGCAGTTTCTCTTTGCATCGGCAATGGTGTCGGTTGATATGCCTCCAACGTATCTATAATTTTTTATTGTTCCGTGCTATTATTTATGATGTTTTGGATGTTTAATGGGCTTTGTCATACACTTTTATATCATTTTTGGGACTAACCTACTAACCCAAAGGCCCAGTCCAGATTGCTGTTTTTTTTGCCTGTTTCAGGGTTTTGCAGAAAAGGAATATCAAACGGAGTCCAAACGGAATGAAACCTTCGGGAGAGAGATTTTTGGAGAAAATCATGCACGGAAGACTTGAGAACCACGTCAGGGGAGCCACGAGGTGCCCACGAGGGTGGGGGGCGCGCCCCCCTGCCTCGTGGGGCCCTCGTGAGTCCCCCGGTGTCCTCCTTCCTCCTATATAAGCCTGCGTACCCCGAAACCATCAACAATAGAGAGAAAACCCTGATTCCACCACCGTAACCTTCTGTTCCCGTGAGATCCCATCTTGGAGCCTGTTCCGGAGCTCCGTCGGAGGGGGGATCCATCACAGAGTGCTTCTACATCATCATCATCGCCCTCACCATGAGTTGTGAGTAGTTTACCACAGACCTTCGGGTCCATAGCTAGTATCAAGATGGCTTCTCTCTCTCTGGATCTCAATACAAAGTTCTCCTCCGTCTTCGAGGAGATCTATTCGATGTAATCTCTTTTTGCGGTGTGTTTGTCGAGATCCGATGAATTGTGAGTTTATGATCAAGATTATCTATGAGAAATATTTGGTTCTTTTCTGAACTCTTTATGTGTGCTCATAATATCCTTGCAAGTCTCTTTAAATTATTGGTTTGGTTTGGCCTACTAGATCTATAGTTCTTGCAATGGGAGAAGTGCTTGGCTTTGGGTTCAATCTTGCGGTGTCCTTTCCCAGTGACAGTAGGGGCAGCAAGGCACGTATTGTATTGTTGCCATCGAGGATAAAAAGATGGGGTTTATATCATATTGCTTGAGTTTATCCCTCTACATCATGTCATCTTGCTTAAGGCATTACTCTGTTCTTATGAACTCAATACACTAGATGCATGCTAGATAGCGGTCGATGTGTGGAGTAATAGTAGTAGATGCAGGCGGGAGTCGGTCTACTTGTCTCGGACATGATGCCTATATACAATGATCATGCCTAGATAGTCTCATAATTATTTGCTTTTCTATTAATTGCTTGACAGTAATTTGTTTACCCGCCGTAGAATATCGCTATCATGAGAGAAGCCACTAGAGAACACTATGGCCCCCGGGTCTATTCTCAACATGTGAATCTACATCTACTTTACTTTTTCCGCTTTTACTTTCTGTTCTTATAAACAAAAATACCAAAAATATAAACTATCATCTCTATCAGATCTCACTTCCATAAGTGACCGTAAAGGGATTGACAACCCCTTGTCGCGTTGGCTGCGAAGTTCTTATTTGTTTGTGCAGGTGCGAGGGACTCGCGCGTGGTCTCCTACTGGATTGATTCCTTGGTTCTCAAAAACTGAGGGAAATACTTACGCTACTGTGCTGCATCACCCTTTTCTCTTCGAGGGAATACAACGCAAGCTTGAGAAGTAGCAAGAAGAATTTCTGGTGTTGTTGCTGGGGAGGCTTACGCAAAAGTCATATACCAAGTACCTATCACAAACCCTTATCCTTCGCATTACATTTTTTGCCTCTCGTTTTCCTCTCCCCCACTTCACCCTTATCGTTTTATTTGCCCTTCTTCTGCCGTGTGTTTATAGTTCGCTTGCCTCTTGTTTGCTTGTGTGTGTTGGATTGCTTGCTTGTCACTATGGCTCTCCCTATTAGTGTTGACCCTCACCTCAAGAGGCTGGAGGAGATTGAAAACAATGTTAGACATTTTATGACCATGCAATTTGAGCATAATGACTTTTTCAGAAGTGAGCTTAAAGAACAGAAAAAGTTGACGGAGTATATGAATAAAGACCTTGATGATATGTCTAAGGAATTTTACGGCTTGAAATCTCAGTTTGCTCATCTTGAGACCTTAATTGCCCAAATTTCGGATAAACAGTCCACCTTGATCAATAAGATGGCTGCTAAACCGGAAGAGCATGAAAATAAAGATGAAGATCTGAAAGTTATTGATGTGTCTCCTATTAGATCCTTGTTTTCTAGTATAAATCTGGATGAAGATAGGATTGGAGATGATTCTGCTTTAAGGTGTTCTAATGATTCGGAGTTTTTAGATCTTGATGCTAAAATTATTAAAAGTGGGAGTGAAGAGATTAAAACCTTGCATAGTGATGAACCCACTACTTTGGATTTCAAGGGATTCAATTCTGATAATTGCTCTTTGATTGATTGTATTTCATTGTTACAATCCGTACTAATTTCTCCGCATGCTTATAGTCAAAATAAAGCTTTCACTGTCGGCGTACTGGGAACCAGGGTACCCAGACTTGCCTGTCTGCGGGCCGTGACGCGCTCCTACTACGGCCTGGTACGGCCCAGCTGATCAACCAGCTGCCCAAGACCCTCGCGAGGGATCTAAGCCTCGCGAGAAGAACGACGTCAAGACCTCCTCAGGAGCAGCCTCAGCAAGGTGCTCAGGAGGGGTGGAGAATCTAAGGCCAAGCCTGCCTCAGGAGGAGACAGTGATGTCAGCAGTGACGCATCGCGCCAACGTGTGCCAGCGCGCGCCAGTGGCGCATTACCATTTTGGTGCAAGGGGGACAGCGCAGCCGCAAGTTCCCTAGGAGCGGGGCAAAGGTTTCCCCATTGGTGCAATGAGACCGAAGACCGCAAGGACGATAAGGAGGATGTCACCGTCGAGCCCACCACCGCGTCATCGCCTGATCCTCTTGCAGGCGAAGACTGCTTTTGTCAGGGTAGGAACGTCCTTGTGTTCCCGCTCAAAAATGGCCGTTGTGGGATCCCTTCCCGCCTAAACATTTCGGGGGAAGAGGACCGTGGCCGCCTATATAAGTAGCTAGAATTCCCACTTTAAAAGGGATCGATCCATACACTGAGCCACCACACAAGGAGCAAGAACACTTGCCTCCTGACCCTCCTGAGCTCACCTCCTGAGCCTAGGAACCGTTGTACTAGCTCATATTCCAGCTCACCCGAAGCTAATCCACCAAAGCAGGAAGTAGGGTCTTACACCACAAAGTGGCCCGAACCTGGATAAACTCTTGTGTGTTATGTCTGTTGTTTGTTTGAATCCCTCCACCGAGACGAGAGCGAGGCGCTAGGTAGACGCGAGTGGGAGAGATCTTCGTTCATGCTCCTGTGTTCGAACTTATCGGGTTTTGCGGAACCTTGAATCCGACATTTGGTGCGCCAGGTAGGGGGCGTGTCAAAATCTCGCCTCTCCGACGACCTCGTCGCGTTCTCGTCACCGACTCCACTCCACGGCCATGGTGGACACACGCCGAGCTCGCGCAGCCCGCCGCACTGCGAACGTCGCTCAGACGGCGCCCGCGGGCAACGATGCGCCGCTCCGCCCCAACTCGTCGGTCGCCAACGCCGCCACCGACCCGGCCGTCCACGAGCAGCAGGACTCGTCGCTACCACCGTCCGTGCGGCGGGATGGCCGCACGGCAACACCTTCACCCTCGCCGGCTGCGGCGTCGTCCTTGCTGGTCCGCCGTGGGCCGGTCTACCAGCAACCTGCGCTACTGATGGCGTGGGAGCTCTTGCGCTACCGCCCAGTAGATGACCTCTATGACGAGTGGCTCCACCGCATCACCCGAGCTTGTTAATGCCGCTGGAGAAGCACCTGCACCAACGCACTCCTCACGTCCTCCGTCGCCCCCGGCGGGGAACGAAGGCCACGGGGTCCCGGTTCCACCTCCACTCCACCACGCCGACCAGGAGGTCCGGCGCGAGGCTCCTGGACATGAGCAACCCCAGAGAGCCCACGCGCGCGACGAGAAGAGCTGCCAGGTGATTCCGCATCCGCATGCAGGGGCTCGCGGGCCCCCTGGCCCGCAGCGCCCCGACCGCGCGCCACAGGAGGTGGTTGCGCCAGCACCTCAAGAACCAGCACCACAGGCGCAGGGGGCGCCTGCGATCATGAGCGTGGCTCGATGTCGCGCCCTAGCCCCTGAGCTACGGCGCCTCATCTGGCCCGGCAAGTTCAAGCCGGACCTGCCTCCACGCTACGACGGCACCACCGATCCCACGGAGTTCCTCCAACTCTAAGAGCTGAGCATCAAGGCGTCCAACGGCACCGAGCAGGTCATGGCGAACTGGTTCCCCATGGCTCTCAAGGACGGCGCGCGCTCCTGGCTCACGAACCTCCCCGCGGGATCCATCTCCTCCTGGGAAGAACTTCGTGAGCATTTTGTCATCGACTTCCAAGGCACCCGTGGTCGAGCCACAGACGGATGAGTAGTATACTTCGACGACGCCTTCTCACGCCTCGGCGCGGGGGCTGGCGCCGTGTTGGTATCCCCCACTCATGATAAGTTGTGCTACGCTGTGCAGCTCTGCTTCCAGCAGGGCGAGAAGGTCTCCAACAACATCGCCGAATACGAGGGCCTGATTGCCAGGCGCAAGGCCGCCGCTGCGCTGGGGGTCAAGCGTCTCACCATCAGGGGCGATTCGCAACTCCTCGTCGGCTTCTCCAACAAGAAACACAAGCCCAAGGACGAGCACATGGGGGCATATCTGGAGGAGGTGCGTAGAATGGAGAAGCGATTCCAAGGGCTGGAGGTGCAACACGTACCAAGAGGCGCCAACCAAGAAGCGGACGACATCGCCAAAAGGGCCTCCCGACGAGAGCCTCAAAAGCCAGGCGTCTACGACGAGCAGCTACTCAAGCCGTCAACAGCACCGCCAGCCCCTGAGCCGGCCTCCCCTCAGCACGCATTCCCCTAACGGGGGCTGCCTGCGGCGCCTCAGGACATTAGATACATACCAAAAAATGTTTATTGGCATAAGACATTAGATACATACCAAAAAATGTACAATATGTATGGCGAAAAGTAGACATAAAAATATAAGTTTTCAATAATAATAATAATAATCATGTATTTAGAAAATGTTTAACGATATATAAGAAATATTTTTGATATATACAGAAAATGTTGAATGTGTATTGAAAAAAGTTAACATGAGTTGAAAAAGAAACTGATGAAAACCGACAAAAAATAAAGAACAAAAATAAAAAGCGAATAAAACAAAAGAAAACAATGAAAGAAACACAGAAAACCAAAGTATAAAGAAGAAGATCACTGACAAAAATACCCAAAGTGTAAAGAAGAAGATGAAAAAATGGAAGAAACTCAGTGAGAAGCAAATTTATAACTAAAAGAACCCCAAATAAAATTGGTGGAAAAAAGAGAAAACAAAGAAAGAAAAAAGAAAACAAAAAAATCAGTGCAAACCATTGGAATACAGTAAAATCGAAGAAAACAAAGAAAAAGAGAAACGGGAAAAACCATTGCAGCGAGAAAACCATAAATAAAAAACCGAAGCGAACCAGCTAAGGAACCGGCCGGCCTTGTACTGTACTGAGCAGGGAGAAACCTTCAGGTCAGGGAGCCCTGGCGAGGAACGCATACCTCCACGATCCGCCTCAGTCGCACTCAACCAATCAGAGCACGGGAATTACCACCCCACGGATCACCTCCTCGATACCAGATCTCGACCGTCCACGCACTACACATCCAACGCTCCACGCTCATCTTCCCTCCCGAAAAGCAAAACTCACGCGCCCTCCCCACGAAAATCCCCCGCCCGCTCGGCGCGCGCCTCCTTCTCTATTTAACACCATCTCCCCCTTCTTCCTCCTCACCGCAGTCCCCAAATCTCCAAGCGCGACAACCAACTCCGCCTCAACCTCCCCAACACCGGCGCCATGGCCCGCACCAAGCAGACGGCGAGGAAGTCCACCGGCGGCAAGGCGCCGAGGAAGCAGCTGGCGACAAAGGCCGCCCGCAAGTCCGCCCCGGCCACCGGCGGCGTGAAGAAGCCCCACCGCTTCCGCCCCGGCACCGTGGCGCTCCGCGAGATCCGCAAGTACCAGAAGAGCACGGAGCTGCTCATCCGCAAGCTCCCCTTCCAGCGCCTCGTCCGCGAGATCGCCCAGGACTTCAAGACCGACCTCCGCTTCCAGTCCTCCGCCGTCTCCGCCCTGCAGGAGGCCGCCGAGGCCTACCTCGTCGGGCTCTTCGAGGACACCAACCTGTGCGCCATCCACGCCAAGCGCGTCACCATCATGCCCAAGGACATCCAGCTCGCACGCCGCATCCGTGGCGAGAGGGCCTAGGCCGCGATCTGCAATCCATGCGTCGTCTGTTAGATCCTTGTTAGGTTGTGTTCGTAGGTGGAATGTGTGTGCCAGTGGTGTCACAGAATGTTCCTGTGTTGTTCTTGTCATGGCGGATGTGTTGTGCCTATTCTGATGGTACCTTCTTGTTGCCATCAGCAATGGAAATGAAAAATGTTGGCTTTGCTGTTCTCATTCATCTGCGTTTGAATGCCTGTTCCCAACTTTGTCAAATTTCTTGCCTGTTTCAGCTAGCTTGTTCTATTAGACTGTCAATCCTTCCTGTTCTCATTCATCTGCATTTGAATGGCTGTTCCCAATTTTGAGATTCATTAGACTGCCAATTTTGTGACTCTGAATCCGTACGGACGAGCTGTTGAGATGGAACCTGAAAATCGCTCGTCTTCAGTTTCGTTTACCGACCAGTTGCATGACAGTGCCGCTATGTCTGATGTCTAGTGCACATATTCTGTAGAAAAACACCCTACTTTGCCTAATTATATTGCAACCCTGCAAGTCTATGAACCATGCTCTGAACTACTAATTACATACTGATAGTACAACCTACTTGGTGTCCTGTCTTCAGATCATACAGGTTCAGGAATGGCTGTAGGGCTTCTGCACCGTGCCTGCAATATTATTGGTGCATCACCCACAATTTCCTAAATAACCCACCAGAACATCGAGCAAGCGCTGGCCACGATTGGTCAGAATCTCATTCCATTCCTGGTTGTGCAGCTGTCGAAGCAGCAGTTGTTACGTGATGAACCTGAATGAACAGATGTAATACGCTCGTCCAATTCAGTTTTGTGTACCTTACATTAAAAAAAAAACAGTAGTACTTCCTGATGATTACTTTAGTGCTGAAAGTTTTCTCGACCCTGCTTCTGTGCTGTATAATCTCAAAACTGCAAACACAGTTACAATACAGGTTACAAGGATGCCTCCGACTGCAATTTTTCTTGATTAAATGTTTATCATGAGGCACACTGCTATTTCTTGAGAGAATTTTAGTAGTCGCCCATGGGTAACTGCTGCCACAGTAATACCAACGCCAATTTCTTGGTACATATTCTCCAACCGACTAGCGTGCGCACACACTTAACGCAAAACGCGGTTCACTCTGGGCAGTTTTCAACAGTGCTGCTGTGGGATCCGAATGTTTCTGGTGGTAAGCTGATGTTAGAACAGACATGCATCTCGGAATTTTATGTTTATGAACTGTACACTTAGTTTTAAATTATGAAATTTATCAGTTATGCACGATTATTACTGATGCACGATACGAGTTCTTTGACGGGAGAAGATTTCTAATGGCACTCTGTCATGTGACTCAAAAGGGATGCAGAATATCGGAGGCCATTAGGCTTCTAGCACCAGTTACCTGATCGCTAAGTTATTGTATGTAATTTTGTAAAGTGTTATCTGAATGCTTGAATCATAAAAATGTGAACTCCGGTAAGCGATGAAAAATGAGAATAGCAGTTCTCCAATATATTTATGGAGGACATGCTACCGCAATGCAGCAAGTATATCAAGTTGAATTGATATTCACAGTGAGTTAGTGACTTATCTTGTTTTCTGGGTTTGGAATACACCCATAAAAAAAAAGTCTGTCCCTTGCAGAATAACTCAAGACAACCATTCTTGTTTCGATAGAGAAAATTCCATACAATGTCAAGAAGACGACACAGAACAGCAGTTCTGAACAAACATTTTTTTGAGTGCCTGACTATATTTAAACATTTGAGTAATTCTGGCCCAAACTCACTCTTGTAATATATTTAAAAATTTAAGTGCCTAAATAGCGAATTACTCTATTTTTTTTGAACACAAAATCACTCTGCATTTTAATTTACATGAAAATGGGCATGTTTATGGAAATGGCCAAAAATTTCGAGCTGCCGCCACAGCTCTGACCCAGCCCGCCAATCCACCGGTCGAAGCTTCCGGCCACGTCACCGATCCGCGGCATCTCTCCCCGGATCGCTGTCTCGACCGTCCACTCCATCTGCATCGAACGGCTGGCACATGCCTCCTCCAACCTCTCGTCCCCTTTAAGACGCCCTTCGCCCCTCCCCGCAAATCACAGCACCAGCAGTCCACCATTCTTGCAAATCCACATCCGCTCGCAGCTCGCAGAGGATCGTGAGCCATGTCCGGGCGCGGCAAGGGAGCAAACTTAAGTAGTAACCTTATATATGTATGCATATCACAAAATAAGATATTTGATCTTTTTCTCAAACTTGTAAATGATCTTAGCTACCTCCAGTTTCAGAATGGTCACATATTACTATTACTGGGAATGCTTTTGCCATTGCAGGTTCACTTACTCTCCACTTCTGTTGGCATGGAATTGACTCGCCTCTTGATACATTTCTAGCTATCTGAATTTCTCTTCCTGTTACCACAGAAATATATAATTTTCTTTGGCAAATCAGTGTAGAAATTCAGGGTTTCTATGTAGCAATAGACATGCATTGGTCTCTGTTTTCAAACTGAACCTTCCATTTCTTTCTTGCTGGGCTTGGATAACTGAGTATTCTAATATGAAATTCTTTCGACTTTGTATGTAGCTCACTTGCATGAGAGGTTTATTCCAGCACGCGTTGAAGATGTCTCATAAGAAAAGGTAATCCACGTGAACTTAGTAACTCACAATTTACCATTATGTAACGAATCAATTCTGATTGGTATATGTGAGACATCTAATTTTGTTAAAAAAACCTTCACTTTTATCTAGAAAAAAACATCGATTCACGTTGCTACCTACTCCCTCCGTTCCAAATTACTCGTCGTGGTTTTAGTTTAAATTGAACTAAAACCACGACGAGTAATTTGGAACGGAGGGAGTACATGACTACATGTCATGTTGAATGCTGAAAAGAATTCTGAAAAGAACAACATGTATCGATTGGTTTCAGAAAAATTGATGATGAGTTGTTTTTTTAAAGGCATCCATGTATATGGATAAGGAATTAGTAATCTTGGATTGACATGTCATGCAAGACTTGATTTTCCTGGCACATACATGAAACATTATCAGCTAAAGAGGATCTGTTTGTTGTCATTTGGTAAGCATAAGAGTTCATTATTTTGGTGTACAAATAAAATAACCTAGATGTATCACCTCTACTGGATATCTTATTTTAACCTTATTGTTATATATTGTGAGGTTAATTCTCTAAAAGCTATTATCATACTCTTTCTTTGTACAATCAGATTCTCTAGAAAGTAGAAAATATGCGGAACTATACGCTCTGCATGGCGCCTTCTAGCTCAATGCCTCGAGGAGCTTTCGCAGATTTCCCTGCATATTCATGAAGTACACTCGATGGGTGGGGGCGAGGAAGAGAGCACACGAGGAAGGAAATATATCAGCACAACACTGCATTGCCCAAGTGTCTCATGGTGTTGTAGAAGGGAAGATGGTTCCAAGAACGAAGCAAGAACACGAGATCTGTTGGGGAACGTAGTATTTCAAAAAAATTCCTACGAACACGCAAGATCTATCTACTAGATGCATAGCAACGCGAGGGGAGAGTATGTCTACGTACCCTCGTAGACCGAAAGCGGAAGCGTTTATCAACGCGGTTGATGTAGTTGTACACCTTCACGATCCGTCCCGATCTAGTACCGAACGTACAGCACCTCCGCGTTCAGCACACGTTCAGCTCGATGACGTCCTTGCCTTCTTGATCCAGTAAGACGGGCGAAGTAGTAGATGAATTCTGGCAGCACGACGGTGTGGTGACGGTTGTTGATGAAAAACAATCTCTGCAGGGCTTCGCCAAGCACTACAGAAACTAGAGGGTCGGGGTTGCCGGCACACGGCTTGGTGTATCTTGATGTGTTCCAGGTGCTAGCCCCGCCCCTCTATTTATATGTTGAGCCCTGGGGTCGTAACTTGGAGCAAAAGCCTCCTCAAAGTCGGTTTTGCCCGAAAGGCAAGAGTCCCACTCGGACTCCAGGACCAAACGCCACAATCCTTGGCGTCTGGCCCAGACACCATGGGCCTCGGCGTCTGGCCCAGGGCCAGACGCCACGGTCTCCGGCGTTTGGCCCCCCGGCCTCCGCAAAACACCTTTTGCACCAACTTAATGCCCCATGGGCTTGACCCCTTGGCCTAACCATATCATCCTATATATCAATCTTTACCTCCGGACCACTCCGGAGCTCCTCGTCATGTCCGTGATCTCATCCGGGACTCCAAACAACATTCGGTCACCAACATACATAACTCATTCAATACTTTATCGTCAACGAAACGTTAAGCGTGCGGACCCTACGGGTTCGAGAACTATGTAGACATGACCGAGACATCTCTCCGGTCAATAACCAATAGCGGAACCTGGATTCCCATATTGGCTCCTACATATTCTACGAAGATCTTTATCGGTCGAACCGCATAACAACATACGTTGTTCCCTTTGTCATCGGTATGTTACTTGCCCGAGATTCGATCATCGGTATCTCAATACCTAGTTCAGTCTCATTACCGGCAAGTCTCTTTACTCATTCCATAATACATCATCTCGTGACTAACTCATTAGTCATTTGCTTGCAAGGCTTATTATGATGTGCATTACCGAGAGGGCCCAGAGATACCTCTCCGACACTCGGAGTGACAAATCCTATTCTTGATATATGCCAACACCACGAACACCTCCAGAGACACCTGTAGAGCATCTTTATAATCACCCAGTTACGTTGTGACGTTTGATAGCACACAAGGTGTTCCTCCGGTATTCAGGAGTTACATAATCTCATAGTCAGAGGAACATGTATAAGTCATGAAGAAAGCAATATCAATAAAATTAAACGATCATTGTGCTAAGCTAACGGATGGGTCTTGTCCATCACATCATTCTCCTAATGATGTGATCCCGTTAATCAAATGACAACACATGTCTATGCTCAGGAAACATAACCATCTTTGATCAACGAGCTAGTCAAGTAGAGGCAAACTAGGGACACTCTGTTTTGTCTATGTATTCACACATGTACTAAGTTTCCGGTTAATACAATTCTAGCATGAATAATAAACATTTATCATGATATAAGGAAATATTAATAACAACTTTATTATTGTTTCTAGGGCATATTTCCTTCAGTCTCCCGCTTCCACTAGAGTCAATAATCTAGTTCTCAACTTCATGTGATTTAATACCGATAGTTCACATCGTTATGTGAATAACACCCATAGTTCACATCGCCATGTGACCGACACCCAAAGGGTTTACTAGAGTCAATAATCTAGTTCACATCGCTATGTGATTAACACCCAAGAGTAATAAGGTGTGATCATGTTTTTCTTGTGAGATAAGTTTAGTCAACGGGTCTGACACATTCAGATCCGTATGTATTTCGCAAATTTCTATGTCTACAATGCTCTGCATGGAGCTGCTCTAGCTAATTGCTCCCACTTCCAATATGCATCCAGATCGAGACTCAGAGTCATCCAGATCGGTGTTAAAGCTTGCATCGACGTAACTCTTTATGATGAACTCTTTATCACCTCCATAACCGAGAAATATTTCCTTAGTAATCCAGTAACTAAGGGCAATTTTGACCGCTGTCCAGTGATCTACTCCTGGATCACTATTGTACCTCCTTGTCAAACTCATGGCAAGGTACACAACAGGTTTGGTTCACAGCATGGCATACTTTATAGAACCTATGGCTAAGGCATAGGGAATGACTTTCATTCTCTTTATATTTTTCTGCCATGGTCAGGCTTTGAGTCTTACTCAACTTCACACCTTACAAATCAGGCAAGAACTCCTTCTTTGACTGATCCATTTTGAACTACTTCAAAATCTTGTCAAGGTATTTACTCATTGAAAAAACTTATCAAGCGTCTTGATCTATCTCTATAGATCTTTGATGCTCAATATGTAAGCAACTTCACTGAGGTTTTGCTTTGAAAAAACTCCTTTCAAACACTCCTTTATGCTTTTCAAAAAATTCTACATTATTTCTGATCGACAATATGTCATTCACATATACTTATCAGAAAGGTTGTAGTGCTTCCACTCACTTTCTTGTAAATACAGGCTTCACCGCAAGTCTGTATAAAACTATATGCTTTGATCAACTTATCAAAACGTATATTCCAACTCTGAGATGCTTGCACCAGTCCATAGATGCATTGCTGGATCTTGCATATTTTGTTAGCACCTTTAGGATCGATAAAATCTTCTGGTTGCATCATATACAACTCCTCTTTGAGATATCCATTCAGGAATGCAGTTTTGAGATCCATTTGCCAGATTTCATAATTATAAAATGCGGCAATTGCTAACATGATTCGGACATACTTAAGCATCGCTACGGGTGAGAAAGTCTCACCGTAGTCAACTCCTTGAACTTGTAGAAAACCTTTCGCAACAAGTCGAGCTTTGTAAACAGTAACCTTACCGCCAGCGTCGGTCTTCCTCTTGAAGATCCATTTATTTTCGATGGCTTGCCGATCATCTCGCAAGTCAACCAAAGTTCACACTTTGTTCTCATACATGGATCCCATCTCAGATTTCATGGCCTCAAGCCATTTTACGGAACTGGGCTCATCATCGCTTCCTCATAGTTTGTAGGTTCATCATGGTCCAGTAACATGACTTCCAGAACCGGGTTGCCGTACCACTCTGGTGCGGAACGTACTCTGGTTGATCTACGAAGTTCAGCAGTAACTTGATCCGAAGTTTCATGACCATCATCATTACCTTCCTCACTAATTGGTGTAGGAATCACTGGAACTAGTTTATGTGATGTACTACTATCCAATTTGGGAGAAGGTACAATTACCTCATCAAGTTCCACTTTCCTCCCACTCACTTCTTTCGAGAGAAACTCCTTCTCTAGAAAGGATCCATTCTTAGCAACAAATATCTTGCCTTCGGATCTGTGATAGAAGGTGTACCCAACAGTCTCCTTTGGGTATCCTATGAAGACACATTTCTCCGACTTGGGTTCAAGCTTATCAGGTTGAAGCTTTTTCACATAAGCATCGCAGCCCCAAACTTTATGAAACAAAAACTTTGGTTTCTTGCCAAACCACAGTTCATAAGGTGTCGTCTCAACGGATTTAGATGGTGCCCTTATTTAACGTGAATGCAACTGTCTCTAGTGCATAACCCAAAACGATAGTAGCAAATCGGTAAAAGACATCATAGATCGCACCATATCTAATAAAGTACGATTACGACGTTCGGACACACCATTACGCTGTGGTGTTCCGGGTGCCGTGAGCTGTGAAACTATTCCACATTGTTTTAAATGAAGGCCAAACTCGTAATTTCAAATATTCGCCTCCGCGATCAGATCGTGGAAACTTTTATTTTCTTGTAACGATGATTCTCTATTTCACTCTGAAGTTTCTTTGAACTTTTCAAATGTTTCAGACTTGTGTTTCATCAAGTAGATATACCCATATCTGCTTAAATCATCTGTGAAGGTCAGAAAATAATGATACCCGCCGCGAGCCTCAACACTCATTGGTCCACATACATCAATATCTATGATTTCCAATAAATAAGTTGCTCACTCCATTGTTCCGGAGAACAAAGTTTTAGTCATATTGCCCATGAGGCATGGTTCGCAAGCACCAAGTGATTCATAATCAAGTGATTCCAAAAATCCATCACTATGGAGTTTCTTCATGCGCTTTACACCAATATGACCTAAACGGCAGTGCCACAAATAAATTGCACTATCATCATTAACCTTGCATCTTTTGGCTTCAGTATTATGAATATGTGTATCACTATGATCGAGATCCAACAAACTATTTTTATTGGGTGTATGACCATCGAAGGTTTTATTCATGTAAACATAATAACAATTATTCTATGACTTTAAATGAATAACCGTATTGCAACAAACATGATCAAATCATATTCATGCTCAATGCAAATGCCAAATAACGTTTATTTAGGTTCTACACCAATCCCGAAAGTATAGGGAGTGTGAGATGATGATCATATCAATCTTGGAACCACTTCCAACACATCGTCATTTCACCTCTAACTAGTCTCTGTTCATTCTGCAACTCTCATTTCGAGTTACTAATTTTTAGCAACTGAACCGGTATCAAATACCCAGGGGTTGCTATGAACACTAGTAAAGTACACATCAATAATATGTATATCACATATACCTTTGTTCACTTTGCCATCCATCTTATCCGCCAAGTATCTAGGGCAGTTCCACTTCCAGTGACCATTTCTTTTGCAGTAGAAGCACTTAGTTTCAGGCTTGATTTTAGCATTGGGTTTCTTCACGGGAGTGGCAACTTGCTTGTCATTCTTCTTGAAGTTCCCCTTCTATCCCTTTGCCCTTTACTTGAAACAAGTGGTCTTGTTAACCATCAACACTTGATGCTCTTTCTTGATTTCTACTGTCGGTGTACTAAAGTAGGGGTACCTTAGTATCCCGACTAGTGCACGGGCAGTAGCAGCGTCCCGTGGCAGGGCTTGCCACGCACCCGCCAAGGCCCGCTCTGGATCCCTTAGAGCCATTCAAGAACAAAGTATTCAAGTTAAAGAAAAAAGACCCCGGCAAGAGGAGCTTGCCGGGAAGGCCGTACCAGGCTCAAGACCACCCCTTTGGCACAAGGCCCTGGCAAGAGGAGCTTGTCAGGAAGGCCAAACATGGCATTTCAGAAGACTTGCCGCAACGCTCCGCGCGTCGCGGCAAGGCCCGGAGAGCGACAAGCTTCCGGGCGCGACAAGGTAGCGACCGCGGCAAGGCGCTTGCCGCGGCAGGCTCCCACTACGTGCCCGCGCTCTAGCTCATCCGGCCACGCGTCGCCCTGGGGCCCTTCCAGGTGCACGTGGCGGAAGGCTGTGCAGCCTGGGGTACACCGTGGCGAGCCGCGATGACGAGGCCACCTTCGTGGTGAACGGAGACGCCCTGACGGACGCTTTTTGCACTGTTTGGGGCGACGGCGACGGGCATTCAATGCCCTTGTCCCCCACCGTCAGGGTTAGGTATAGACCACTGTGCATGTACTGTACATACACTGTTCCAACTACCACCATTTTTACACTTTACCCTCATCTACTTTGCCACCTGTCGGTGACCCCTTTGACCTATAAAAGGAGGCCCATGCGCAACGTAGAGGGGGTTCGGATTTTCGATCACTCCAGTGCTCGGTATAGCTAGCAACAAATACTGTAGCTCTTCTTGCTCCCGAGCCAAGAACACAATATAGACCAAGGCAGGAGTAGGGTTTTACGCATCCGTGCGGCCCGAACCTGGGTAAACTGCCCGCGTGCTCGCCTCGATCTGCTCTTCGTGCTCCCTCTGCTCCCTTGCCGTACCGAAAAGGGGCTCCGGTCCCATAGGTGTTCGTGGGCGATCAGTTTCCCCGACATCTTTGGCGCGCCAGGTAGGGGGCGTCGAGGTTGTGCGAACCTGATCCGGCGTTCACGCGGGCGAAACCTTCAGCAACTTCATCAACTTCATTAACTTCATCGACATGCCGCCGAAGAAGAAAGCTTCGGAAGTAGGAGGACCGTCCGCGTCGATCCCACCACCACCAGAACCAACGGTTGGTGGGGTAGACGCTGGCGGAAGGACGGACGCCGGCGAGGAAACTCACGGCGCCGCCAAATCCATGGACAAGACGGACGACTGGGCGCACTCCAAGACCTCGGCGTCCGTGCACGCACCGCGCCCCTCTCAGGAGGTGCCGGAACGGAAGCGGCGTGGTACGCAGGGTACCATCCACTTGCTGAGCCAAGGACAAGTTGGCGGGTCGCGGGACGCTCAAGGCCAACGTGCTGGCACGAGCAATGCGCGGTCGCCGGGGCGAGAACCTGCTCCTTCTAACGCTGTTAGAAGTCCGAGCATATCTCGCTCCTCGCACCGCTCGCCACCGCTCCCCTCCACTCCAGCAGAAGCTCTAGCTAGAGCTCAGCTGCTCCTCGACTTCCCTCCAGCGGCAGACAAGGCCGAAGACTGGAGGGCTACCATCCAAAGCCTCATCGCCTTCGCCAACAACGACACGCCGCAGCAGCCGACGACGTCGCGGCCGCGGCAAGTCAGCCAGGCGCGGGCTGATGGAGACAAGACCGCCGGGGGTGCGACTACCGTGCACTCCCCGCCGTGAAGGCCAAAATCGCCGACTCGTCGGATCAGCATCGACGACGACTCCACGGCGTCGTCGGATCCACGAACTCGCCGCGATCAACGCCAAGTCCTCGACGACAGACGACAAGAAGACGCTCGAACTCGCATCGAGCGTCGAAGAGAAGCGCGACGACAGTCCGACCAGCGCGCTGGGCCCGCTGTCGACATGCACGTGCCCGACGAACCAGGCGACTTGCCGTACGCGGCAGGCTGCCCTGCGTTCACCCGTGATCTGCGGCAAGTCCAGTGGCCCAGCATGAAAAACTTCAAGCCCGACGTACCCGAGAAGTACGACGGCAAGACCCATCCCTCAGAATTCCTCAGCATCTACACCATTGCGGTGCAGGCTGCCGGGGGACGAGACGAAAAGATACTGGCAAACTACTTCCCGCTCGTGCTCAAGCCAAACGTCAGATCTTGGCTCATGCACTTGCCGGAGAACTCCATATCTTCTTGGGCTGACCTGTGCCACCAGTTTGTTGGCACCTTCACGGGCGGCCACAAGCCCCATGGCCAGGAAAGTGATCTCCATATACTTGCCCAGAAGGAAGGAGAGTCCCTGCGAAAGTACATCCAGAGATTCAGCCGCGTCCAGCACAACATCCCGGACGTCCACCCTGCCGCGGTTATTAGCGTGTTCCATCAGAACGTGCGTAACCGCAAGATGAGGGAGGAAATGGCGATGTGCAAGATACGAGACGTCAGCGAGCTTTATGCCCTGGCTGACAAGTGTGCGCGTGCTGAAGAGGGGAGGAGACTCCCCGGAGAGGATGCTGGAGCAGGAGGAACGGACAGTGAGGATGCCGCCCCGGCAAGGAAAAACCGGCGGCGGAATAATAAGAAAAAGAAGAGCAAGGAAGTACTGGCCGTCGAGCAGTCCGGCAAGGAGGCTGGCGCCAAGAAAACTCAGGCTGGTGGCTTCGGCAAGGAAGCTGCCACTGTAGCGGCCGCCGACAAGCAAGACGGCTCCGACAAGCAGCACTGCAAGATCCACCGCACCAAGGGCCACGATCTCCAGAACTGCAAGAGGGTCGAATACCTCGTTGAACAGCAGAAAGCTGAGTATGAGAGACGCGACAAGGAGAAGGCCCAGGGAGGCGGAGGAGAGTCCGGCAAGAAGCGGCCATTCAATGGCCGGGGAGGACGCCGCGGCAAGGCCAAGCAGCGGCAAGGAGATAGGCCTCCCCGCGGCCGCGACAAGGACGAAGACGAAGACGACGATGAGGACATGGACGACGGAGACAACAGCGAGCAGGAGTTCCAGAAGGCCACAGAAGTTCTGTGCGTCGATGGAGGTGCCTCTCTGCATACTTCTCACCGCCAACTCAAGCAATGGGTGCGGGAAGTTAATGCAGCAGAGCCGCCCATCGAGTCGTGCAAGCTACTGAAGTGGTCCAGCACGCCCATCATCTTCGACATTGAGGATCACCCTGACCGCACAACTGCGGTCGGGTGCTTGCCGATGTTGGTTTCACCAACCATCCGCAACCTCAAGGTCACCAAGATGCTGGTTGACGGCGGGGCCGGCCTCAACCTGATCTCCTCTGCTGTGGTCCGGAAGCTACAGATCCCCGACAGCGAGCTCGAGGAAACCGGAACTTTCCAAGGGATCAACCCGGGAAGGAGCAAGCCAAAGGGGAAGATCATGCTGCCAGTAACCTTTGGCGGAGAGCTAAACTTCAGGACTGAGAGGATCACCTTTGACGTTGCCGATATCCCATTGCCATACAATGGGATACTTGGCCGTCCGGCGCTTGCCAAGTTCATGGCAGCCTCTCATTACGCCTACAACATGCTCAAGATGCCAGGCCCGATAAGCGTCATCTCTGTCCCCGGCGACAAGAAGTACGCGCTTATCCGCGCCGACAAGATCTACCGGGACGCAGCAGCTGCAACAGATAGCAAAACACTTGCCGCTGAAGCTCCCGGGGAAAAGAACAAGACCAAGTCCGGCAAGAGCTCTGGGGCCCACTCCGGCAAACGCACCTCTTCAGAGTGCTGCGCTGCCGTCGAGGACGCACCATCGAGCTCCACCGGCAAGTGCAAGAAGGGAATGGCAGCTCCACCTGCAACCAAGAAGGTGTCCGCCAAGGAGGACGACACTGGTGGTACTTTCACCATCAGTGCCACGCTCGATCCTAAATAGGAAAGCGCGCTCGTTGCTTTCCTGCGGGCGAATGTCGACGTGTTTGCATGGCAACCGTCTGACATCCCCGGTGTTCCCAGGAAAGTGATTGAGCACAAGCTTGCCGTTTGTCCTCACGCGCGGCCCGTCAAGCAGAAGGTCAGGAAGCAAGCAGTGGAGCACCAAGAGTTTATCGCTGAGGAAATCAAGAAGTTGGAAGCAGCATGCCTTGTTAGAGGTGTACTTCATCCCACGTGGCTGGCCAACCCTGTTGTCGTGCGCAAAGCTAATGGGAAGTGGAGGCTTTGTATAGACTTCACTGATGTGAATAAAGCTTGTCCCAAAGATCCATTTCCCTTGCCGCGCATTGACCAGATCGTTGACTCCACGGCGGGGTGTGAGTTTGATACGTCCAAAACGTATCTATAATTTCTGCTTGCTCCATGCCACTTTTGGGTGATATTGCTATGATATTCATACACTTCCATACACTTTTGATCATATTTGGACTAACCTACTAATCCAGTGCACCCCGATGCCAGTTTCTGTTTTCGGCTGATTTTGTATTTCAGGTTTTCACGTTACGAGAACTGTCAGGAAAAATCCAGAAAAATTATATAAAAAATCAGCATTCCGGAACCGACCTTGCGCCCGAAGTACAACCGG